>CAWUFW010014650.1:0-12500 GCA_963921515.1 Calotriton arnoldi | reverse complement strand
ATCAAAGCTCACGAAAAGGGAGGGGGAGAAGGGAGGAGGGAGTGCGAGCAGCAGCTGTGCACGTGCAAGCAGGCTGGTAAATGGTGTGGGATGTGCGCGCACCATGACGAGAGAGGAAAGCAATATGGCGCCTCTGCTCGTCATTGTGCGCGTACTCGCACGCTCTAGGCAAGCCCAAAAAAAAGTGGTCGCATTTCTAAATGCCCACTTACAAAATGTCTCGCCCAGACCAGCGCAAGCGCTGGCTTCAGGGCGAGACCTAAAAAAGGAATCCTTCTATCCTGCTGCCCCTGCTGCCCCTGCCTCCCCTCAGGCCCCTTCCACAGCAAAATAAAAGCCCCCCTAACATTTACTGTCTGCTCCAAGCTCGTGGTAAATGTTTGCAGATTTAGGCCCATTATGTATTCCCGAGGGGGAAAAAATGCAGAAATTAACCTGGTGTTACTGACCTCGTGTTATTATTCATTCCAGGAAAAATCGATTGCAATTTCTGTTATCTCATGGGGCGCTACCACTATGTATCTTTAGTTTCGGCCCAGGTGTGTCCTTCGGGATAAGGAGGAACTCAGAATGTTCTGGCATGGTCATGTATAATGATTCAAACAAAGAAGCTTGGAATTCTTTGAGGCACAAAGGAAGGCTAATTAGATTTTTCAAACACATTTGTACAGACTCAGGTTTGGTTGGACCTACACAAATATGCAGTGTTCACATAAGTGCTCACTCTACATGACATTAAACCATGCAAGCCAGACACACAAATGCCCCAGTTACTTACCGGTAATCTTCATTACTCCGAGTATAGTCTTCCTCGACACATGAATAACGAAGTGAGCTTCAGCTCCACACCAGAACCCTCCAAAGCAAAAAAAGTTAGCCTCCCATGCCTCCCATCCCTTCCCAATATGGCCGACCCATGTCACCCTTGACCACTATAAGAGGCGGGCCGGCCCAACCCTTCAGCCTGAAACTACCAAGCCCAAACATGAAGCCGATAGCCAGACAGGGAGGGAGGGATGGGAACTCATGTGGCGAGGAAGACTATACT
Organism: Calotriton arnoldi; assembly: GCA_963921515.1. Classification (NCBI taxonomy): domain Eukaryota; kingdom Metazoa; phylum Chordata; class Amphibia; order Caudata; family Salamandridae; genus Calotriton; species Calotriton arnoldi. The sequence continues at coordinate 11,452 of CAWUFW010014650.1, read as the reverse complement.
CGGAATAATGAAGATTACCGGTAAGTAACCGGGGCATTACCTCCTCGTAAGTCTTCCTCGCCACATGAATAACGAAGTGAGCACATACCCAAGCCAAGCGGCTTCATGTAAACTCACAAGAAACCACCGAGAAGAAGGAGATGCCCAATAAGCAGGACAAAACCACAGATGAATGGAAGAGACCACCCAAGAGGCAGGCAAAGCACGAGCCGGAAGCACCAGCCACGGAACAGAGAGACTCCGGGAGGGCAGAAAACCCAAACCCCGAGATCCCCAGGCCAGCCAAAAACCAGCCGGAACCAACGACAGAAGCTGGACAGAGAAGGCATGGGACCAGACCGCAAGGAGCCAAAAGCAACAAACAAACCGGCACAACAACAGAAAGAAGCAGGCCGGACCAAACACACCAAGACTGCCCGAAGGACAGCCAAAGGCGAGAGGGAAGCAAAAAGCCCCAGACCCCGGAACCAAAGGAAAAAAAGAAGAACCAAACCACCATAGTGACAAACAAGATGCCACAACAGCAAAAAGACGCCGTCCGGCCCAAACACAGCAACACAGCACAGCGGACCACCAACAGCGAGAGAGCCGAAACCACCCCAGAACCAATGACCGGAGGGAAGACGGAAACAAAACCCACCAGTCCCGGCGGACAACTGAGGGGACCGAGGGCCCAAAACAGACCGGCAGGAGCTGTAAAAACGGAGGGGAGCGCAGGAAGCAACCCAGCACCCCAACTGACCCGCAGAAACGAAGGCCACCAAAACACCACCAACACGGTGAGAAACAGGCAGTCCACGGACCCCAGAGGCACAAACGGAACCCCCCGGAAGAAAGGGCAAGAGCAACTGAAGAACCCAGGAAGGCCAAGGCAAAACAGCCCCAGGAAGCCGCAGGAAACAACTCCAAAGCAACCCGGCCACCAAAAGAACCAAAACGGCCAACAGCGGAAAACGGAAACCCCGCAAGGCCGCCCATGGAGCCCGAAGAGCAGATGGGACCAGGCCCAAGGCCAAGTCAGCAGAAAGGAAAGCGAACGCCCACCATGGGGCCACTAAGGGCAAGGAAGCACACAGCACCCGGGAGCATATGGAACGCAGCACGAAGTGGCGAGACATCAAGCGCAGGGGCAAGCCAAGCGACGCTGGATCAACCCCAAATAGGAAACGCGCCGCCGAAGCGAGCACCCAGGAGGACACCCATTCAGCTACCAACCAGGGCCGACCCAGCCAAACAACTGAGAGGAGACAAGAACAGGTGCGTACAGGGAGACAAGGCCACAGGACCAGCAACACACCCATGGCGAGAAAAGACAGAAGAGCTGGGCGAAACAAGCCCGAAAGCAACGCCACCACCTCCAGGGAGCGACCACGAGCCAGCATACACAAGCCCACCAGACCCAGGGCCAAAGAAGAAGAGGACGCAAAATCCCCACAGGAAGCGGAGCGCCCCGCAAGGGGGAAGGAAGAACCGGGAAGGCCCAGCACCCCCGAACAACCTAAACCCCCAGCAGTGGAAACATGGGGAGAAGGACCCAGGTTTCGAGCACCACCAACAGAACAAACACCCCGTCCAGGCCAAACAAGCCCAGACCCCGCGTAAGCAAAGGGACAGAGGAAAAACGCAAAAAGCCGGGAGCCCCTGTCGAGGAATGCAAACAGAGCCACCTCCGGGGACCCAAACCGTGCCCGGAACAAAGAGGACACAGCTGCCCAAAGGCAGACGGAAGCCATGGGAAAAAAAAACCAGCACCAGAGAAACAGGAAGGACTCCCCCAGGAGAGAAACAGGCATGATGGACAATCTCCGGACCCCAGCCAAAGGGAGTAAACCCAGCAACACCCTCGGAGAATGCCCAGCCTGGAAACAAGAAGCCCCCGCATGGCCGGGGCAAACCCCAGACAAGCCAAAGGAACGGCCAACAGAAGCCAGGCGAGAAGCCCGCCAGCAGGGGGACCAACCGACCCCGCACAGACCGGGAACCCAAGCGCACCCCCAAGCCCCACAGGCCGGCAAGAAGGCCACAACCACCCGGGAAGGGGACACAAGAAAAGGAAAACCGCAGGCCGCACCCGCAGACAGGGCGGGAAGGAGCCGCGTGCCCAACCCGCGACCCAGAAGAAGGGGAAGAGAAATAATAAGCCTACCGCACCCAGTATTCCCAGGCGAACTCCCATCCAGGTACAAACCAGGCCCGACCCTGCTCAACTTCTGAGATCAGACGAGAGCAGGTGCATACAGGGTGGTATGGCCATAGGCCGGACACCACCCACCCAGACTGGACCGAACCCGCGGTGACACAACCACCGGCAGAACGGAACCATGGGTGGGACAAGAGAAGGGACAACCACGAGAACAGGTGAAGACCAGAAAGAACCAGAACCCATGAAGGCCCAGTGGAACTGAGACCCACCAGACGGGAAGAGCCCCCAAGAGACGGACAAAGCAAAGCACTGCCAGTCAACAAGGCACAAAAACACCAGCAACACTCCCCGAGGAGGACCCCGACCAAGCTAAACAACCCCAACACGAAAACCAGTGGGGCAGAGGACAAACCAAGGGGGGAGCACCTGGATCGGAAGAGGACGCCACCACTCACGAAACCAGACGATGGGGAACAGGCACAATGAGGCAGGTTACCAAAAAACGGAACAACCAGGAAACAGGGTGGAGAAATACCAAGACCCCACCGACAAACAGGAACCGGATGAACAGGTCCCGCTGGAGAAGAACCGGAAAGACTGCCAAAAGCGAACCCGCAAGCACAGGCAAATACGTACACCCTAGCAGAGGTGTGTGCCGAACCCCCGGCTCGACCAAACAGCCACCACCAAAAAGCCGTAGACCAACCAACGAGCTACAGCACGCAGGACACGGTCAGGTGAGCCCAACAACTGAAAAACAGGAGACAACAGAGCGGCACGGCAGAAGGCAGGACCCAGGGAACCGAGACCCGAGACAGATGCCACCCAGGACGTGAGGAGAGGCAACAGGCGGCCCCCAACAGAGCCCCAACAGCCAAGAGCCAAGGAGAAGCACGACACGGAAGGGGGAGCAGCAGCCACCTGCCAAGCCAGGGAGGAGGAGGAGAAAAGGTGCCACAGCCGCGGCCCCGGCCACGAAAAAGGCAAGCCCTCCAGGATCAGACAACACCCCCGGAGAAGCAAAGGCCCATATGGTGACCACAGAAGCAGCCCAGGGAAAGAGGGACAGGAGCCACAGCAGCCCGCCCTCAGACACGCAGAAGCCAGCGGCCCAGGAATCCCCATGCGGCCACACAACCGGGGACCAACCAGGCCAGAATTCGCACAACCACCGAGAGCAAGCGGGGACAGGAGCCGACAGGGCGAAAGGGCCGGAAGCTCAAAGCCAGGAAAGGGAAAAAACAGGCAGTGAGAAACAGCCAAAAACACCAAAGCCACGGCCCCGCGACACACACCCCAAAACGGCAACACAGCGAAAACCAGACTGCCACCACAGTAGGGACGCTCCGGGTAGCCATGCGCACAAGAAGAGCTAATTAATAATAATAATAATAAGCAGGGTGAACCGCACAGACATAAGTCAGATGTAAACGCATACCCCTGGAAAACCAGGCGCCGAAAAACAGAAGGCCGTTGCAGATAACCAACACAAAGGCACACAACCCAACAACCCCAGAAGGAGAAAAGGAGAAGTGGACCTGCCGGGAACTGAACCTGGGACCAAGAGGCCAACAGAGGCAGCTGCAGCGAACGCAGTCGTCCACTGAGCCATCAGACCCGACTGCGAGGGAGAACCAAAGAAGCAACAAGGCCAACCGTATCGACTGAGAACACACCAGCAGTGAAACCTCAGGACAAGAACACCCACATGCGGAAGAGACTGCAAACCGAAAACACCAGGCCACGGGGACTCACACAGGAAAAAGACAGAAGGGAGAGTGGGCGAGTGGACGCCGACCACAGCCGGAACCTGCAGGCACCCCCTGCAACCACAATAGGAAGGAAGCAGGGAAAGGTACAGCTGTCAACTGTGTCAAATCCGCCCCCAACGGAAAAGCAAAATCCCCCCAAGAAGAAGCACCCCTAAACAGCCAGGGAGCAACAGGCCCAACGATCGGACCGCAAGAGGCAAAGGACCGCGGGCCCAGGCGGCGCCGCCCCCCAAAGGCACCCACCACCGGAAAACCAGCGGGAGACCGGAGGCAGGAAGGACCGCCTACTCCAAACACTGGCCGGGGAACAAACGAGAGCCTCACGGCAAAACAAAGTCGGAACGCAACCCGCTCCGCGGGAAGGGTGCAATGCCCCGATCGGTCCCACAGGAGGCCGGACACCAAATGCGGGAAGTGCGTCCCCCCCGGACACTGACATAAGGTAAGCCCCAGCAGCTCCTCGGAGCTAAACAAAATCAAATGGGGCTCCACCGCAACCCGCAGGCACCATAGATAGCAACCCGAGACGGGAGCAGACAGCGAAGCGAGCCCCCTGCGGGCCCCGCAGCCAAACACAGCAGTAGCGGAAAGCGCGCCCGGGAGCCGGAGAACGGCCCGCCGGGCGCCAGCCCCAACCAACAGTATCGACTGAGCAAAGCCACAGACGGGGGCCCCTGGGTAAGGCAATTCCCAACAAAAAATGCCATCGCGGCCGCTGGGGCAGAAGGGGCCGTCAGGAGAGCCCCAGACCCCGCGGCTGCCCCCCATTAACCCTTGGCTCGCTATAGCAGAGCCTAACCGCTCCTAAAGAGAGGAAACGGGGGAAGGAAGGGGGAGGATCCCCAAGCGCATGGGCCCGCTAGAGCAGGGCCTCCACCCAGGGACCCAAGTTCATGCTATAGCAGGAACACACTTACCTGACAGCGCACATGGAGAGTCAGCGCAGAACCAAAAAAACAGGCTGAAGGGTTGGGCCGGCCCGCCTCTTATAGTGGTCAAGGGTGACATGGGTCGGCCATATTGGGAAGGGATGGGAGGCATGGGAGGCTAACTTTTTTTGCTTTGGAGGGTTCTGGTGTGGAGCTGAATCTCACTTCGTTATTCATGTGGCGAGGAAGACTTACGAGGAGGTAATATGATCATTACTGTTATGATGGCAGAAAAAAAGAATTCCTCATGTTGAACATGCGGGAGTACCCCGCAAGGTATCTCAACTCACCTAGTCGAGATTCACAAAAGGTGATCAATGGTTTGCTCACCAATGTAACAATCAAAAACTGCTGCAAACCCAACCAGGAATAAACTGCATAAGTCATACAACTATCAGGAAAAAGATAGACAACACAGCAGTGCTTAATTATGGTTGTGTTTTCGTCTGGATCTAAGGGGTAGGTAGGGGAGAAAGAAGGAAGATTTGTTCAGAAGTAAATTTGCTAAGGAACATGAAGGATCAACTTAGATTCAAGAGGTATTGTTTTCCTACTTCAGAATATCTTGCCACCTCGCAGACAGGCAGTCAGATAAGTGCTCTCTTTTGTGGCATCTGGCATGTGAAGATTTCTCCTGATTCCTGCTTTTTGCCTCTAGATCCAGTAACAACCTGTTTTTGTTTTTACAAAGTGCTTCATATCAGGGATTGCCATCTCTAAACACTTTAAATAAAAGGTTTTACTGTTAACCCAATGAAAGGATACTCACAGTACCAACCATAAAAGACTGGTAGGATGAGTTAACCTCATTAAGATTCAAACTCCTGAACTACAGGTTACAGCAGATGTTAGCAGTGAATGCTTAACTCATTAGAAATCATGTTTATTCAGATAGCACAAATCCATAAAACAATGCAAGAAAAATCATCACGATAAGTGTAGATAAAGGCAAAATATTGATAACAATAAAAGTACAATTAAATTGTACAGGAACATACAGCTTTTAAGTTAGAATCAGTAAACATTTCAAATATCCAGATAATTAAAAAGAGAACTTTTATCATGCATTTTCAAACAAATTGAAAATGGGCATGCTTTTGTAATCTCCATCTTAAAGTGAAATGTTAAGGTAAACAACATATAACACATAGATACTGATTGATTGAGTTATTGTAAAGTGCTCCGCTATCCCGGTTGGTATCCTTTCGTTAAAGAATAATAATAGACCAATGCAACAGAGAAAGAAGAGAGGTTGAAAATGTATGTTTTCAGTTATTTCCTGAACTCTACATAGGGGCTTGTGTGCCTAAGGTGTGTAGATAGGGTATTTCATGTGGACACTGTGAGAAAGCTAGAAGACCGGGCTTCTAGCAGGTTTGCTGTGTTCAATCGAAGAGAACATGAAAGGGTTATATTTTTAAAATATGACTTTGGAAGTAGGTCAGGCCGAGAGGAGTGACAGGTCTGATGGCAGATGAACAGGGATTTAAAGAGACTTTTTTCAAAGGGAACCCAGTGTAGTTTCCTTAAACCAGACGTCTTCAAACTTTATTGCTCTGAGCCCCCCAAGCTAAATGTTTTGAAGTTGGGCCCCCCTCCAAACTTTTATGGCAAGGATTTGGGGAGCGGGAGGGGAGGGATGATCACAGGGGCGGGATCATGAGATCATTTCAGGGGTGCTTTTCTGTAGCTCGTAATCCATACTAAATGTGGGACTTATAAAAAATGCAACAGCATCAAATAAGAACAGAATTTACCCAAAACACTACTGCCCATAATTGGGGTGCTGTGGGCTCCAATGCTGTCCACTTGCTGCACTAATGATGGATGTAGTCCTGAGTAGCAGGCTATCTCCTCTTCTTTCACTCCTTCCCCACCATGTCTAACCATCACTTCAATCTTGAAACAAGTCCAGTCTCTTTCTGAAAGAAAATGAGTTACTGAATGCTGCCCCCTCTTTTTTGCGCCAAGGGTGTCATCTGCCCTAATGCTAGCAAGGAAAATGAGGCCCCATGCCCACTTTTTATTGTAAACCATTCAGAATTGTTAAGCAGTGGGCCCCAGGGCAAAAGTGTCACTGCAACTGTTTCACTAATGATAGGTACTGCCTTGCTGCCGCCTCTGATGTTTGTTAACAACATGGGCTCCCATCTCTCATCATCCCGCTCCCTCCCATCTCTCAGCATCCCTCTCATCACACTGATACCCAAATAAAGGTGTCTCCTCTACTTCATTTTTTCCCCTCCCTTGGGCCATTGCTCCAAGGCTCAAAGAAACACTGGCACAGCATGTATTCCCTGCAACTGCAGCACCAATGATGCCTACAGCTCTGTGAAGCAGGCTGTCTACTCTGCGCACTCAACAGAGCCATTATTTCTAGGCCAGATGCACATAGCAGGCTTTCTGTAATTTTGTGTAGAAAAAGCACATTTAGCCCCCCTCCTCCCCTGCTCCTTGGCCCCAGTTCGATGCACAACAGTTGTGACCCATGCCATAATGCTAGCAAGGAAAATGCACCCCATGCTCTTTTTAGGGCGAGCATTCGAGACCTCTTGTATATACTTTAGTATATACTTATATGTGTATGTACTTTGTGGGCTCTGGAGATCAGCCCTAGGACTTGTCTGCTTCCGCTTAGGGACTTTTTTTTCTGTTCAATTGCCTCTATTTAACTGTCTTGATAAAAACGACCAGTAGAGGTCAGTAAAATACCAGAATTGCTTTCTGCTTGTTCAACTGCCTCTATTTAACTGTCTTGATAGAAAACGACCAGTAGAGGTCAGTAAAATACCAGAATTGCTTTCTGCTGAGGGACTTTCTTTTTTAAATTTTTTCTAGCAACTGCCTCTATTTAACTTTCTTGATAGAAAACGACCAGTAGAGGTCAGTAAAATACCAGAATCACTTTAGCATGCTCTAGATTCTAGTCCATAGAAATTGACTTCCACGAGCAACCGCAGACAATCATATTTTTTTCAAATCTTGTATTTTCAGTGATATGATCCACCGAAGGCCCTTGATTTTATATTAAAAACAGAGCTTTGGACTATACCATTTCCCGCTGAAAGGCAATATTTCTCTCCATGTGTTCCCATACCTGGCGTGTCACGCAGTTTGGTGCTTACTTTCCCTCCATGTTAAAGAACAGTAGATGTTTCAGCACCCAGGCTAATGTGCTGCATAGCTAAATACATATAAGGTCCCAAAGGCCAGACCGATTGCATTGCAAATGCTTGTTCATAGTAAGACTGCCATGACTGGGGTCCAGTGCCCACTCACAGAGGAAAGGGGGAGCTCCTGCTCTGTGAAACAGATAGTAGAGAACTTATGAAGAAACATGCCTTCTCACCAAGGTGCCTGCAATCTGAAAGCAATGTAAATGTGTGCAATGGTTAATCACCAAATATAAAGACTGCTTTGGAGCTGGTGTAGCTTTTAATTAATGGAGTCACTCAGCTTCATGGTGACAAACATTGTGGGGTCGATTCCGATTCGGGCCGGAAAAAGCACCGACCGACTCGGAGCCAGAATTAATTCCGACCGACACGTACCTGTGGCGCCCGACACGCCAAGTACGATGCAAGGCGTGCAAAATCCGACCGACGCGTACTGAACCCAAGCCGAACGACCGAGCCGCACGGAAAACAGCAATCCGGCCGGAAAAACACGCGAATCGAACCGACCGACACGCACCCGGAACAAATCCAACCGAAACGTACACGCGAACTCCAAACCGCAAAGTACGATGCAAGGCGCGAAAACCACGACCGAGTCGTACGGAGGACAAGCCGTACGACCGACACGCATACAAAACTGCGAGCCGAGTAACACAAAACACTGCGACCGACGCGTACGCAGCATAGAAAACTGCACAAACACAGCGTGAACGAAACGGAGAAGACCGTACGAGACAACTGCAGGGTCCGACTCGGTCACAAGAACGTTTCCAACATGCACAGAAAGTACTAAGGAAAAATACACAAAAAAGGCCAAACAAGCAATTACAAAGCCAATAAATACTGGGGGTGGGGACAGAGAACAAAGACACACCCACAACTCCACCCATATAAAGGACACAAATCCCAACCATGATCCTTTGCAAATGCTATTCTACTGCCAGCACTCAACAGACAGCAACCACACACCCACAGCTCATCCCTCACACAAGCCACACACCATCAGCACACCAACAAATAGCTACCTCACATACACCCAGCAAAACACACACTCACACACCCTCACCTGCACACCAACACACACATCACTCACCATCACCACCCATCACCATGCCCCCAAAGAAGAATCACAAGTTCCTAGATTGTGAATTGGAAGTCCTGGTAGACGAGATCCTCAGGGTAGAGCCACAGCTGTTTGGCACACTGGTCCAACAGACACCCATCTCCCAGAAAACCAAGATGTGGGAGAGGATCATCAACAGGGTGAACGCACAATCACCATGTCTGCGCACAAAGACTGACATCCAGAACAGGTGGTATGACGTGCGCAGGAGGGTACGGGAGCTGCTCAAGAAGGACTACCTCCTGAGCCAATACACCGGCAGTGGCCCTCCTGCCAAGCCAGTATACCTCAGGCCCTGGGAGGAGAAGGTGCGGGCCATCCTTCCGCCAGTGAGCGTCTATGGACTAGAAAACATCCCAGAGCCTGGTGAGTACACAACAAATGTACACAATATTCTGCCACAATACACACACACATCACTGTCAAGGGGAGAGTCAAACCATGCACTCTTAGCAATTACACAGCAACCAGAACAGAATCATCCCAAAATGTGTATGTCAGTCAGATAAACACAACACATGCCATCTCAAAGTTACATTTAACCGTGTCATCACATGTACAAACACAACTACAACTACAGCTAGGCAGTGGCACAAATATAACTAACAAACACATCCAGACATGTAGCCACCACTACAACACCAACACACAGTGAAGACCACTGAAAGAAAGGAATTCTGTGTATGCTGGGCAAGTCAGTGTAGCCAATAGCATCATGGGAGTCGTAGTCACAGATATTGCTCACCCCCACAACTGTCCCATCAACACCACCATGAACCATGCGCACATCACAGGGAGTGGAAAAGGACTCACAAGATGGCTGACACTGGCTACTGCTGTGGGGAGCACAAGGCCCTGCTGGCAACTGTGCAACAACCAACAGCAGGACACCACTGACTGACATCCTGAGAGACAACTTCCACTCCCTGCAATGGAAGCACGTTCCATGGTGGGATATCTGGCTGGGTGGGAAGGAGGACTCGCAGCACTGACCATAGTCACAAGCACCTCCCCTCACACACCCCCTCAACACAAACTTCACATAACCCACCTGGGAGAATGCAATGCCTCACATCCTAACTCAAGATCCCACAAAGAACCACCACCCTGGGTTATGTTGTGTGAAGCACAGGGACACTCTTGGGACTTTTAGCCAAACAACTGCCAGGACAACACTCCCAGCCATCCTGTCAGCACAGGCAGCCCACCCCACAGGGAAGCAGAGTCAAAAGGAAGGAAGCATGGGCATGCTGGGAAGGGGGTGGAGGCAATAGCATGATGGGAGTAGTAGGCACAGATATTGCTCAGCCTCACAACTGGCCCATCAACACCACCCTGAACCATGCTCACATCACAGGGAGTGGATAAGGACTGACAAGATGGCTGACACTGGCTACTGCTGTGGGGAGCACAAGGCCCTGCTGGCAACTGTGCACCAACAAACAGCAGGACACCACTGACTGACATCCTGAAAGACAACTTCCACTCCCTGCAATGCAAGCACGTTCCATGGTGGGATATCTGGCTGGGTGGGAAGGAGGACTTGCAGCACTGACCATAGTCACAAGCACCTCCCCTCACACACCCCCTCAACACAAACTCCACATAACCCACCTGGGAGAATGCAATGCCTCACATCCTAACTCAAGATCCCACAAAGAACCTCCACCCTGGGTTATGTTGTGTGAAGCACAGGGACACTCTTGGGACTTTTAGCCAAACAACTGCCAGGACAACACTCCCAGCCATCCTGTCAGCACAGGCAGCCCACCCCACAGGGAAGCAGAGTCAAAAGGAAGGAAGGATGGGCATGCTGGGAAGGGGGTGGAGGCAATAGCATGATGGGAGTCGTAGTCACAGCTCAACATCCCCCACCACATGGCCCAGCAAGCTCACACTCACGCATGCACATCCCACAGAGAGTGGAAAGGCCCATCAAAGATGTCTGACACTGTTGCTGTGTCGTGGGGAGCACAAGGGCATGCTGGGAACTGCACACCAACCAACAGCAGGACACCACTGTCAGCCATCTTGCCATTGCTCTCACACCCACACACACTGAACTCCCCACAAAAGCAAGTAAGTATGGGAATGCTGGGAAGTGGGGTGGAGGCAATAGCATGATGGGAGTCATAGTCACAGACATAGCTCACCCCCACAACTGTCCCATCAACACCACCCTGAACCATGCTCACATCACAGGGAGTGGAAAACAACTGACAAGATGGCTGACACTGGCTACTGCTGTGGGGAGCACAAGGCCCTGCTGGCAACTGTGCAACAACCAACAGCAGGACACCACTGACTGA
>CAWUFW010014649.1:0-403843 GCA_963921515.1 Calotriton arnoldi | reverse complement strand
GTGCCAACACATGTACAAACACAACCACAACTACAGCTAGGCATTGGCACAAATAGAACTAACAAACACATCCACACATGTAGCCACCACAACAACACCAACACACAGTGAAGACCACTCAAAGGAAGGAATTCTGTGTATGCTGGCCAAGTCAGTGTAGCCAATAGCATCATGGGAGTTGCAGTCACACATATTGCCCGCCCCAAAACTGTCCCATCAACACCACCATGAACCATGCGCACATCACAGGGAGTGGAGAAGGACTCACAAGATGGCTGACACTGGCTACTGCTGTGGGGAGCACAAGGCCCTGCTGCCAACTGTGCACCAACAAACAGCAGGACACCACTGACTGACATCCTGAGAGACAACTTACACTCCCTGCAATGCAAGCACGTTCCATGGTGGGATATCTGGCTGGCTGGGTGGGAAGGGGGACTTGCAGCACTGACTATAGTCACCAGCACCTCCCCTCACACCCCCAACACAAACTCCACAGTACCCACCTGGTAGAATGCAATGCCCTCCATCCTAACACAAGATCCCACAAAGCACCACCACCCTGGGTTATGTTGTGTGAAGCACAGGGACACTCTTGGGACTCTTAGCCAAACAACTGCCAGGACAACACTCCCAGCCATCCTGTCAGCACAGCCAGCCCACCCCACAGGGAAGCAGAGTCAAAAGGAAGGAAGCATGGGCATGCTGGGAAGGGGGTGGAGGCAATAGCATGATGGGAGTCGTAGTCACAGACATTGCTCAGCCTCACAACTGGCCCATCAACACCACCCTGAACCATGCTCACATCACAGGGAGTGGAGAAGGACTCACAAGATGGCTGACACTGGCTACTGCTGTGGGGAGCACAAGGCCCTGCTGCCAACTGTGCACCAACAAACAGCAGGACACCACTGACTGACATCCTGAGAGACAACTTACACTCCCTGCAATGCAAGCACGTTCCATGGTGGGATATCTGGCTGGCTGGGTGGGAAGGGGGACTTGCAGCACTGACTATAGTCACCAGCACCTCCCCTCACACCCCCCAACACAAACTCCACAGTACCCACCTGGTAGAATGCAATGCCCTCCATCCTAACACAAGATCCCACAAAGCACCACCACCCTGGGTTATGTTGTGTGAAGCACAGGGACACTCTTGGGACTCTTAGCCAAACAACTGCCAGGACAACACTCCCAGCCATCCTGTCAGCACAGCCAGCCCTCCCCACAGGGAAGCAGAGTCAAAAGGAAGGAAGCATGGGCATGCTGGGAAGGGGGGTGGAGGCAATAGCATGATGGGAGTCGTAGTCACAGCTCTACATCATGATAGGGACACAGCAGCAGACGCTGAGGAGTCCCAGTCCCAGGCTCAAGAGGATGCCGAGCTCACTGGCGTCGTACAGCCTCTGTCCTCCTCGGACGATGAACAACCTGGCACATCCGGTGCAAGTCAACATGCTGCACCAGCAGGACCACCAGCTGCAGCACCAGCAGGTCCACCAGCTGCACCCCTGCACCCACCCCTCCAACGACTGTCACCACGAATACCATCCCTGCCGACATGGACAGAATAAGGAGCAACACCAGCGCAGTGACCCTGGACCAACCTGGGGCCATGGACACCACCACCACCACCAACCCCCAAGGTGGACCAGGGTTATCTGTGCGTGCAACTGCACACACTGCACATGTCAGCAGGGGTGGTGGGAGGGGTGGGAGACAGAGGTCGCTGCTTGCAGACGTTGCTGGTGTGCATGAAGACCCACAACTGGTACGCATAGCTGATGCGTACCAGTCCAGCACCGGAGAGCTCAGCCAGGTAGTGGGGTTCCTCAGAGACATCAAACAGCAGCAGGCTGCCCATCATGCCCGCTTGGACTCCCACATGTCCCACGTGGAGTCACACATGTCACGTGTGGACTCCCACATGTCCCGCGTGGAGTCCAAGTGGGATGTACTACATGAGATGACGGCGGTGCACAGGGACATTTTACAATGCCTCCGCCAGATGAACAGCAACCAGTCCACACCTCCCTGTGTGCCAACAACATCTGGTACCGAACAAACTGCAACTGCCACAGGGAGGGAGGAGGACTCTGGCGGAGAGTCCCCTGCACCGCAGCAGCCTGCACTTGAGGGCCCCCCCCAAGAAGAGGGGTCATCCGAGGAGGGGAAAGTGAGAGGCTGATGGCCAAGCGCAACTCCCAGGAAGCCTGAACCTGTTCTGGATTTTCGCCTTTGTGCACAGACTGTTCACCCTGTTGACGGCAACACTACTCCCACACATTGCATGGGGAGTACAAGTTGGAACAATGTGTCAGACAACTGTGGCCCCGATACTGGGGATCCTGTCTACCTGGACTTTCAATTCACCTAGGAACTTGGGATTGCAAGATTCATGTACAGCACAACCCATCCTATGCACTATTAACACAGATGTATCACAATAAACACACTAATACACCATACTTGCCTCTGTCGTGATTCCAACGTGGGTGCTGTTATGGGGATGATGAACTGCAAAATTACACTGTGTATGCGAACTGCAACAGCAAGGACAACACAGGCATGTGAGTACAGGCAACGTGACACATATGAGGGAGACACACCACCAGGGGTACACAACACATACACACCTAGGCCATCTGACTCATTGCCTACACTGATGTTGCCAGGGAAGACGGTGCAATGCACAGACACCACACCCATTCCCAGTTGTAGTCAAGTAGCCCACAGGTGCAGTAAGCAAATGGCAGTCAAATGTGTGACCACAGACAACGCACATCACTAAGTGAAGCACAGGTTTATTACACAGTAGCAACATGCCGTAACCACTACAGATGCAAGGTAACCCCACCTGGTAGCGGGCACACAGTCAACAACTGTAGACGAAAGGAAGTCCATGGGTGTGGCGCACATCACCTGTAGGGACACAACAGCTACCAGCCTGGATGTGCAATCACGTCGTCGGTGGACACAGTTGACCAAACGAATCTGAAAGTACCCTGTGAAGGACAGAAATGACACACAGTCAAAAGCAATGCAGTACAGGACAGAACCGCAAAACTCATGCACAATACATGTTACAAGATACCCACCCAGAACCAAGTTAGCATGTCAACACTGTTGGGGAGTACAGCCCACCTGTCACCACACATCGCAACACACATCCTGTCAAGTAGCCCATGGACACACTCCAACAGCACCAGAGCACCACCCACACATCATGCCAACTCACATCATTCACATGACACCTCAGGATACTCACATTCAGCTAAAGAAGTTGGTGATGAGCTGTGTGCGGACATCACCATCACCATCATCATCATCATCGTCACTGGCATCGTGGTCCAGGCCAGGATCCTCCACAGGTGGCGGATGTTGGTCATCGTCATCCTGGATGAGAGGCAACTCCTTCCGCACTGCCAGGTTGTGTAGCATGCAGCAGACGATGATAATCTTGCACACTTTCGCAGGGGCATATGGGAGGGACCCTCCGGTCTTGTCCAGGCAGCGGAAGCGGCTCTTCAGGAGACCAAAGGTCCGCTCAATCACTCTCCTGGTCCGACCATGTGCCTCATTGTAGCGCATCTGGGCAGGTGTCATAGGGTTCCTGAGGGGTGTCAGCAACCACGGCATGTTGGGGTATCCCGAGTCACCTACGGACAGACAAGTGCACATCAGCTGACTTGGAAAAGTGGGCGGAATACTACAGATCAGATCACACACAATGGCACAAAGTCAGTACACACCGACAAGCCAGGCACGCTGGTTCTGCATCTGTGCCATCATCCTGGGGATGCGACTACTCCTCATCACAAAGGCATCGTGTGCTGAACCAGGGAAACGGGCACACACGTGTGTGATGGTCATGTCTGCAAGACACACCACCAGTGCATTGACCGAGTGGTAGTGCTTGCGGTTACGGTGAGGCCTGCTCCTGGGCCTGTGGTGGTACCAAAGCCACATGTGTCCCATCAATGGAGCCAATGACATGCGGCATCCTCCCCAGGGCATAAAAGTCACTCTTCACGTCAGTGAGTCGTCGCAGTCTAGGGAAATAGATGTACCGGTTCAGGAAGAGCAACATTGCCTCCAAAACATCGCGGAGCACACGGCTGAACATGGTCTGTGACATCCCACCAGCAGACGCCACAGTATGTTGGAAGGTACCAGTGGCAAAGAAGTGTAGGGCTGCCATCACCTTCACCTTGGGGGTCAGCGCTGTAGGATACGGCCGGCCAGGCTGCAAATGTGGGGACAACTGCACTGCCAAATCCTCAATCAGCTGCCTGGTGAAGCGGTACCGTCGGATGCTGTCCCGTTCCACCATCGTTGCCAGGTCTGGGAATGGCCGATGGACAGCAGGAGCCCTGCAGTGCAGAGGAGAAGTAAGCAAGATCGTCAGTCACCCCACATATGCGGCATTGAACACACTCAAGATCCCAACATACATCATCATGAGGCACAACTACATGAAGTGTGCAGTACCGGAACGACATGTATGGTACATACATGGCCAACATCTGTCAACACGGTCCTACAGGTGGCATCAATTTGTCCCAGGTTGGCCCATTGGATATCATGATGCTGTGTCACAGTCACCCCCCACAGTGACATGTGAGGACAGATGTGCCCCAGGCACCACAGCTCAACGACAGGCACATTCCCAGGGACCCTGTAATGCCACATGGACACTGGCATCACCTGGAGCATCATGTGTACACCACAGCAAAACAAACATGACCCCCACAGGTAGTGGCCACACTTGCCATGGCAGGACAGACATGGACGTCTGTGACACACACGCACAACATCAGAGTCCATGCACACACAACGTGGATGTGGAGACTGTCTCCCATTGTGCACATGAAATCAGAGACATTGTAAACACTACATGCACAAAGACTGTGGAGGGCCATCACTATTGTGCCACTGGGACACCCTGGCTCAAACATACCGTCCCACATGGGACTCACGGGGTATGTGACATGACATACACAAACACCACTGTGAAATGTGACCATGACACATGCACAGATATGAACAGTTGCACATCACAGTGGTCACGTACACGTAACACCCAGGATCCTGTCCCCATGAACACGTGCACAGCCTGGGGGTGGCTGCCCACAGGTGACACCCACAGGACAACATGTACACCAACATACACACAATAGGAAATGCAGCCTTACATGCCTTATGATAAGGTTTGGACAGGCTGTCGTGATGTAGGTGTGCCCCTCACTCCCTGGGAGCTATCTGTGGCTGGCATATGTCCATCTGAGACAGGCATGCTGACCTATGCCAGTCACATATACAGTGATGCGTTGAACCGCAATGGACCGATCGGTGCCTCCGGCCGGCCCATTGCTTTCAATGTGTGCGGGTACGCGTTGTACCCCTGTGCGCGTTGAACTGCAATGGACCGATCGGTGCCTCCGGCCGGCCCATTGCTTTCAATGTGTGCGGGTACGCGTTGTACCCCTGTGCGCGTTGAACTGCAATGGACCGATCGGTGCCTCCGGCCGGCCCATTGCTTTCAATGTGTGCGGGTACGCGTTGTACCCCTGTGCGCGTTGAACTGCAATGGACCGATCGGTGCCTCCGGCCGGCCCATTGCCTTCAATGTGTGCGGGTACGCGTTGTACCCCTGTGCGCGTTGAACTGCAATGGACCGATCGGTGCCTCCGGCCGGCCCATTGCCTTCAATGTGTGCGGGTACGCGTTGTACCCCTGTGCGCGTTGAACTGCAATGGACCGATCGGTGCCTCCGGCCGGCCCATTGCTTTCAATGTGCGGGTACGCGTTGTACCCCTGTGCGCGTTGAACTGCAATGGACCGACTCGGTGCCTCCGGCCGGCCCATTGCCTTCAATGTGTGCGGTACGCGTTGTACCCCTGTGCGCGTTGAACTGCAATGGACCGATCGGTGCCTCCGGCCGGCCCATTGCCTTCAATGTGTGCGGGTACAGCGTTGTACCCCTGTGCGCGTTGAACTGCAATGGACCGATCGGTGCCTCCGGCCGGCCCATTGCTTTCAATGTGTGCGGGTACGCGTTGTACCCCTGTGCGCGTTGAACTGCAATGGACCGATCGGTGCCTCCGGCCGGCCCATTGCCTTCAATGTGTGCGGTGCACGCGTTGTACCCCTGTGCGCGTTGAACTGCAATGGACCGATCGGTGCCTCCGGCCGGCCCATTGCTTTCAATGTGTGCGGGTACGCGTTGTACCCCTGTGCGCGTTGAACTGCAATGGACCGATCGGTGCCTCCGGCCGGCCCATTGCTTTCAATGTGTGCGGGTACGCGTTGTACCCCTGTGCGCGTTGAACTGCAATGGACCGATCGGTGCCTCCGGCCGGCCCATTGCTTTCAATGTGTGCGGGTACGCGTTGTACCCCTGTGCGCGTTGTACCGCAATGGACCGATCGGTGCGCACCCATTGACAATGGGCTTGCCTGGCAACGGACGCGTTTTCGAATTTCGAACGAGTCGGTTGCTGGAAAATCAGTTGGTCACCCACAACAATGTTGCAAAATCATGTATGTCATGAAGTTGAAGTTTTGAAGGATGCTGTGGGCGTGTTTTGGTGCTGCTATTCCATGGATTGGCCAGATTCAGAAGATGCAAACGACTTGGACCTATCACTTTGGACACAAGGGACAGTATCTGCCTCTCCAGCACATATATATTGCTGCCTGTTCCCCTGAGAGCCCACTTGCCTGCACTACATGCTCCAGGACGACATCTGCCACTGCACTGCTGCTGTCTCTGCCCCTCTGGACCCTGCAATGGCACGTACTGTGGAGAGAGCCCCAGCCTTCAGCCTTGAGGAGAACCAGGCCCTGCTGGACAGCCTACTTCCACAGTACAGCAAGCTGTATGGGACACCAGGGGAGCAGGTGAGTGTTCTGTGCACTGCCTTTCTGAATGTGCATTTTGTCTGACTAGCAAGGCTGAGAGTCAGCACGCCACTGGCTAGCAGGCTCACTGAGTAGTTTTCACCCCCATAGTGTGTAGTGACTTGCACTGGACAGGTATGGTGCAGTGACAGTGCTTCTGAACAGGGTTTTACTCCCCATGCAATGATACCATGTAGTGACTTCTGGAAAACTGTCCATGGGCAGCCGTGCACTGCCTGTGTACACCATGTGCCCCTGTGATTGCGACATGTATATGCAACTGTGTCATACACGGATATGTTGCATGTGTAGTAATGGCCTTATCACTTTGTCATCCTGACAGGCTTCTGCCCATCGGAAGCATGAGATATGGAAGGACATCGTCCGGGCTGTCCGGTCCGTGGGGGTCTACAAGCGCCGGATCCGCAACTGCCAAAAGAGGTGGCAGGACCTTCGGGGCTGGACCCGGAGGATTGCACGGGTCCAGCTGAAGCTGTCGCCTCCTCGCAGGAGGGGCGGAACACGGACCCTGACCCCCCACATGCTCAGGATCCTGGCGGTGGTCTTTCCAGACCTGGATGGGCAGCTGAAGGCCAGAGAGCAGCAAGGAGGGGTGAGTCAAAGACTGCACTGTGTACTCTGTCTAACATGCTATGTGCCCTCCTCGGGCCTGGTTAAACTGCCACAGTACAGCAGTCATGTTGTCCAGGAGCCATGTCCCTCTATTGTGCACTGCCCACTCCTCATCTGATACCCAGGTGTGCCCCTTACATGCAGGGAATTCTGTCACTTAGGACTGTGTCCTTGCAGTTTGCTTGACTCAAGGTGGGAGACAGCATCTGTTTCCCTGACTCTGTGGTGGGCATCATGGGTGGGTCCATTGCTTACACAATGCCTGTATTCTGACATGTATTCAGTGTGTTACTTTGATCTGTGGTCCAATTGCTGAGCTGATCCACCACATGTGGCTGGGGTATCTGGCACACACCCATGCTGCGGGTGGGAACAATGTTTGGGCCCCAGGAGTATGTATATGACGTGTGTCACACATACTCAGCCAGCTGCCTACAGTCCAGGGCTCATCCCTCATTCATGTGGGGCTGGACAGTCATGCCTACTCCAGGCCATACAATACACTCTGTACTCCCACTCCCGTGTATCAGCGGACACATTGTGCACAGTGATTTGACCCCTCAGGTGTCTGCCTCTGTGTCAGTGTGCTGTAGATTAGTCGCCAGGACTGCTGTGGAGTTTCTTGGTAGGGGCTCAGCATGCCACTGGAGATGTGACCATAGGAGACGATACTTGTGTGACACATAGGTGTCTGATCAGCTGCCCATGCAGACTGGGGCATGTAAATGTGAAGTTCAGGCAGCTGTTCCCCATGCACAGCAGAGTGTGAGGGGCTCAGGTTCAGAGGGTAGTGTCACAGGTCTCCCATATGTCCAATAGGTATGACCTGGACAGATGAGGGTTAAGAGGATGTGTTGTGGGGGGGATGTACATGTGCACTTGTGCAGCTCCAGGACTTGCATTCCCCATGACCTACTATTGTGACACAGTGCAGAGTGTTGTTGTCTGGCTGCAAAGTCATACATCACTGAGACAGTGATGTATGACTTTGCAGTCATGCCTCCGCCATGGCATGTGTCTACTGATTGGTGAGCCTGCAGGGGAGTGACATGTGCTACATGCACACCATAGTGGCGCTGGCTATCAGGACATGGGTGCATCATGGTGTCTGTCGCTGGTATGCATCACATGCATTTCCTATTTGACTCTGGGCATCCCTTTCATCCGGAAACCTGTACTGACTCAGTGGCAAGAGCTGTGATGTGTCCACACCGTGTCCTCTGCACTGTCCAACTACTGTGTACTTGGTGCATGTGTCAACACTGGGGTGTTGCAATCCAACAGACACCAGACAGATGGGTGCAAGGCCATGTGGGATGTGAGTGCCATGCTTGGCATCAGACTGACAATTGACTTCTCCTGTTCAGTTAGGGCACTTTTAGCAATGTACAACTGATGATGCCAGGGCTTGCTCTGTGATGTGCTGTGCTCACAGTGGTGTGTGCGTTATGTGCAGGTGACTGATGTCTGTCTGTATCCCCATTGTTTGCAGATACATCCACGGCCATGGAAGGGGACAGCTCCACGGACCAGGAGGAGCCAGAGAGCCAGACTGGGTCAGCAGCCGAGGAGTGGTCGGAGGGACCCAGTGGCACGGAGGGCGAGGGGAGCCACACCGAGGAGTCCTCAGCAGCATCCACCTCAGCTGAGGACCAGAGCAACTCGGAGGATGACTCCCTTGTGGAGGCGGGTGTCAGCAGCCACCACACCCCAGCTAGTATTGCTGTCCCCGCCACCACCAGCACCACCACTGCCCTCCCATCGGCTCCCATTCCCCAGGTCCGTGGAGGCTCCCATGTCCGGGAGCGTGTTTCCTTTGGGCCAGGCACTGCACCCCCTGCCCCTGTGTCCCCTGCTGCCCTGAGTGAGGAGTCTGTGTACCTCCTTCGCCAGCTCCATGTAGGGCAGACAGCCATGCTGAGTGTCCTCCATGCGCACACCGCGCTGTTGACTCAGCTGGTGTCGTTCATGGAGGGCATCTCATCGGGCATGTCTGACCTACAGAGGGGCAATAGGTCCATGGACTCCTCCCTGACGGCAGCAGTGTCCCTCCTCAAACGGTCCCTCACCCCTCCTGCCTCTGCTCCATCCACACTCCCCAGCACCTTACCCGTCCCAAGCACACACACACCGGCACAGGCACACACCAGCACACACACATCCAGCACACTGACACACACGCCAATGACAAAACGCACACGCACGCACATTCAGGGGACTGAAGCCAGACTCACAGGGGATGGGGCCCTGGAACACACACACGCATCCACATGCACTGCGCAGTCCTCAGTTCCCTCTCCCTCCAAAGCACCCTCCCTTGCCTCACATGCAACCCCAAAGTCACAGCAGCTCTTCCTCTGTGACCTCGGCCTCTTCCCCACCGATGAAGCTGCTCCAGCATCCCGGGGGAAGAGGAAGCCCACCCACACGGAGCAGAGTGCCCCTCGCCCCCGGACACCCTCCCCCAGGCGCAGACGGACTGAGGCCCCCACCCGCAAGTCCCCCGGAGTGGTAAGAGCAAGACCCCGCCACCGCCCTGCAGCTCAGGCACAAGGTCTCCGTCCTCCATCCCTCAGGCCCCCACTGCACAGGTGCCCCCACCACACCCTGCCCCAGGTTCCCCCACCCACAGATATACCATCCCCAAGAGGATCCGGGCTTCTCCCCCTGCCACTTGCTCTCCCAGCACCACACCCCCGCTGCGCTTGTCTGTGCCACTGATGTGGTGAGGGTGTCCTCCCCCTCTGTCCAACCCACCTTGCCTGTTCCCCATTCTCCTCCCCTGGAGGTAGGCACTGCAGTGGAGTCCACTACCGCCCTGTCTGACTTGGGCACTGCAGTGGCGGACCTGTCCACCCCATCTGCAGGGTCCACTGCAGTTGTGCCGGCACCCACGACATCTGAGTCATGCCCCCAGTTGTGCCGGCACACACCATGTCAGACAACTCCACTGCAGTTGTCAGTGGCTCTCCAGCACCCACCACCCCTTCCTTGACTCCCCTGGTGAGCCCTGATCCTGTCCCTGCGGTGCCTGGCCTGCCCCCCGGTTGCCCCTCCTAGTGGATTGTCCCTGGTTTTGTGCAGGCATGCGTAGGGTGACATCTGCCAGTGTCACCCTGTTTGAACTTTGACAATGGACTGGCCATTGGCCTTTGCTCTAATTTTTTCTGGACGTCGTTATCAAACAACACATATGCTGAATAAAGCAACTTTCTTTTCTCTAGTGCTCATGCTTCAGATGTACATGTTGTTGGTGCAGCTAACCATGCCCTTGCTGCAGTGATGGTGATATCTGGTCTCATGATTATGAAGTGTTACTGTGCAGGAACCCATGTGGTCCAGGGGGAATGTGTCCTATCATGTGGTGTATCCATGTCATCAATAGCAGCATCTGAGGGTGTCATGTGTTCAGTATTTGGCAATGGGTTTCCTACTTACATTGGCAATTTCATATCTGTGGCTTCCACCCCTGCACATCTGTTGTGCCTGCCATCGTTGCATTTGTCTACTTCCCTGACCGTGTTGCCATCTCCAGTGGACATGCAGGTTTGGGCATCAATGGGGAGGGACTCATCCGTGTAGTCAGTGCAACATTGCTATACAAGTGTGTTGGATCTGTGCTGATGATTCCGTTGGCACATCCATGACCAGGCTGATGTGATGGGAGCCCTCATTTGGTGCTAATTGTTGATTGTGTGACCAAGTGCTCAGCTGACATGATGGAGCCCTACTGAGGCAACATATGGCACAGCTTTCCTCACACAGGAGTGGAGTCCCCTCATGGCAGTGTGTACACGTGTGACATTGCCTGCGCCCAAGGTGTGTGTTGTATGTGCATGTCTGTGTGTTCACTTCCATTCATCTGCGCATGCTGTGATCCCTAGTGTTGTACCTGTTTGTGATGCTTGCTGACTTGAGCTATGTTCCCCCAAAGTCTTCTCCCTGTGTTCTCTGTGATGTGGGTGCATGGCACATTACTGGTCATCAGGGTGTCACCCATAGGTGTGTTTGCTGTCAGGGCTGAGTTTGTGTGCAGACGCAGATGGGTCACAGTCAGGTTTCCCCTTGGCACTTGTTGTTTGCCCCTGTCATGTGATTTCCAGTTTGTGTTATCTTTCAGTGATTGTGACACGTTGTGTGTGTGACTGCTGGCACTCCTCAGGGTCCGGGCTGCAATGTTGGTTGTTGTCTATGTGTGTTCTTTGTGGGTGACCTTGGCTTCTTCATTGGTGTGTGACTGTGGCTGGGATCCCATTGGTCGGTGTGGTATTGCCGTCATGTCCATGTACAGCGTAGTGTGCAGTGTGTCAGACATTCAGGAGTCTTGTTGAGTGTCCATGTGTGATGTGTTTCTACACCTTGGTTCCCACCCACCACCCTGGAATAGTCATGGGTGCATGTGCAATGTCACCAGTGCATGTGTACTTCACTGCTGCACATTGTTGGAGGTCGAGGGGTGTGGTGTTGAGTGTGTGCAGATGAGAGTTGTTGCCCGGCTAGGCCCCTGCCTCCATGTTGGCCTTGGCTTACTGGCCATGCTGATTGATTTGTGCTTGTGTAGGTGTGATGGTAGTTTGTTGCTCAGGACACCTGACTGTGGTTCACAGTGTGAACGACATTTAGCTTTGTCATCACAGTGGTATTTTTATTCAGCCCAGGGTCACCACATTGTGGGGGCCCTGGGGGTGGTGCTGTGGTGTGTCTGTGACTTGCTGTGTCAGTTGTTGTTCCTACGTGCCTGTGTGACATGTGTGTTTTGTGCTCCCTCTCACCTGACAATGCCTGCTTGCCCACATAGGGGATTTGGATCCATGAGTTACCTTAGTGTGGCAGTGTATGCACATCTTTATGATTGGTATTCAGCTCTCCTCATGTGTTGTGTGGTTGCCTGGGGACACTGGCACCCCCACCCCTCACCTGCTGTGTATGATGACAGTGTTGGTCTGCCTGTTTGTGTTTGTGCATCTGCACCACTGCATTGGCATATCTTGGGTGTGCCATTGGCTGTATGTTGTTTGGTGTGTTTCCCCTGCTGTCCCTGGGACTCCTAGGTCATCGGTCAGCACAGTGATCATGGTTTGTGTGTCCCATTGCTGCCATGGTATGGTATCTGTTCACCTCACATCTGCTGTCTCCACAGGGTATCTGCATTTGTGTGCCCATTGCTGCAAATATGTGGTTCTGCATTCTGATGGTCACTTCTGTCATTGTGTCATTGATGACTGTTGACGGTCTCA
This sequence comes from Calotriton arnoldi, assembly GCA_963921515.1. Lineage (NCBI taxonomy): Eukaryota > Metazoa > Chordata > Amphibia > Caudata > Salamandridae > Calotriton > Calotriton arnoldi. The sequence goes on along the minus strand of CAWUFW010014649.1, from coordinate 391,068 downwards.
GCCCCCATGGGTGTTGTTTGTCTGCACATGGCCAAAGGAATGTTTCATTTGCACTGCAGTATTTGGCTCCCCCAATTTATGTTGCAATGGGACACATACACTACTTTGCCACAGATGAGTTTTTGGTTCTGTGACCAGGAATGATCCATGCAGTTTGGCAGTTGCAGCTCTTTCTTTGTCAACAATTACCTTTTGGTCACTGTGATGATGAGGGTGTAGACCCCATTGCCACAATGGTCAAAATGTGCTTCAGCTATGGACCCCACACTTGCCTTTTGGTCACTGTGATGATGGGGGTTTAGACCCCATTGCCACAATGGTCAAAATGTGCTTCAGCTATGGACCCCACACTTGCCTTTTGGTCACTGTGATGATGGGGGTTTAGACCCCATTGCCACAATGGTCAAAATGTGCTTCAGCTATGGACCCCACACTTACCTTTTGGTCACTGTGATGATGGGGGTTTAGGCCCCATTGCCACAATGGTCAAAATGTGCTTCAGCTATGGACCCCACACTTGCCTTTTGGTCACTGTGATGATGGGGGTTTAGACCCCATTGCCACAATGGTCAAAATGTGCTTCAGCTATGGACCCCACACTTGCCTTTTGGTCACTGTGATGATGGGGGTTTAGACCCCATTGCCACAATGGTCAAAATGTGCTTCAGCTATGGACCCCACACTTACCTTTTGGTCACTGTGATGATGGGGGTTTAGGCCCCATTGCCACAATGGTCAAAATGTGCTTCAGCTATGGACCCCACACTTGCCTTTTGGTCACTGTGATGATGGGGGTTTAGACCCCATTGCCACAATGGTCAAAATGTGCTTCAGCTATGGACCCCACACTTACCTTTTGGTCACTGTGATGATGGGGGTTTAGGCCCCATTGCCACAATGGTCAAAATGTGCTTCAGCTATGGACCCCACACTTGCCTTTTGGTCACTGTGATGATGGGGGTTTAGACCCCATTGCCACAATGGTCAAAATGTGCTTCAGCTATGGACCCCACACTTACCTTTTGGTCACTGTGATGATGGGGGTTTAGGCCCCATTGCCACAATGGTCATGGGCTGCTTGCATTGTGGGTGCCACACACATATATGTGTGGCACATGTGCTAGGGGGTCACATTGTATGTTGAAAGTCATGTTCGGTGTTGTAGGCATTTGACACAGCCTACACACGCTTGTCATGGTGGTGGGGGGATGTCTTAATCTTGCATTCCCTAGGTTGTGGTGTGCTTGTTGTGTCATGCATTGTCCATCCTATGAGTGGGGGTGGTAGTAGTGGTAGGCATCCTGCCCCCTGGCTAAGGGTGGTAGTAGTGGTAGGCATCCAGCCCCCCTGGGTTGGGGTGGTAGTAGTGGTAGGCATCCTGCCCCCCTGGCTAAGGGTGGTAGTAGTGGTAGGCATCCTGCCCCCCCTGGGTAAGGGTGGTAGTAGTGGTAGGCATCCTGCCCCCTGGCTAAGGGTGGTAGTAGTGGTAGGCATCCAGCCCCCCTGGGTTGGGGTGGTAGTAGTGGTAGGCATCCAGCCCCCTGGCTAAGGGTGGTAGTAGTGGTGGGCATCCAGCCCCCTGGGTTGGGGTGGTAGTAGTGGTAGGCATCCTGCCCCCCTGGCTAAGGGTGGTAGTAGTGGTAGGCATCCAGCCCCCTGGGTTGGGGTGGTAGTAGTGGTAGGCATCCTGCCCCCCTGGCTAAGGGTGGTAGTAGTGGTAGGCATCCAGCCCCCCCTGGGTTGGGGTGGTAGTAGTGGTAGGCATCCAGCCCCCCCTGGCTAAGGGTGGTAGTAGTGGTGGGCATCCAGCCCCCCCTGGGTTGGGGTGGTAGTAGTGGTAGGCATCCTGCCCCCCCTGGCTAAGGGTGGTAGTAGTGGTAGGCATCCAGCCCCCCCTGGGTTGGGGTGGTAGTAGTGGTAGGCATCCTGCCCCCCTGGCTAAGGGTGGTAGTAGTGGTAGGCATCCAGCCCCCCCTGGGTTGGGGTGGTAGTAGTGGTAGGCATCCAGCCCCCCCTGGCTAAGGGTGGTAGTAGTGGTGGGCATCCTGCCCCCCTGGCTAAGGGTGGTAGTAGTGGTAGGCATCCTGCCCCCCCTGGGTGAGGGTGGTAGTAGTGGTGGGCATCCTGCCCCCCGTGGGTGAGGGTGGTAGTAGTGGTGGGCATCCTGCCCCCCGTGGGTGAGGGTGGTAGTAGTGGTAGGCATCCTGCCCCCGTGGGTGAGGGTGGTAGTAGTGGTGGGCATCCTGCCCCCTGGCTAAGGGTGGTAGTAGTGGTAGGCATCCTGCCCCCCGTGGGTGAGGGTGGTAGTAGTGGTAGGCATCCAGCCCCCCTGGCTAAGGGTGGTAGTAGTGGTGGGCATCCTGCCCCCTGGCTAAGGGTGGTAGTAGTGGTAGGCATCCTGCCCCCCGTGGGTGAGGGTGGTAGTAGTGGTGGGCATCCTGCCCCCTGGCTAAGGGTGGTAGTAGTGGTAGGCATCCAGCCCCCCTGGGTTGGGGTGGTAGTAGTGGTAGGCATCCAGCCCCCCTGGCTAAGGGTGGTAGTAGTGGTAGGCATCCAGCCCCCCCTGGGTTGGGGTGGTAGTAGTGGTAGGCATCCTGCCCCCCTGGCTAAGGGTGGTAGTAGTGGTAGGCATCCAGCCCCCCCTGGGTTGGGGTGGTAGTAGTGGTAGGCATCCAGCCCCCCCTGGCTAAGGGTGGTAGTAGTGGTGGGCATCCTGCTCCCCTGGCTAAGGGTGGTAGTAGTGGTAGGCATCCTGCCCCCCCTGGGTGAGGGTGGTAGTAGTGGTGGGCATCCTGCCCCCCGTGGGTGAGGGTGGTAGTAGTGGTGGGCATCCTGCCCCCGTGGGTGAGGGTGGTAGTAGTGGTAGGCATCCTGCCCCCGTGGGTGAGGGTGGTAGTAGTGGTGGGCATCCTGCCCCCTGGCTAAGGGTGGTAGTAGTGGTAGGCATCCTGCCCCCCGTGGGTGAGGGTGGTAGTAGTGGTGGGCATCCTGCCCCCTGGCTAAGGGTGGTAGTAGTGGTGGGCATCCTGCCCCCTGGCTAAGGGTGGTAGTAGTGGTAGGCATCCAGCCCCCCTGGGTTGGGGTGGTAGTAGTGGTAGGCATCCTGCCCCCTGGCTAAGGGTGGTAGTAGTGGTAGGCATCCAGCCCCCCTGGGTTGGGGTGGTAGTAGTGGTAGGCATCCAGCCCCCTGGCTAAGGGTGGTAGTAGTGGTGGGCATCCTGCCCCCGTGGGTGAGGGTGGTAGTAGTGGTGGGCATCCTGCCCCCTGGCTAAGGGTGGTAGTAGTGGTAGGCATCCAGCCCCCTGGGTTGGGGTGGTAGTAGTGGTAGGCATCCTGCCCCCTGGCTAAGGGTGGTAGTAGTGGTAGGCATCCAGCCCCCCTGGGTTGGGGTGGTAGTAGTGGTAGGCATCCAGCCCCCCTGGCTAAGGGTGGTAGTAGTGGTGGGCATCCTGCCCCCTGGCTAAGGGTGGTAGTAGTGGTAGGCATCCTGCCCCCCATGGGTGAGGGTGGTAGTAGTGGTGGGCATCCTGCCCCCTGGCTAAGGGTGGTAGTAGTGGTAGGCATCCAGCCCCCCTGGGTTGGGGTGGTAGTAGTGGTAGGCATCCAGCCCCCCTGGCTAAGGGTGGTAGTAGTGGTGGGCATCCTGCCCCCTGGCTAAGGGTGGTAGTAGTGGTAGGCATCCTGCCCCCCGTGGGTGAGGGTGGTAGTAGTGGTGGGCATCCTGCCCCCTGGCTAAGGGTGGTAGTAGTGGTAGGCATCCAGCCCCCCTGGGTTGGGGTAGTAGTAGTGGTAGGCATCCTGCCCCCTGGCTAAGGGTGGTAGTAGTGGTAGGCATCCAGCCCCCTGGGTTGGGGTGGTAGTAGTGGTAGGCATCCAGCCCCCCTGGCTAAGGGTGGTAGTAGTGGTGGGCATCCTGCCCCCTGGCTAAGGGTGGTAGTAGTGGTAGGCATCCTGCCCCCCGTGGGTGAGGGTGGTAGTAGTGGTAGGCATCCAGGACCCCTGGGTTGGGGTGGTAGTAGTGGTAGGCATCCTGCCCCCCTGGCTAAGGGTGGTAGTAGTGGTAGGCATCCAGCCCCCCCTGGGTTGGGGTGGTGGTGCGCATTCAGGCCCCTGTGTGCATATGTGGCATTGGTGATGGGCATCCCGCCCCTATGGTGCTGCTGTTGCTGGTGTAAGTATATTCAGATTCCCCGTGTATGTGTGTGATGTGTCGTGTACGTGTTGTATGTGTTTTGTGGTTGGTGTCTGGCTTACCTTCTGCGCTGTACGCGTCCGTGCCTGTTCCGGTAGTAAATGTAGAATATTGGTATGATCGGGACGAAGGGATTCATGGTTGGTTCGTGTCGTTCGTCCTTCTCGTTGCTTCGCGTCGTCCTCGTCGCTTCGCTTCGTCCTCGTCGCTTCGCGTCGTCCTCGTCGGTGCCGTGTTCGTCTCGTAGCCGTGGATCGTGTTGTGGCGCGATTCGGAGCTTATGTGCGCCTCTCCCGGATGCTTTGACGTGCCGTGCGTAGCGACGGGTTCGGCGCGTACGGGAAGCGCATCGTACTTGTCCGGCCGGACGGGGCTGCATTTTCCCTTCCGTGCGACTCGATTCGGCGTTTCCGGATTCGCCTCGGTCGGAGAACAGGACCTGGTTTGGGTGAGTACGGCTCGGCCGGAATTTTTGCTGTTGTGCGCATCGTACTTGCTCGTTCGGTGTGCTGTACGGATCGGTCGGGAAACTGGCTTTCGCATGGCTTTTTTCCCGACCGAATGGTATTGGGTGCGCCTCCGACCGAGATCGGAATCGGCCCCTAAGTAGAACGCTGTGGGGTAGGACATTTGTGCCGCCATGGTGATTCCACACAAATATGTGGAAAATGTGGGTTTTTTCAGCTAAATTTGAGGTTTGCAGGGGATTCTTGGTAGGGAAACGTTGGGGGATCCACGCAAGCCATACCTCATTGGACTCACCAGGGAATCTAGTTTTCAGACATGTGTGGGTTTGGTAGGTTTCCCTAGATGGCGGCGAGCCCGGGGCCAAAACCCCAGGTGTCCTCCCCAAAACCAGGTAGTTTTGTTATAGGTAATTTTGAAGTCTCCACAGAATGAATTGGGCCATTTCCTGTTGCAGCCACTATGCCTACCCACACTAGTGAGGTACTATTTTTATCAGGAGACCTGGGGGTACACTGGGTGGTAGGAAATTTGTGTCAGGCCGGTGATCCTACAACTTTCCCACACAGAAATATGAGAAAAAATTGATTTTTTTCAACAAAATTTGAGGTTTGCAGGGGATTCTGGGTAGGGAAATGTTGGGGGACCCACGCAAGCCATACCTTGCTGGACTCCCCCGGGTGTTTAGTTTTCAGAAATGTGTGGGTTTGGTAGGTTTCCCTAGATGGCCGCCGAGCCCGGGGCCAAAAACCCAGGTGACCCCCCTTGCAAAACCAGGTTGTTTTGTGATGGGTCATTTTGATGTCTTCTCAATACATTTTGGGCCCTTGCCTGTCACGGGTACTTGACCCACCCAGACAAGTGAGGTACCATTTTTATCGAGAGACCTGGGGGAATGCTGTGTAGTAGGAAATTTGTGGATCCACGCAGATTCCAGAACTTTCCCACACAGAAATTTGAGAAAAAAGTGATTTCTTTCAGATAAATTTGAGGTTTGCAGGAGATTCTGGGTATGGAAATGTTGGGGGACCCACGCAAGCCATACCTTGCTAGACTCCCCCGGGTGTCTAGTTTTCAGAAATGTCTGAATTTGGTAGATTTCCCTAGATGGCCGCCGAGCCCAGGGCCAAAAACTCATGGGACCCCCCTTGCAAAACCAGGTTGTTTTGTGATAGGTAAGTTTGATGTCGCCCCAATAGGTTTTGGGCCCTTGCCTGTCGCGGGTACTTGACCCACCCACACAAGTGAGGTATCATTTTTCTTGGAAGACTTTGGGGAATGCAGGGTGGGTGGAATTTTGTGGATCCACACAGATTCCAGAACTTTCCACCACAGAAATGAGAGGAAAATGTGTTTGTTTTTTTTTTACAAATTTTGAGGATTGCAAGGGATTCTGGGTAACAGAACCTGGTGAGACCCAGACAAGTCACCCCATCCTGGATTCCCCTGAGTGTCTAGTTTTCAAAAATGTAGAGGTTTGCTAGGTTTCCCTAGGTGCCGGCAGAGCTAGGCTTCAAAATCTACAGCTAGGCACTTTGCAAAAAAAGGGTCAGTTTTCACTGTGAAAATGTGGTGTGTCCATGTTGCGTTTTGGGCCGTTTCCTGTCGCGGGCACTAGGCCTACCCACACAAGTGAGGTACCATTTATCTCGGAAGACTTTGGGGAATGCGGGATGGGTGGAATTTTGTGGATCCACGCAGATTCCAGAACTTTCCACCACAGAAATGTGAGGAAAATGTGTTTTTTTTAGGTTTGCAAGGGATTCTGGCTACCAGAACCTGGTGAGAGCCAGACAAGTCACCCCATCATAGATTCCACTGGGCATTTTGTTTTCAAAAATGTATAGGTTTGCTAGGTTTCCCTAGGTGCCGGCAGAGCTAGGGTTCAAAACCTACAGCTAGGCACTTTGCAAAAAAAGGGTCCGTTTTCACTGTGAAAATGTGGTGTGTCCACGTTGCGTTTTGGGCCATTTCCTGTCGCGTGCACTAGGCCTACCCACACAAGTGAGGTACCATTTTTCTCGGAAGACTTTGGGTAACGCGGGGTGGGTAGAATTTTGTGGATCCATGCAAATTCCAGAACTTTCCACCACAGAAATGTGAGGAAAATGTGTTTTTTTTTACAAATGTTTAGGTTTGCAAGGGATTCTGGGTAACAGAACCTGGTGAGAGCCAGTCAAGTCACCCCATCCTGGATTCCTCTGGGTGTTTACTTTTCAAAAATGTATAGGTTTGCTAGGTTTCCCTAGGTGCTGGCAGAGTTAGGGTTCAAAATCTACAGCTAGGCACTTTGCAAAAAAAGGGTCCGTTTTCACAGTGAAAATGTGGTTTGTCCACGTTGCGTTTTGGGCTGTTTCCTGTCACGGGCACTAGCCTACCCACACAAGTGAGGTACCATTTTTCTCGGAAGACTTTGGGGAATGCGGGGTGGGTAGAATTTTGTGGATCCACGCAGATTCCAGAACTTTCCACCACAGAAATGTGAGGAAAATGTGTTTTTTGGGACAAATTTTGAGGTTTGCAAGGGATTCTGGGTAATAGAACCTGGTGAGAGTCAGTCAAGTGACCCCATCCTGGATTCCCCTGTGTATCTAGTTTTCAAAAATGTATAGGTTTGCTAGGTTTCCCTAGGTGCCGGCAGAGCTAGGGTTCAAAATCTACAGCTAGGCACTTTGCAAAAAAAGGGTCAGTTTTCACTGTAAAAATGTGGTGTGTCCACGTTGCGTTTTGGGCCGTTTCCTGTCGCGGGCACTAGGCCTACCCACACAAGTGAGGTACCATTTTTATCGGGAGACTTAGGGTAACACAGAATTGTAGAGCAACTGTTATTACCTATTGACTTTCATTGCATTTCTGCCTTCCAAATGAAAGACAATGTGTAAAAAATAAGTCATTTTGAAAAATAACCTCTAATTCTCATGCTAGTATGGGTACTCACAATTTCGGAAATGTGCAAATATCTACTGTTTCTAAACTCTATATTTTGTTCCAATTTGAGAAATACATAGGTGTCTTTCATACCGATTTTTCCATGTATATATTTTCCCAAATTAATTGCTATATACCTGGTACATAATAAAAAACCATTGCAAGACGCTGCTCAGTTATTTGCTCTGGGTTCGTCGGGTTCTTGGTGAACCTACAAGTCCTATATATCCTCACAATTGTAAAGGTCCAGCGGATGTAACGGTATATTGCTTTCAAACAGCTGTCACAATTAGAAGAAGTTACAGGTGAAAACGTTGGCACAAATGGCTGTTTTTTTCAACAAATTTTCACTTTTTCCTATTTTCAACTGTTAGTTTCTATAAAGAAACCTTGAAGGATCTACACAAATGATCCCTTGCTGAATTCAGAATTTTGTCTACTTTTCTAAAATGTATAGCTTTCCAGGATCCCTTATTGCTTTCATACCCATTTCTACCATTAACTGGAAGAAGGTTGAAAGCACAAAAAATAGCAAAAATAGGCTATATCCCAGTAAGATGCCAAAACTGTGTAAAAAATATGTTGGTTTTCTGACAAAAGTCTGTCAGTCCCTAAAAGCTGGGAAAATGGTGATTTCAGCCCCACAAACCCTTTGTTGATACCATTTGCAGGGAAAAAAACAGACTCTTTCATTTGCAGCACTTTTTTCCCATTTTTCCCCCCAAAAACAAAATTTAGCTGTATTTTGGCTAATTTCTGGGTCCCCTCCAGGGGAATCCACAAACCCTGGGTACATTTAGAATCCCCATGATGTTGGAAGAAAAGGATGCAAATTTGGCGTGGATACCTTATGTGGTCAAAGTTACAGGGGCCTAAGCGCTAACTACCCCAAATAGCCAAAAATAGGCTTAGCACAGGGGGGTAAAAGGCCTAGCAGCGAAGGCGTTAAAACCAATTCTGATATATTTGTGTCTGGTACAAAATATCTAACAATTATGAAGCAGTGTTTATTTTTGCATATCCTTTTTTAAACATCATCCCTGTTAGGCCAAATGATGTCTAAAATGTTCTTAGTCCAAGTATGAAAAACATAACTTATAGTACTATGTAGAAGTTGCTGTAGCAGAAACAAAAGGGGACTTTTTTAGTGGTGAAGAGACTTTACACATGCAATTTAAGGCTCCTGGTATTATAGTACCTCCATTTACTTTTTATCTGTAGTAACACAATGTAGTCCTCAAATGTTTATAAATTCCTTTCCCACAGTTAAATAGAGTTCTTCATTTCTAACAGCTTGCTGTAGACAATACTCCCAATAGGTCGAATAATGTCTCAGAAACATATAATCCATATATATGTCAACACAATACCACATTTTCTTATCCAAGATTTTCCTTAGAACTTCAGTTCTAGAAATAGCAGACATAAGTTTGGTAACTTTTTGGGTAGTCTTGATTTGAATGTCACTTGTATGTCATTGCACTCTGTCCATCCTGTTTGACATCTTAAATATATTGTGTAGTGTCAAGAGGTTATGTTAACTCCTTCATGAAATATGATTGCTATGGTTGTGAAAGTTCTTTTTGAGATGGAAATTTGTGCATCTTTAAAGTGTGCAATTTCAGTTCCTAATTTAGTTCCATCCAATCTGCATCGTTGTAGCATGACTATGATATATTTTCCATACCTCTGTAGAAACAACGTTGACCTAAGTTCTGATCTGGAGTTTGAAGAGGTCATATCTTGATGTGCATTTGTAGTCAAATCTTCAAACGGCACAGCTTCACAATCTGGTAATGTCAAGTAGAGGACTCGTTCTGAATTGATTTCAATCCTAGACGTACATTCACAATCTTCACAGCTATGGGTCCATTTCTAAGTTAAACCAAATAATTCATTGATATTCACATCTTCTTCATCTAACAGTCCTAGCATTACAATTAGAAATTCTTGAGCATCCTGCTGAAGCTTTTGAGAGAACACTACTGATCCAGTACAGTCATCGTTGAGTTTTTTTTATTCCAGTAGCAGAATGTATAATATTTTTATCTCTTCTTAATTCTTCAAGTAAACTACATAGTTGTGAAGACATTCTTTTATCTGTCTTTTCTTTAATAGAATTTGTAAAATGAGGCAAATGATATAGTCCATTTACCACTACATTTGTATAACAGTTCACTCCAGATTTATTATCAAAGTGAAAGCATTGTATTTCCTCATTGTGCTCTAGCTTTCTTTTCTTTCCTCCTTCTTGATTTTCTTTTTATTCATCTTTCTGTTCAACTCTGATAGACTGTTTTGATATTTTCTCCTTTGGACACAGTATTGCTTTTTGAACCACAGGATGATGGCCTAAATGGGGTGCATATTGAGCTCTTAACCGATTATACTCCGTTACACAACTCATCTCACAACTTACTTTCTTATCATCAAAATCAATCCGAAATAAACCAGATAATGTTCTAATTCATGACAAACCAACATATGACATTCCTTCTTTGAATACACTACTACCAATATTAACAAGACCAGTATCTACACTTAAACCTTGTGCTTTGTTGAATAGTTACTGCATACACTAAAGACACTGGGAACTGCTTTCACTGGACATACAAGTCTTTCACAATTAGGAAATGTACAACGCCTCTACCAATCTGCTTAACTTCAGCAAATCCTCAACATTTATGGCTAAGTATTCCACATAATTTCTGTTTGGATAATTAACAAATTTCATAACTTTAACCATTGCACCTTTCACTAACCCTTCAACATTTAAATTATGACGTAAGATCACACAACAATTTTTACAGATACGTAACTGTTTTTCTAAACCTGCAGTTTTCAACACAGACTTTTCTAAACAATCCATTTTCAATTGCAGTTTTTCTGTTAGTAGCACTGCAACTCCTTGATGTTCCATTTTATCATTTGCTCAAATTTCAACGATATCTCCACTTTTCTTTTTTTAATTTGTTTATTGCATTTTCAATCAAACATACAATCGGAGAGAAAGAACATTGTAGAGACATTGCATATTACTTACTGAAAGAAGAATACAAAGGTCAAATTATAATATACATAGATACCGTCGTCTGCTGGTTATGCATTGACCAAAGGTTCAGTATATGACACAAATTGTAAAGCGTAATCATAAAATAGAATTGATTTCAACTTGATCAAGCACAATACATCTATCCTTGAATATTATATCTATTAATACAAGGAGATAAAGCAGTGTGGGGGATTTGATCTGTCCCACTCCCATCTCACCGTATACAGCAGCTCTTTCCCCAGTATACATATATAGGTATACACGGCCCTACATGTCATTATTCAGTAGTATCCTTTAGGTACTCCATTAATGGCTCGCAAACATCATCCCACCCTAGAGACGTCGGCAGGAGGTTTGCATATGTCGTAAGTTGGTCTCTACAGTATATGAAGTCAGAAAGCCATTCCTTAAACTTGGGAGCACGCCCCCTACCCCACCTGCATGCCAGTCTGCGCTTAGCCAACAGTAAGCCCAATGCGACAAATTTCCTGCAGTAGTGCTGTATATGGGCTGTGTCCCCCAGGAGTGCCAACAGTGGGTTGACTGGGACTGCAACACCAACCATCTAAGATAGCGCCACCAACACCTCTCCCCAGTATTCGCATATTGCCTGGCAGTGCCATGATAGTTGCAAGAAATCTGCACCCTCCCATCGGTATCTCAGGCAGCGATCATCCTCCCTCAATTTGAATTTATGCAGTTTTCTAGGGGTATAGTAGGTTTTGTTCAAAAAAATTTAAATGGATTATGCGTAATCGGCTGCTTGCAGTGGTGGCCTCTGTTTGCGAGCAACAGTATGCTCATTGCTCATCAGTTAGTGGTTCCCCCAAGTCAGTATCCCATTCTGCTCTAGCGCCGTGCGTCGTTTGTGGCCTTTCAGTCAGTGCTGTTCGGTAAATGTGGGAGACAGCATGTGCCGGCCCTGACATCTTCAATGCAGAGGGGAGGACCTCCAGTGTGGGCGGTTCTATTGGGAAGCCAGGAACACTGGCCCTAATCTCGTGCTTGAGCCTTATATATAGAAACACTTCCAGGGGAGTAGTCCTTTCCCCCATTAGTAATTCCTGCTGGTTTTAAATTGCCCCTCTTGATATAGGTCCCCCCATACAGTAAGGTTTCGCTTCCGGAACATTTCCTGGCATGCAACTTCCTGAGTAACCAGCACGACGTGCAAGTACGGGAGTGGCAGCCGCAGGGAGTAGAGTTCCGGCTTCCCCATTATTTTGGACAGTCTCTTCCATGCAAGATTGGTGCAGCTTACAGTATAGTAAGCGACCCCTTCGCCTGGAACTGCGTTGCCCAGGAAGGAGTTTAGAGGCGTGGGCCACATGTAACCCTGCTCAATAGCCAGGTGTGGCATAAAAGGGGGGGGATGAAGCCAATAAGTAGCGTAATGAGCCTGGGCGCTAAGAAAATACAACTCCATGTCCGGAGCATCAAAACCCCCTCTCGAGAATGGTTGTGTCAGGACCTTCCATCCCACCCTGTGTTGCTTTCCACCCCATGCGAGTTTAATGAGCAAGGATCGGAGAATATTGAAAAAGGGACGGCCAGGGTTATTGGGAATATTGACAAACAAGTATAAAAGTTTGGGTAAAATGTTCATTTTCATTAACGCCACTCTTCCGGCCAGGGAGAGTGGCAACGTGACCCACCTATCTATCCATGAGCGAATAGTCTCAATCGCTGTGCCATAATTGGCTCGGAGGGTTGTTTCTCTATCTCTGGTGATGACCACACCCAGGTATTTTATTTCCTGATCACACCAGCTTAGCAGGAAATCAGGAGTAAATTGTACAGTATTGGGAGTGAGTGGAAATATTTGAGATTTATTCCAGTTCAGCCCTATACCTGAAATGTTGCCAAATCGTATAAATTCCCAAAGAATCAGGTTGAGGCTGATGCTGGGGTCCCGTAGATATAGAGTGATATCATCAGCATATAATGATATCAAAATCTGACAAGAGGGATATTGGACAGCATATTCCCTGTGATGTTGTCTGATTTTGGCCGCTAAGGGTTCAATGGCTAAAGCAAAAAGCAGCGGGGACAACGGGCATCCCTGCGCGTGCCCCTTGTAATGCTGATCAGTTCGGAGTATAGTCCATTAACCTGAACTATTGCCTCAGGCTTATTATATAATAGCTCAATCCACTTCAGGAACGGCAGGGGTAGTCCCATCCTACGCAATATGGCAAACATGTATCCCCACTCAAGGGAATGAAACACTTTTGTACCATCTAAGAAGATTCCCGCCGCCGAGATACCCGGGTCTATGTCATGTAGCAATGCAAAGGTGGTTCTTAAATTATGTGAAGTGGCCCTCTCCGGTACGAACCCCGCCTGGTCCGGGAGGACCAGTCCGTCCATTAGTAATGATAGCCTATTGGCAATGACCTTGGCCAGAATTTTGGTGTCGCAGTTAATTAACGATAATGGCTTGTAGACGTCACAGCTGGCAGCTTCTTTACCCGGTTTGAGTAGCGATATAATCATGGCCTGGCGCATCGATGGCGGAAGGACGTCTAACTGCCTAGCCTCTTCAAAAGCTTGTTTAAGTATAGGGACCAGCTGCTCGATATAGCATTTATAAAAATCTACCAGCAACCTGTCAGGCTCAGGGGCCCTGCCTGAACGCAGACCCATTATTGCCGCACGTATCTTTTCTTCTTCAAACTCAGCAGATAAGAACTCTCTATGAGAGTTGCTTATCCACCCCAGCACGGTGTCCTCAAAGTAAGATGCTATATCTGGTGTGCCACTTTCCCTAGAGTGATAGAGCGTTGCATAGTAGTTGGAGAATACCTCAAGGATCTCTTTAGAGTCGGTATGTCTGGTACCCCCGTCATCTATTACCTCGAGCACTTGGTTGACAAATCTAGGAGCCCTGGTGGCTTCCGCGAGAGCCCTGCCCGGGCGTTCCCCCTCCCCATAAGCCCGAGCTACATGGTATTTTTAACAGAACTTGGATTCTCGCTCTGCTTCGTCTGCATATTTTGTAAGGAGCTCCCTGAGCCTTGCACTAAGAAGCCAGTCAGGGGAGTATGCAATTGCCTCTTCTGCCTTTTTTATGTCCGTCTCTATTTTGTGTAGAGTGCCCCGTATAGATTTTAGAATCCCCCCGCTTTTGGCCATGCACAGTCCCCTCCTCGTAACTTTAAAGCTCTAACACACACTGCAGCGTCGCAACGCTATCTACATTGCGCAGAACAAATTCAATGATCTCCTGCCGTAGCTCCTCACAGAAAGCTGTGCCTAGCAGGGCCGTGGGCAGAAGCCTCCATGATCGATAAGGGGAGGCAACACCCAGTGGGGAAAGTTTCAAAAGAACTGGGGAGTGGTCGGAGAGGGACTGCGCAAGATGCGATACCCCCCTGAGCCACGTGTTAAGTCCCGCCGAAAGCAGCCAGAAGTCTAGCCTCGACCAACTGGAATGTCCGCTGGACACAAAAGTACCCTCCCTGTGGGCAGGATGAAGGACCTTCCATGCATCAAACAATTGGTGATCGACCATGATGTCTGAAAGATGTTTGGTCGCCTGGGGATGTGAATGTGTATGCGTAGGGGAACGATCCAGCCCCGGGTCCAATGTTAAGTTAAATTCGCCACCCCATATAATGAACGTGGATCCTATTTCTAAGAGGCGCCCCCAGAGATTGGCGAAAAAGTCCGGATCATCAAAGTTGGGTGCATAACAACAGACCAGTGTAACTGTGTGACCAGAGAGCCTACCCCACATGATGCTGTATCTGCCTTGAGTGTCCTGCAGTTGGTCTATTGGACAGTAGTCCACCCCATATCTAACAAGTATAGCCGTGCCCCGGGCATATGTGGAGAAAGAAGAAAAGCAGCTGTGCACTGCTCATTTACTACCAAAGGTAGCCGGAACCCGCAGGTTGAGATGCGTCTCCCATATCATAGCTATTTGGACCTGGTGCCTTTCTAAATATCCCATAACCAGCCTACGCTTGCGTGGGTCACCAAGTCAGCGCATGTTCCATGTCAGACAGTGAATTATGGGAGCTTTGTCAGGGTTTTTGGCGACTCTCACCCCTTGGGAATTACAGTGGGGACGAGGGTGCATTGGATGTCCATGATGTGTTGCAACTATACAGTGAAATCAAGCATATACAGTCATATACATTCAGTACTATGCAGTGCAATACCTCTCTGGTAAATACAAGTAACCTTAACCCACCCACCATCCACACCTGCAACCCAACCCCACAGGTGAATGCATACCCACCCTTTCCAACATAGTAAAGTCCAAAAAAGACACCCAACAAGGTACAAAATGTCACTAAAGGTGACATATTATAGAAAAACGATATAAAACATGGGGATGTACGCCAGAGGGACCGTTAGCGCACCTCGCAGTAGCGAGGGAGCCCAGGAGATCATTATTGTAAGGCAGGCTTAGCGTATCAATTGGTAATTATGCCTGGCATATCATCATGTACATGCGTAGGGCCATATATGTCCAACAGCTATGTGCGTCATCATGTAGTTCAGCAACCCATACTGCCCCATCAGTTACACAAACCGTTAGTTCATGATTACATTTTACCCTCACTCCTCGTCTGGAAATGGAGACGATCCTCCAGAGAGCCGGCCGTCATCCCAAGGTGTGGGCGAGCGCCACAGGGCAGTTTTCAAAAAGTCTTGCGCTTGCTGTGGGTTGTTGAAAACATGTGATTTGCCACGATGGAGAACCTGTAACCTGGCAGGATAGAGCATGGAATATTGTATACTGGCCAATGAAGCTTTTTCTTGATTGGAAGGAATTTTTTCCGTGCCTCCTGACCACCAGGGTGAAGTCAGGATAGATCGATATTTTGTTTCCAGCATATAACAAATCCTGTTTTTCCCTAGCCAGTCGCAATGCAGTATCACTGTCTTTGTAATTAAGTAAGCGTGCCAGAATGGGACGGGGGGCCCCCGGCGCCGGCGCCAGGGAACAGTGAGCTTTCTCAACCACCAGGACCTTGGAAAAGGCCTCAGCCCCGAAGAGGTCCAGCAAATGTTTTTTGATATAGTCCTCCATACGTCCGGTGGAGGTGGTCTCCGAAATCCCCACGAAGCGCAAATTGTTTCTACGCAATTGCGCTTCTAAGTCCTCATTTTTGGTGGCGATGACCTTCAGTAACTTCTCCATACCCAGGACTTTTTCACTGCTGGCCGTAGAGCAGTCTTCCATTGCAGTAATGCGTTGTTCAGTTTCATAAATGCGGCCGTCATGCTTTTCTAGTTTTTGCGTAGTGAAATCCATACGCATATTCATTGCATCCATTTTAGATTCAATTGACGTGAGGCTTTGTCGCATGGTCAATAACAGTGACTTAATGTCAGAGTCTTGTGATGAGGTAGAGGCAGGGGCTCCTTCCTCCCTCTGTGATGCCATGTCCTCTGGGTCTTCCGGAACATTTTTCCGAGCAGAAAATTGCATCTTGGACTGCTTGCCCTCTGTGCGGCCCATGGTGTCTGACCACGTGGCGGGAACAGCTCTGAAGGGCCTGTAGTAAGGGCAGATTTCAAGTACAGCGTGTTTTGTATTGCGGGGGAGGATCAGCAGTCTCGGTCAGAGCGGCACGTTTCCTGCATCAGAGTATCAGTGCTTGGTCAGAGGTGTTCGGACGCAGGGTGCAGGCAACAGGTCTCACCTGTAACAAGCTCGTAGCACGTTAGCTGTGGGGTCACCAGCCGCAGTGCAGTTGAGCACTCCGCTGCCCCCCGCAGCGCCACAAGAAGGCCCAGCCCAGACAGCACCCTGAAAAGATAGCACCAGTCACTGCCCCCGCCCACCAGTCTTCAAGAGAGCATGCCGCAGCCACGCCACCACCGATCTCGGCAGAATGTGCAGTACAGGTAGGGCAGGACATGTGCAAAAGTCTCTCTGCTCCACACGCAGGGGACGGGCCTATAGCGTGTATAGCCCTAGCAGAACGCCAGCAGCATATTCATTTAAGTGTCCAAATAAAGCTCAGCTTCATTCTCCACACTAGAGCAGCTCACAGTCACTCCTCCCAACATTGCGGGGCACCCCAGCAGGCAAGAGGCCCCCCCAGCAGGGTTCTCCAGCTTCGTCTTAGCATCAATGTCTTGTGCCTCACCTCATTTTGGCCCTGTGCCGGTGCATCAGCTCATTTCCTCGTGACCGTGACCCTTAATAGGTGGGGTATTACAGCAGGGCACTCCTGAGTGCGTAATATAGGCCTCGGTAGGGGAACTCCGGCCTCATGCAGTCCAGCCCACCTGGCAGCCGCACACCAGCGCCGACATCACCCGGCTCGCACGGCACTCCCTCCTTGCAGTCAACAGGGGCCGCGTACCTTCACAAGGCGGCACAGGTGGGACAGGCCACCGCGCACGGGTGAACAAAGCCCTCGGTCCGCATCTTCAAGGCAGTACAGGCTCCAGAGCCCCGGTGGCCGCAGGAGCACGTCAGGCAGTTCGATTAGACGTCGGGCCCGGGTGCTCACTCACCGCTCCCGGCCGGGGCTCAAGGCCAGGCCACATATCCGCAGGCCCCACTGGCCGCCACACACCGCTCCAGGCTCTGCCGGCAAGGTGCGGTCCCCTCTCACCTCGTCTTTGGGGGAGGACACAGGACCGCGAGAGCAGCAAAGCCGCAGGCAAGGCTCTTGTTTCAGCGGTAGCGATCCACGCTGCAGTAGAATTTCTTAGGCCGCCATCTTGCACCGTATCAAGGGTCTCCGCAGAGTGTTCACCCTACTTCCCTTCAGCAAATCTCTCACACCTCAATACAAGGCTAGTTCGAGTGCCGGCTGTATCCCGCAGCAATATCTTTGCTTATTATGGGTTTTTAATGCCTCATAATGCAGGATTGTGCCGGATGTTGCTCCCAGGCTAACGGAGCATCCCTAGGGTGCGGCCATCTTGTCCCCCGGCCCTCTAGCGCCCCCCCTTTATAAAAGCTTTTTGATAGTAAAAAAAACATCTCTTCTCTTTTCAGCTGCATTAATTGTTCATTGAATTTACAACACTTCTCAAGAGTTGGCATCAAACAAAAATGGACTTCTCTTCCCTAACAAAATTGTACATTACTTCAGCAGCTGAAACATTACTTGGAAACAGATTTTTGATGAGACAGATTTGTAAAACTGTCTTTCCCTCTTTTGTTTGGACTCCCTCTCTCATATCCTTTAGTATATCTGCATAATGCATTTCTGATGCTTGGTGCATATTTTAGATTACTCTTCGTATTGAAAGTTTTCCCAAATGTTTACATTTCCTATGCTTCCTATTGAATTCCTTGTTTTATTAGCAGTAGCTTCTTGAAGACAGGTTGTCCTTTTATGGGAGTTAGTTGTAGCAGGTCTCCAAAGAATATTAAGTGTTTTCCTCCAAAGAGTACACTGTAGTCAGTTTTTAATATTTGCTGAATTCTTAAATGTATAAAAGCTAGCATTAGGTTAGGCACCATACTGACTCCATCGATAATTAGTAGCTTTAATTTCTTTAATACTCTTTCCACTTCATGAAAAGCATCAGCAGCCGGGCGAAGCAGGCTTAGTGCCTCTACGCGGAGTTCCACGGAGTTGGAAAACAAATCCGCTCCTCTCCCTCCCCCCTCCCAAAGTAATTATAATGTTTAAAAAAAGGCACTTACCTGCCGTGGCTGCCTCCTCCTCGCCATGGCCACTCTCATTCCTCGTCCTCGCTGTCCTCCTTCTTAGATAACCCCTACATTGTAGGTCTTGCGTTACGTCCGGAAACCCCACTGGCGGAGCGGAGTTACCCGCCCGGGTTAATAATTTGTTGTATTGTAATTTGTTGTCATGTTCAACCGGCCACATTAATAATCAATGAAGGGTAACTCCTTTAACATTATGAGCAGCTAAGCCTGTTGGTGCAGTCACTACACACAACACATTGGAATCTGTTGTCTTCTGAAGGTAACTTGCCAGTACTTTAATCAAGAAGCTTTTTCCAGTTCCAGCTTGACCACTTATGTACAATATAGCTGGTTTATACGTAGAACATGCACACTTTTTATTCTCATGGATAAATCCATGTTCTACTTTACCTTTAACTCTTCAAAAATGTCTTTCTGATCTGCATTCAATTGATGTATTAGTAGTTCTACATCCACAGTTTCCTGTCTTACTTGCTGTATTGCATTCTCCACCTCATTCATGGCTATTGCAGCTTCATTTTCAATGATTGGCTGTCCAAGAGGATCTTGACTTCCAGGTGCTAAACTTTGACTGCTTGAGGGCGTGGCTTGGACCTCACGAATGGCGGATGCGTGAGTCCATAGCTCCACGCCAGGCCATACACTCATCCTGCTGTAACACCACCCCAGCCTGTGCCACCCGGGACTGAAACAGAGGCGCGAGTGGGGGAAAGCCTGCTGCCCCGACTGAGACGCATTGTGGGACGGAGAGAAGCTAAGAGACTTAGCCGCGAGGCTGCTTTTATCCTGGAGCCCCGGGTTGCAAAATGGCGGCCGCAATCAGCATATGGAGAACTGCGGCCCTCCCACTCGCCTGGTGCAGAGAAGCCATGTCTTGATGTGGCCCGCTGACTGCCTGGTGCCAGTGGCCTGTACTACTTGCCGAGGATCGGGCCATGCAGAAAGAGAACCCTATCGGAATACTTCCCGGAATTAGGTGAGGAGTGGAGGGCTGCGGTTTGCCGCTGTGAGGTGCCCCCGGGCCTGCAACGGTGGAAGAGAGTGCTTGGCGATCCCGCTTGGCTCATGAGTCTCCACCGACGGCAGTGCGATGGGGAGAAGGAGCTGCGCCTGGGGGAGCTGCACGGTGGAAAAGCAACCACGGCCTGATCTGCCTGCACCGGCTGGGGGAGAGGCCTGAGCCATGTCGGGGCTCTCTGCTGTGGGAGGCATTGAGATCGACTGGCTGATATTAGGGACTGTGCGTCTTGCAGCTGATGACCTGGCCCAGGTGAGAGGAGGCAGACCCTAAATGCCTAAAATGTACCCAGGAAAATCTGAGATACTGGGCCCTGCACATTTGAAGGTTTATCAGGCGCCATTGGTGGAGAGCTGCACGGAAATGCACTGTTAAATACAGGCACCAGAATGCGAGCGTGCCCATATGTTCATGTACGGGCCGGGAAGAAAAGGCCCATGCTGCCTGCCCTGCTTGATCTAGATCCCCATCGTGATCCCCGCACTACACAGAACTAGAGGGGCTCAAAGGCTAGAGAACTAGTTGGTGCTAGAGACCCTTTATCCTGCAGCTGATAACCTGGCCCAGGCAAATAGGAGGCAGGCCCTGGAAGCCCAAAGTGATCTCAGTGCAGCATGAGATATTGGGGCCTACACACTCGAAACACCACCAGAAACCATTGGTGGGGGACTGCGGGGATATATATTGTCCCATATAAGTGCAGGATTGTGTGTGAGTTCATCTGCCCACGTGTGGGCCTGGAAGAGGAGGCCCACACTGTCTACACTGCTCAACCTAGGTCCCCATCGTGATCCTCGCACCACACAGAGCTGAGGGGGGTTGGGATTGGAGACCTGGCGGAGGCTTTTGTGTCACACCCGAGACCAAAACGAGAACATTAGGGGCCCGACTGGGGTACCAGCTACACCGAGAGTGGTAAATGGGGGTCTGAGGCCTGCAGCAAAGATACGTCATTGAACCCTAGGTGGGAGAAGTGAAGAGCCCAGCCGGTCAGACTGGCCTCCTCAGCGTCATCCAGGGCTGTGCACCAAAGTGAAGTGAAGTGTCCTGAACTGCTTGCTTAGCAGGGGCCTGATCTACGAGAGGCACGTATTGGTTTGGGGTTGCCTTCCAGGCAAGTGGCCGAGGTCTGTACGACACCCCTCGTGGTATTATCATTGCGGGGATTGTGCTGACCTAGGGACACAAAGGCGTACATCTACTGGCCAGTGACTGAGAATCCTGTCTCCCTGTAGAGAATTGACCCATAGCGAAGAGAAGTGTAATGTGCAGACCACCCACGAATTATGAGAGACATGTACTGTTAACACTTTCAGGGTAGGTGTTACACTGGACGTTGCTGGATAGGGGCGGAGAGCTACTGTTGTGCTCCCCATTAACCCTGAGACTTAGTATGTGAGAAGCACTGGGAGCACCTTCACTGTCCTTTCCATACATTTGGAGGGACGCCTGGCTTGCCCCGTGTGGTCGCCCACTGCCCTGGCATTTGGGGATCGGCCCTTCTCCCTGGCGTGAGTGACGTACTTGTTGATTCTTCGTGTTTGAGGTACACTCCTAACATGGGGAAACCGAGAACGAAAGGGGCGGAGGCTCCTTCAGATAGAGGCGAAGACACGGAGGACCCCATCAGCACTCAGAGGCCCCGCCGTTGCTGGACAACCCGGTACATCAGCAACTAACTAAAATCCTGGAAGCAATAGCAGACATCAAGGCCACCTTGAATCAGGACATCAGCACGGTGTCGGTGGGGTTGGGCCTGCTTCACGCAGAACATCATAAACTTGCGGAGAGAGTGAAACTTACTGAAGTCTTCATTACTGAATTGCACCCAGAACAACAGAAGTTGACCCGTCAGGTGAAGGAGCTTACTGAGCGAGTTGGTCTGCTGGAACGCAGGGCAGAGGACGCGGAAGGCCACAATCGGAGAAATAATGTGCAAATAGTGGGCCTCCCGGAGGGAGGAGACATGATCGCCTTCCTGGAGCCATGGCTTCGCACAGTGGTTGCACCTGAGGGTCTTTCTGCCTTTTATACGCCCAAACGGGCTCACAGGGTTTCAGCTCACCCCCTGCCCCAGGACGTCCTCCGCACCCTGTGGTAGCGAAACTCCTCCATTATAAAGATAGGGACATCCTTCTGCAGAAGGCATGTACAGATGGCCCGTTTACAGTGGAAAACTCCTGAGTTTCCATTTTCCCTGACTATACTATAGAGGTACAGAGACATCGAGCCTCTTTTGTGGGAGTGAAGAAGGCATTCAGAGAGGAAGGCCTGCAATACTCCTTGATGTTTCCGGCTAAGTTACGTGTAGTTCTAGATGGGAAAACCTACTTCTGTGACCGCCTGGAAGCAGCCTGGGAATGGTTGGAATCCTATAAAACTGGTAAAGACCCTGGAACGGCCAAGACTGAATGCTCACGTGCCGCACTGAAGCCTGGGAAGAGAACAAGAACACAAACCCGATCGAATCGGAAATCGCCCAAGAAATCAAGTCCCTCCCAAACTGTGAGGGAAAGAGCTTCAGCCCTACAAGCCATAGCCGCCATCATAAAACCAGCTGATTCTGCCTCGGAGCCGGGATCCGGATCCATCAAGGGAACTGATAGCTATGATACAGACAGCTTGCAGGCAAATAGTACGGTTATGATGGTTGTTACCCCTAGATCAGCTGACGACCTCTAGCCGCACAGTGTTGTCACGAGAGAGACCACTCGGAGAAGAAACGTGGAACGTCCCGGCAAGGCACAGGTGTAATGACTGGAACTGTTATATGTTTGGGCCGGCGAGGGCTCGGTCAAACGCTGGCAGCCATATGACAAATGGTGGTTGACCTACAATAGCCTGCCCTCCTGTAGAACTCCACCTACTTGTGGCAGGAACCTCTGGAGAACTTGGACAATATGCCTGTAGTTTGGGTGGCTGGCCGTTGCCAGGCTGCTCTGGGGAAGATCCGAATCCTTCCATGCCGTGGCTATCAATAGCCTAGCCACTGCAATCATAATAAATACAAATCTCTATGCGGTGTTGATAACTCTGCTCGATTATCATACCCAAGTAGCATCATTGGTGGGCTAAGAGTAATCACACAATTGGTTGTTTCCTGCCAAAAGTTTTCTATACCTTTTTTTTAAAGGGGTCAAGGTGTTACATGCATAAAACATATGTATGCTATCCGCAGGGCTATGTTGGCACCTTGGGCATTCATCATTCTCACGTTTCCCCCATTCAAAGTTTTGCGGGGGTATAATACAGATTAAACAAGGTCTTGTAGTGTTGAGCTTTGAGATTTGCCGCTAAAAAAGTTTTTTCCCCCAATTCCAGTGACATATCTAGATCTATCTCCTCATCGCCCAATTTATCCGCCCATTTCGTCTCTACTTTTTCCAAGTCGTCAGGAAGGGTTTCCATCAGTATGCTATAGTAGTCCCGGATCCGACAGTCCCCTCGATATATCATATCCAATAGCGGTATTGCCTCAAGGTTATCAAACTCTATAGCCAGATTTGTTTTAAGCACCCCCATATTTGAATATACTTAAAGTATGACCTACTATCAATACCCCATTTCTGGACTAATTCCAAAAAAGGTATGATCTCTAAGTTACTATTATATAGGCTCGCAACCCTTTGTATACCCGCTTGTTCCCACCACCCTAGCCATGCCATCGTATATCTCAGCTGGAAGGAATGAAGAGCCCCATAGAGGAGTATATCCATTATATTTCGGGATTTTCAATATTCTGCTAACCTTATTCCATACCTTCCAAGCTGCTTTTAAGCATTTAAATCGAGTTCTTTTATAATAGCTGGGCTCCAGTTGTCTAAGGAAGAGCCCCGTTGCTTCCTCACCGACGGCTAACTGAAAGATTGAGGGTAAACCATCCTCGCTTCTAGACCTATCTGTTATCAACAGGTTACCCATCTGCTGCAGGGTAGCTGCACAATAATAGAATAGTAAATTCAGAGCAGCCCAGCCGCCTTTCTCCCGCCGGAGAGTTAATGTTCTCAGTGCACGTCTTGTTTTCTGATAATGCCAAATAAAGTTCGAGAACATTGAGTTCATTTTCTGTACTGCAGTAGAAGGCAGTTCTAGGGGGATAGATCAGAATAAATATAATATTCTGGGGAAGACTTTAATTTTCAATACGTTGACCCTGCCAACTATTGTTAAGTGCAATTTATCCAGCCGCCTTAGCTCTGTGCTGATATCGTCCAGTACTGGGTCAAGATTGTTTGACCATAATGCATCCATATCGGATCCTATCCTGACCCCTAAGTACATAGCGGACTCTATCTGGCGTTGGTCTTGCATAATACAATGGCTTGTACAGATTATCTGTGTCTTTCCTTTGTTTAATTTATATCCCGATCTGCTCCCAAATTCCTCCGCCATACTCTCAATGTCTAAAATTGCCGTCTCTGGTTTAGATGTAATAATGGCGATGTTGTCCGCATAGGCCAGCACTTTAGTCTCATAGTTGTTAGTTATCATTGGTTCGATCGCGGAGTTCAAGATTATCTGATTTATGAAAGGATCCAGATATATGGCGAAGAGAATTGGGGAGCACGGACATCCCTGCCTGGTTCCCCTGGCCACCTCGATTGGTCCCGAGGTGTTCCCCATCGCCTGTAGCCTTGCATATGGTCTATGGTACATCGCCCGAATCGCTGTAATTAATTTGGGGCCAAATCCCCTTCCAAAGATATTGCCAAGCCACACGGTTGAAGGCTTTCTCGGCGTCCAAGAGGATCGCAGCCATTCCGTCGCCAGTAACCTCAGCTATGTCCAATATGGAGATCACCCGTCTTATGTGATCTGCAGTTCCCCTGCCAGGTATAAAACCATGTTGCCATGGCAAAGCTAGTTTGGCTATGACCCTCTGGAGCCGATTGGCTAGAGCTTTCGAGTAAATTTTAGCATCCGAGTTTATCAAGGAAATAGGGCGGTACGAGCCGGGCAGCTCTGGTGGTTTCCCCTTCTTGGGGAAGATTATTGTATCAGTTTCCTGCCAAGATATGGGTGGAATGCCTCGATATTGTACGTCTAAAAAGAGATCATGTAGAAAGGGGGCCAAATCGTATTGAAGTAATTTATACAACTCGATTGGAATTTTATCTGGTCCAGATGCTTTACCAGAGGATAAGGAGCTTAGAGCCGTCACTATTTCTTCCAATGTGAATTCTGTTTCCAGCTCTAAGCCTATATCTTCATCAATTTTACTCAACAATGGATAGTTCCTTACAGTAGCCATTTGTGCAGCATCAGTAGGATCTAATTGATATAGTGTTTGATAGAACTGTTCAAAAACACCCATAATCTTTACAGAGTTGGTTTCATACTGCCCTTCGTTGTTTTGGATTTTAATTATATTATTCCTAGTTATCTTCTGTCTAGTCCGAAGGGCCAGTAGTCTGCCAGCCATTTCCCCATATTCATACATCTCTCATTGATGTTGCTGATACGCCTGGGACACTTGTATCTGAAAATAGCTATTAATTTCTGATTTAGGGATAGCTTTTTTTATCACCACCTCACTTAAACTCTCCTGACCCCTGTGGCGAATAAGATTAGTATGTTCTACCTCCAATTGTGCCAACTGTGACATTAGGGAGTTGATCTCATTCCTACGGACCTTCCGCTGTTGGCCAACATAACTTATCGCTTCCCCCCTTAGGCCAGCTTTAAATGCATCCCACACTATAGTACGGGAGGCGCTAAAGCGATTCATGTAAAAAAACTCTCTTGTCCATTTTTTAATATGACTCATAAATTTCTCATCTATTAGCAACTTCCTATCAAAGGACCAACAGCGGTGTTTCCCTCCCATACTCTGACATGTTATTTCCAGCAAAAGCGGATTATGATCTGAAAACATTTGAGGCAATTTGGTTATCTCCACCTCGTCAATATTCCTAGCTGGGACCAAAAAATAATCTAGACGAACATATTTTTGATGGGGATGTGAAAAGTATGTAAATCCGGGGTCCTTGATTTTTTTAGCTGCCCAAGCATCTACCAGCCCATAACTATCCTTAAGAGCATTTAGTGCCCGATTTACCTGTGGTTTCCTCCCGCTATAGGGTAGCCAAGCATCGCGAGAGATCCCAAGGTGAATGTTAAAATCTCCACATAATATTAGTGGTGTAGGCCACGAAGCAAATTCCAACTCAAGCTCCTCCCGGATTTTAGGGTCGTCCTGATTTGAGGCATAAATAGTCCCAATCTTCACCCCCGTACTTAATGTCACAATTGCCCATCTTCCCCATTTATCCGCCAATGTGCATGTACTGATGCCAGCCTGATATTTAGTGAATATTGCAACTCCCCTAATCGTGGAGGTCTGTGTGGAGCAGACTACCAACTCGTAGCCTCTTATTTGAAGAGCCTCCTTGTTGCTCCATGGGATGTGGGTCTCCTGTAAGCAGATAACCTCTGGGTTAATATACCGCAAATTCTCAAATACTTTGGCTCTTTTCGCTCTGTCATTTAGCCCTCCCACATTCACTGAGCAAATCCGCATTTTATCCATATTGGGTTGTTTGGCAAAAACCATCTGTATATCATACTTTTCTGATGTCTATCTGTTCCTTCTGTTCCATCCATTCTCTCAGCTTCAATGTACCTTGTCTGGCTTTTTCCCCTCTTAGTTCCACCCCTAGCTCTCGCAGGATCCATATCCACCCTCCCCCACCCCTCATTCTCCTCCCCCAACCCCAACGCCCTCCCTTCCCCCCCCAGCCCTCGCCCTTCCCCTGGAAGCTTCCAGACCGGTGGTCTGGTTGGAGATAAAGCAGCGCTGCGCCGTGATCCGTGAGCCCCCCCTTAAATCAATTACATACACCCAAAAAATAGATTACACCCAATCAAATGCCCCCACAAAAAAGAAAAAAGAAGAAGGAAAAACCCCCCCCCTAACCACTTTTCATAATAGCATGGGAGCGCGGTTTTTGGAGAGAAAAAGAGGAGGTATCAGAACCAACAGTGAGAGAAAGCGATCTACACCCCCATTAAACCTTTCCTCCTCCTCAACTCTCCCCTTCTCCCCTTGCCAGTTCCCAGAACGTTCTCATTTCCTTCCTCCCAACATTGGTAATGTCTTAGGATTTAATTTCCCTAGCTTTTTCCATTTAGTTCATCCAAAAATTCTTTAGCTTTGATTTCAGATGTGAAATAGCGAGACCTGTCACCCATTACAACCTTTAATTTAACTGGATTCATGAGGTACGCCTGTGTGCCCTTTAACTGAAAAGGATTAATCCTCTGTCGTAGCCGCCAGCGCCTTTCAACAGTTACGTGACAGAAATCAGGTCGTGTAAAAAACTCAATACCATCTAGTTTACGTTTACAGTCTGGCCTGGCCTTTTCGAAGAAAGTCTGCCGGAGGAGATAATTCCCAAAATAGACTAACACGGCTCTGGGTCTAGCATCTGCTCCGGCAGGATGTTTTATTTTCATGGGAACGTGATGGGCCCGTTGGATTTCGTGAGCCCAGTTCCATTCTTCGACCTCGTGAAAAGCCTTCGCTAGCAGATCGATCATGTAAAGGCGGATGTCCGTGCCTCCTTTTTCCTCTGGAATACCCAGGAATCGCAAATTCTTCCTTCGTTGGCGATTTTCCTGGTCTTCTAGTTTCCACTGCATGTCTATTAGTCTGGCCTCATGGGATTCAGTTTGAAGCTGGGTTGCCATCATATCTGTCTCGAGATTTCCGGCTCTTGTGTCAAGCTGTGTTAGACGATCTGAGATCTCGCTACATACTTTGGCGATTTTCCAAACTGAGCCCTGGACCTTTCGGATAGCAGCCTGAGAGCGCCTGTTATCCTGTCTAGTCTCTTCCCGGTGAGCCATGATCGATTGCAAGATAGTATCCATTGTTGTGATAGATGTAGCGTCCGGGTCAGGTATTAGGTCTCGTTTATCCCCCATAAGCTGGTTCGTTGGTGAGTAATCCCAATTTAAATCTCGTCTTTTTTCCCCCCTTTCTTGGGCAGAGAGATCTGCTATCCTTCTAGTAGTTTTCCGCAGAGTTGCAGCAGAGTCTCTTCCACTAGTATCTGACAAACTTTCACTCTCAGCTTCACTATCACTTGTCAGGGACAGGGAATCAACTATTGAACCTGTGTCTTCCGATAATGAGTAGAAATAATCCGTAGTCTCTACATCTGTTTCCTTTATGCAGTGGATTTCTTGTGCTTTGAGCTTAGCCCCCAGTTGTTTTTTACCTCCTGTTGTAGTCAGTGTTTTTTTAGCTCTCTTTTGTAGGAAATTTTCAGAAGCTTTTTCTATGAGGGGTAGTTGAGCTTGCTGGGGTTCTATCTGCTTAATTAAATTGCTCTCCGTTATATTTCGAGAGTCTATTTTGTCACTGCCTTGGGTATTCCTGCTCCCAGCCTGATCTTCTCTATCCCATCCAATCTCTTCCCCCCGCAAACAACAGCTGTGTTCGTGTCTCTTGCCACATATTCCTCTACATGCTCGCCCCATGTCAAAAGAGGATCAGTTTCAACTGTATCGAGCGCTATGGGCCCAGCTGTTACATTTTCCTTTACCTGCAGGGTTGGTGAGGCGGCAGAGTTCCCCTTCTCCATATCTGCCATGTCCAGCATATCCTCCTGCTCCTGTTCCAGCATTTTGGATCCTGCACTCAGCTCAGCATGCCCTGTATGACTTGTCAGCCTCTTGGAGCCGGCAAACAGCTCCACAATTGTTGGACCGGGCAGACGTTGCTGGAGCGTCGTCTCTCCTTTCCCCTTCCTGTCCAGGGGATCCTTCCGGGTCGCATTCTGCCCGCGTCGCCCAGGCTGTCGGGTTACTCCTGCACCTGCGCCTGCTGTAACGGTGGAGAGATCCGGTATGTGGCGTATCGCTGGTGCTGGTGCCACCCCCAGCAGGCTACCAGTGGTAGAGTTTGTTGCTGTCTTGCCACGAGTCGCGGGAGGCCCTTTCGGCTTCATTTTGACCCAGCACTCACCGCACGGCTCTCCTGTTTGACAGCAGTCGGAGCTCAGTGTCCTGTATATCTGCCGGCAGGTCAGTGCTAGTTCCTG
Source organism: Calotriton arnoldi (assembly GCA_963921515.1). Taxonomy (NCBI): domain Eukaryota; kingdom Metazoa; phylum Chordata; class Amphibia; order Caudata; family Salamandridae; genus Calotriton; species Calotriton arnoldi. Next base: position 362,709 of record CAWUFW010014649.1, on the reverse strand, counting down.
TTGCTTGGTGGCTGCTGCACATACGGGGGTAAATTTACATATCTTCTCATGTATTAAGCTCAGCATGAGGTCCAATACTGCTAGGATCATCCTAGTTAGTTACCAAGGGGGGCATTTTCCAGGGGGAGCTCATAGGATCAGGACGGCTTGTGCTGAGAGTGGCTGCCTAGCCAGCCGCCATCTTGCTTCTCTCGCAGGCCTACACAGAGATTTCCTGAAGATGTTGCGTCTCCAACTTCTAGGCAAACAAATAACTGACACCCTACGAGGACCTGTGAGTGCCCCCAAGATTCGAGCTGCGATTAAAAGCATGGCCACAGGAAGGAGCCCTGGACCTGATGGCTTGCCAGCCGAATTCTATTTAACTTACATAGCAAAGCTTTCGCCACATTTGGAGAAGCTCTATGCTGAATCATTAAAATGTAAATGCCTGCCTGAGTCCTCCAGGGATGCCCTAGTTGTCCCCCTCCCCAAAAAACCTACACTGGAGGCGAAAGTCACGGATTTCCAACCTCTCTCCATGTTAAGCATGGACTTTAAGATCCTTAGTAAAACCCTGGTGCTCCACCTGCTACCCCACTTGATGACTCTGGTTCATGTCGACCAGAATGGATTTATCCCAGCCCGGAACACCTCATATAACCTGCGGCGGATGTACTTGGTGCTATACCACGCTGAGGCTAGACATTTACAGCATGCAGCCCTCCTGTCTATAGAACTTGAGAAGGCTTTTGACACTGTGAGATGGGACTATCTACTTGAACACAACACACTGTAGAGAGGGGGGGACGGGGAGCTATTAGAAAGAAAGCAGGTCCAGTACCATTGCTCCCAAGAACTGACGTGGCATACACTGGGGGGTAGCTGTTTCTGAAGATAAAGGGAGTGGCAACCTATTCTGATTGGCACAGAGGTGTAAGAGTTGTCTATCTCAATAGAGTTGGGATGTCTAGAGTGATGGGGAATTCCTCCTTTTGAATATAGTGCCCTCACACACCCTTGCGAGTGTCATGCTTCATCATCGGGCATTGCTCCTTGTGGGGGTGGCGCTGCTGTCCACCACGAGCCCCGCGAGAGGGCTCTTTATCAGAGATCTTTTAAGGAGACGCCGCAGTTGTGCATGTGGGTGTGTGGGCCTAGGACAGTGAGTGGGTGAGTGAGTTAAAATTACCAGACGGTACCCAGAACCTAGTTTTATTCGGGGGTCCGGATGATAAGGTTAAAAATAGATCGGATGTGGAGCTCCTCTTGGAACCAAATGTGGAGGGGGGGCTAAATGTCTTCCCGTTGCTCTCAGTATCTGTGTGGGTGTGTGAAAAAGAATGGGGTCAACATGTTTCGCACATCGTAATGGTCCATAAGGGATCCAGGGGCGCTTCGTGAGGACCGAGAAGTGAAAAGAATATATATAGGAGAAAGTGAACAGGGATCAGGGGGAAAAAGGAACCCTGTATACCTGTAATACCTATAATCAGGTGTAGATGTGTCTCAGCGCTAGTAGGAATGTGTAGTTCAAGTTTCTTTGCCCAACCCCCAGATTCGAAGTGAAGGGCTGCGTCTGCGCTCACTGTGCTATGAGGGAGAGTATAATCGCTTGTCCCCTTTGGTGCCCGGTACCTGCCCGTCCGTCTATGAGTCGCCAGACAGCAGCGCCACCCCCACAAGGAGCAACGCCCGATGATGAAGCATGACACTCGCAAGGGTGTGTGAGGGCACTATATTCAAAAGGAGGAATTCTCCATCACTCTAAACATCCCAACTCTATAGAGATAGACAACTCTTACACCTCTGTGCCAACCAGAATAGGTTGCCACTCCCTTTATCTTCAGGAACAGCTACCCCCCAGTGCATACCACTATCTACTTGAAACCATGAGGCACATGGGCCTAAGAGAGGGGTGGGTGAATTGGGTAAAGTTGCTCTATGAACACCCCACGGCCAGGGAGCGGACTGGGAAGACAGTGTCTCCGCAATATGAGATTTTTAGAGGCATAAGACAGGGCTGCCCGCTATCGCCCCTGTTGTTCGCTTTAGCGATGGAGCCACTGGCAGCATTCTTCAGACAAGGTGGGGAGGTATTGGGTATCTCGTTAGGGGGAACACTCACATCATTTCACTGTATGCCGATGATTTGTTGATTTACCTTAATGACACAACGGTAGGTACCCAGACTGCCTTGCGACTGATGAAACAGTTTGAATCACTGTATTGCCTTAAAGTTAATCGTAGTAAAACCTACCTCTTTCCGATCTCCCCCGCTAGATTGCATGATGGGAATTAACTGGGCCCCCACTACCTTCCGGTACCTTGGAATTCAGGTCTTCCACTCGCTGGATGATCTTCGTGAGGGTAATTTGGGTAAAGCTCTCCGGTCCCTGAGATCAAACATCTCCTTCTGGTGTACACTACAACTAGCGATAATGGCCCGGGTATCCCTCGCTAAAATGGTCATGTTGCTGCGCCTGCTGTACTTTTTCACTAATCTCCCCATAAGTGTACCCGCTTCATGGTTCCGATAACTAGACATTCTACTGCAAGACCTGGTATGGGACAAGGGGAGGCGGCGAGTAGCCCTGTCGATCCTACAGCGTTCTTCTGCGGAGGGAGGGCTCGGAATGCCAAATTTTGAGTTCTATTTCTTAGCCTCTCAACTCCAATGGTTGGCGCAATGGCTGGCAGACGTAGGCCCAATAGGTACTGATCTTACCGACCAGGGGGTCCGTACAGACTGGTTACTAGCTAAAATGTTAGACGCGGGCGTTACCATCCCTCACCTCTCATTTAACCCTGGGCGGTGAACTCCGCTCCGCTCATGGAGCTTGCGGAGTTTTCGGCACTCCGCGTTACGCGAATATCGTGGAGTTCCGAAAAACTCTGCCCCGCGTAGGGTACCGGAGTTTTTTGCCTCGCTCGCGTTCGTCAATCTCAAGTTGGCGACCGCAATTGAGTAAAATCAACCTCCCGGCGAGATTTTTCCTCGTTTGCGATCGCCAACAGCAAGTTGGCGAGCGCGAGCGTGGAAAATCAACCTCCCGGCAAGATTTCTCAACGTGGGGGGGTCAGGTTTCTCATTGCGAGTGGTCGCGTATGCTCGCTACCGCTCGCGTTGAGAAACAGCCCGTTCGCGTTGAGAAAGCTGCAGCTAGAGTAAAAATCTACTTGAGCAGCAGAAAAGTAAAGCAGGGACCGCTTGCACTGTGCATGGTGCTGTTCACGATGATTGCACAGTGCGGACAGACATCCGGCACTGTGCAATCACAACAGCATTTTTCTATCGTACTCCGCTGCTTGCGGAGCTCTGCGTAGTGCGGCGGAGTTTTTTTTGCCCTTCGCGGTGTTCCGCGTAGTGCAACTCTGTGAACTCTGCCCAGGGTTACTCTCATTGTTGCAAACCACAGCTTTACGCAATTAGAAGAGCTGTCTTTTTAAAGTAGGAAAATCTCCCTTATATCCCCCAGGCCTTGCCACTAGTGGGTCTCCCCCATGGGAATCCCAAGATGATACTAACCCCAATACTGTTGAGACCCTGGACCGAAGCTGGATTGGAAAAAGTGGGGGATTGCTATCAACAGGAGACCCTGGCTGCATTCAAGGACCTGCTTGAGCGCTATGACTTGCAACTAACCCTGGGAGGAGTTCGCGGAGTTCCTCTACGCGGAACTCCGCAAAGTGGAAAAAAAACTCTGCTGTGCTACGCGGAGCTCCGCAAGCGGCGGAGTGCGTTAGAAAAATGCTGGTCGTGGTGATTTGTGGTGCCGGATGCTTGTCCGAACTGTACAATCATCGTGAACGGCACCATGCACTGCGCAAGCGGGCGCTGCTTTCCTTTCTGCCGCTCGAGTAGATTTTTACTCGAGCTGCAGCTTTCTCAACGCGAATGGACAGTTTCTCAACGCGAGCGGTCGCGAGCATACGCGACCACTCGCAATGAGAAATCTGGCCCACCGCGTTGAGAAATCTCGCCGGGAGGTTGATTTTCCATGCTCGCACTCGCCAACTTGATGTTGACGATCGCGAACGAGGAAAAATCTTGCCGGGAGGTGGATTTTCCTTGCTTGCGCTCGCCAACATGGCGTTGACGAACGCGAGCGAGGAAAAAAACTCTGCTCCGCAACGCGAAGCGGAGTTTTTTGGAACTTTGCGATCTCCGCATAACGCGGAGTGCAGAAAACTCCGCAAACTCTGCGAGCGGAGCAGAGATCACGCCCAGGGTTACTTGCAACCAGGTCACTTTCTAACCTATGAGATAATACTGCGCACTTTCAGGGGGTTGTGGGGGGGGCCAGGACGAGCCTAAGCCACACGTGATATTACAATCACTCCTTACACTAGGTACTGCAAGACATCAGGTTAAATGGTTTTATATATCACAGCTAGAGCTGACCCGCACACCCATGACGAAACTGCGTACCCGTTGGGAGACAGCTCTAGGCATAACCATTAAAGACCCCGAATTGTCTAAAATCCTGGCGTACCCCAGGAAAGTCTTGGGTAATACCAGGTTGAAGTATACCCAATTTAACTACATCCACATGACGTACATGACACCTCATAAACTTCAGCTTGCCTTTGGAGGCACTGGATATAAATGTCCAAGATGTGAGTGTGTAGATGCAAATTTCATACATATGGTTTGGACTGCACTCCAGTACGGCAGTTCTGGGAAGAAACATTGCATCTTCTGGGAGCAGCGGTGGGGCACATGCTGGGCTTTTTCCCTGCCCCCCCAAGAGGAAAGCAGGAAATAGGTTCCTTGACCTAGCTATGGTACTAGCTAAAAGACAGACATCGCTGGCTTGGAAATCTGCGGCTGGACCAGCAGTAGAAGCTTGGAAGTGAGACTTTACTCACTGGGCTGGTGCAGAGAGCAGGGGGCTGACGACGGAGGAGGCACGAGGACTGAGAAAACGCCCTATTGCTGATCTATGGAGGGAGATGCTGGAGGTGTGGGAAAACCCGGATGGGGATACAATAGACAGAGGGAAAAGTGGGGACAGGACTCAGACGAGCGGGGCAGAAGACTGAGGGGGAAGATGTTTCCAATAGTGTTGAATCGTCCTACACTGATCTATTGCTGTAGATAGACCCTGGCGTGTTGCTTGTTCATAACTGACTAGAGAGATTACATGTGTGGCTTGTCTCTCATATACAATTCGGGAGCGCTACAGACCCAGGAACTGGTGGGTGGTGGACAGCCCATTGAGAAGGTGGCACACGACAGCCTTCCTCCCCCTGCTGCCCCTCCCCATTGGCAAGACTCAGACGAATTATCCTACTTATTGTTACTTATGAGACCCCTAGCCCCACTGCACAATCTGTTAATCAGATAGTTAATATGTTTTGTTAGTAATACAGTTTTTTTATGTGTATTTAAAATGTGGGACATTCATAGACTGGCACATAATATGTGACTATATGTATAGTGAGCATTATCATTTCCTAACCCTACAGGAAGAATGAGTTTGTAACAAATGTTATTATGCTTTATATGTACCTGAACTAATAGACTACCCCTCCTATGGCCTACTTGGAATATCACCAAAAGATGCCTGTAACAAATCTACGCATGCCATAGTTGAGCTGTATTACAATGTTGAAAACTTGCTGATCAATCTGAGAATGATTGGATATTAAAGTGAATGCCAATAAAAATATATATATATATATATTTTTTTTAAACGTTGACTGCTCTGAGAACTCTCTCTTGGCAGCAATTGTTTCTTCTTGTTCAATCTCATCTCTCAACATTTGAAGATACACTGGAAACACAGAGCACTCAATGCTGTCTTTCACAGCATTGAATGAGTCTTAATAACTGTCAAATTCTCCAAGTAGCTCACTTTCAGTTCGCCATGACTTAAACAACTGTAACAAGGCTAAATAAATAAGCCCTCTTTTGTCTGGAGTTTGACAACTTAGCTTTTGATGGTTGATTCAATTTCCTTTCGTTATGTCTCACCAAACATCCTTCACATCCAGCCACAGCAAATTTACCTTCATCTATGTTTTCACTGACATTACTTCTGAAAGTATAAAGTTTAAGTATTTTATAGACCCATCCTTTCCAGATAACAACTTCTTCTTGGATAGTATGCATCCAGCATTTTACTCTTCAGAATATCTGTATTGTGTGGCTCAAATTCTGCAAGATATTGCATTTTCGGAAAATACTTCAGTACTCTGTTACGAGTATTAGCAAGCCCTAAACTCACCCATAGAACTCCTCTAGAATTAGAAAACAAACTAGCTGAGCTTAACCGGTCTACACATTCATAGGAGCCTATCTCTCTGTGAGAAAGCATTTTCAAACTAAAACTGTACAATTTCTTCATAAGACTCTTTTCTACTGAAATCTCCTCTCACATCACTTTCATCTCAGCTTTCTCGGACTTTGTTATATAAGATGTAATGTATCGAGCAACAGCAATTGAGTTGACTGCAACAAACTGGTCATCCATGTTTTCATTCCACATCTTCAGAATCACAGGGTTGTAGTCATTAATGTACTTGGAGGCCTCTGTTCTTCTTAGGTTGTATGTATTTTTCAGAGATTTCCTTGTAAGTGTATGTCTGACTGCAGAAAAAAAGCTGTTGACTCTTCCTTGTGAGATAACAGGTCGTGGGAATCCGAAACAACATCTTGTATAAAATTTCCCTTTTTGCTCTGTATTTTCGCTGACAATATTTTCTGCATCTATGATTTTGGAATCGTAGAACTTGTTCTCTTAATATGCTGTCACTACTCTCCTTTGGGATGGAGCAAGTGGAAGTGGTGTGGCGCAGCGGCCAGGGCGACTGACTCTGGATCCTGGGGCTCACGGTTCGATCCCCGGCGCCAGCGGCAGATCAGCCCAGCACCATGTGACTCTGGGCAATAGCTCGCTTAATCTTCCCGATGGCCCCCAGCGCCGGGACACCTCTCCGGAGGTAGCTGTGCGCTTTACAAATACTGGACATTTACATGCTGCTCAATAAAAGACAACACACTCATTGTCTGTTCCAAACTTTGGGGCATCTCTTACCCACAACAGCAGTGAATATGGGGAGCAGCACTGGCGTGGTATTCTCAACGCCAAAAAAAATCAATCACTTCACCTAGAAGAGGTTTTGTTTTGTTCAAGATGAAAGCCATCATTGCTTGAAATCTGTGATTAAAATATCTGCAAACATTTCCAGGCTCTAGTGAGCACAGTTCTCTTGGTATCTTCAGATGAATGTCTTTTATATTTGAATTTGCCACCTGCAATAATTCTAGCAGGTCATCCCATGTATATTCAGCACAACTCAGCATCAGGAACCAAGTAGGTGCTCCAAGGTTCCTCAACATGCACATGATTTCACCATGATGCTGATACCAATATTCATTAGTCCCACACTGACATGCCATGAATACTAAATTGTATTCCAAGTGCTCATCTTTTCCTTCAACTTTTTCCAAAAGTTCTCTTGCTGATATATTACGCAAATTAACTCCTCTTTTTAGAATATGATTCATAGCATATGAGAAGCCAGACAAGTCACATACAAATAAAAGGTGAAATATATATGGAATACACTGATGAAATCTAGGATCTTCTGAATAAAGTCTACTACATTTATACTCAGCTGCAGGTATTTGCACAGGCCGCTCATCATACTTGCCACATACTCCAGTAGGAAAAATATGTGGGAAACACTGAGCTTCTAAACCTTTTTCCTGCACACTCAATGGAGCTCCTTTTGCTTCCTTCATTTGAAACAGGTCAATGGCATCACCAATAAGCTTTTTAGAATGCAAAGGGTGTATGCTATAAAGTTCATAAATTTCTTCTGTCCTGGACTGATCCACCTTCACAATCTGACCTGTTGATGGAAATGTCTGATCCTCCATATGTGTGATATCTTGCAGGCTATCCACATTTCTATAGTAAACCTTGCTTTGTACCAGAAATATAAAGTTGTTTTTTTAAATTTGGTAACATCTACTAACTCCTGTCGTATCTTCTTGTTCTTAGTGGGCACACCATTTACAAGAATTACTAGTCCTTCCTCTAAATCTCTATCTACCCCTACCGTTTCAATGTTTTTCTTGACATCTAATGGCAAATACACTACTCTACTTTTAATACCTTTTTGCATCTCTGTTGGGAGTAACTTGCCTGTCTTTGGCTCCATATGTACAATAGCCTGAAATGGATGTATAGTTTGAATAAGAATAGACTCATAAATAATTAAACCTTGAAGTGCTTCTGGAATGGGAACCAGTTCTAACTTGTTATGCACAGCTCTAGCAGGCATTTTATTATCCTCTAATTTATTGTAGCAGTACTTACATATAACTTGTCATGTGGGGAAGTCAAATCTTTCTTATACAAATAAGTACAGTACAAACTTTTGCCAGTTATCATTATCTATTTCACTTTTTAAATATAAGTCATCGGTCTGAGTTTGAGTCTTGTAGTGAGTGCGTCAACAGCATATTCAAACATACTTTGGTTTTTCAGCACATACTGTCTTACATTTTGTAATCTCTTCTTCAAAACTATAAACTGTAGTACCTGTGTCCTGTTCTACAACTCCTCCTGTTATCAACTCTTTAATTTCCCTGCAGTTCTGTTCTGGACCAAATAAACAAAACTGCACATCATCACAAACCATTTTTACCTCTGCCACAGTAACATGTAAAAGTGCCCTATTCATTACTCCTAAACATAAAGCAGGAGTTTTCACATAATACAGCCTCCTAACTAAAGTTTGCATTGTTGAGTGGTGTACAGATAACATCCTAAAATGATGAAAGGTGCTTTGGCACACTTTCTTTGATAAACAAGCTAGTGAGTGTCCCTGCAAATTTGAATGCTTTCTGAGCTTGCAAGGATCCAAACCTTCTAAAGTATTTATTAGTGTTTTAAACTTTGCCTTGGAAATATACATAGGAATTTCCTTAATGTATCAATGGATTGTTGTCTAAGACTACAAACACTACTACAATTCTATTTGTATACAAGGGCCTGATTATGCCTCCCTTGTACCTCTTCTGCAATAACTTATTCTACATTTCTAGGTACCATCACCTCTTTTGCTATAGGACTACCAGTCTTTATTTCATAACATTGTCCACTTTCATAAATAGCATGAACTAATCTGTTATCCTGGAGATGCCTTTCTTCATTAAAGAAAGGCCCTGTACTAGAAGTATGCATCCATTTTCCACTAAAAATTGTACAAAAGTTACTTCTATTCACTAATCTTTTCTTCAGGTTTTTTCTCTTCATGCACAACAATATTTTGTCAATAGTCTTCATTCTATTTAGAATCAAAATGAAATCTTCCGGTTCAAAGCAAAGGCCTTATCAACTACCCTCTCAAATCATTCTTTCTGTTTCAGTGCCTCTTCTTCTATGCTTCTTTATAGTTCTCTGCAGATTTATAACCACTCTACTACGAAACATTCTGGCTCTGATTTCCTTAAACTGCTTCTGTCTCCTAGTTAAGGTGCATCCATGTCTTTTACAATCTTTTCTGTTCTTGCAATGTAAATTTTGTCCACTCTTATTGTTTCTCATAGTCATAATTTAATTTTCTTTATTTTGTAATCTTTACAAATGTGCGGATATATTTTTAAGGAATAACTTTGTCCTGTTACCAGTAGCTCTTTATTCTTTCACCACTTTTTCTGCATTTTGCCCCTTTTGTAACTCATTTCTGAAATCATACAGTAGTTGCTTCTGTTGCTTTTTCGTCCGAGCTTTTGTAGGCATTGTAACTGTGTGTAGGTATGTAGATATTGTTCTGTAAAAAAACAAGTATATTTAAATTTTTACCCTAGCCAATCTGCCAGCTACTTTACTACTAACTTACACATAATAGAAAAATAGTTTTCATGTTATGTTGCAGTTTTAAATCTACAGATGAACCTAGATATATTACTACATGCACTTACTTCAATATAACAAACCCAGAGCAAAACACAAAACTGTATTTATTAGCTACCTTTTAACATTTTAGCACCCTCTTGTACAACACAGCAATAACATATCTGACTTCTCACTTATCCATGGTGAAAGAACAGTTGATCCCTTCTGTAGTAAATTTTAAAAAGAAACATCAAGGCAAGGAGGCATATTTACAAGCCCCATGCACTTTCCGGAGCATCACTTTTATTAACACAATGTGGTACTCCATATTTACAAAGCCTCGTAAAGACACTCTGCGTAGCTTTTCATGGCCTTATAAATGCAGGCGCTTTTCAGGCTGCACTTTGCGTGAAAGAAGCATGCCATGGGTGTTGCTGTTGGTGTTCCCACGCAACACCCATGGATTCTACCACATATCCAAATTTACAACAATTCATAAACCTGGCAATGTGTCAGAATCCTTCACCTCCCCAGGGGATGTATACGGAAATGCAACGAGGAGAAATACTTTTCTTTCTCCTCTTTTTTTCCTGTTTCTATGCCTGCTGCATTCTGCAGCACACATACAAGTACCTCTTATAATTGGTCTGCTACAGGAAGGTGTCCCTTCCTACACAAAAATAATCTTCCCCACTACACAGGCAGCCTTGCACCATGGCGCAAGGGTGCCTCTGTTGGTGCATGGCAGCCAGTTGTGCACCAGCACAGGAGATAGCATAGGGATCCATCATATTTTTGTAAATATGGCACATCCATGTGATTTGAAAGAAATGCAGCATGATGCAGCCAAATGGCTTGCAGCTCCGCACTGCATTACTTTCTTCAAAACATAGCCCCAAGTGAACAAGTACATGCAGTGTCTCAACACTATAAATACAAAATCACAACATAAGAGCTATTGGATGCCTCTCTACCACTTTGTTAGTGATCTATTTACTATCTCAGTACTGTTCTACTTAAATGTAGCAGAATTACATTTTGGGAAACAGTGCTTATAACAATCTGCACGTTATTGTCTATAAAAGCATATACCTCACTAATTCTTCCAACTACATGCAAAGAGTATGTCACAGCTTGCAAATATTTAACAGCAGATGGTTCTAAACTTCTCAGTAAAACTTGTAAAAACATGTGTTTGTGGTTGAATACATGAATACTCCCTGGATGATTGAATTGGTGCATAGATAGTACCTAGGTGATTCTTTGAGGATACAGGTAGTGCCTAGATGATTCCCTGAGTATAGCAGAACTCGATGGGTCGTTCCATATCTGCATAGTTACTGTCTGCATGTTTGCATGAGTATATCACTGCTATCTAGGGGTTTGGATGAGTGCATGAGTAGTGCCTGAATGATTAGATAAGTGCATGACTAATGGCTCAATAATTCAATACATGCATAGATACTGGTTGGATGATTAAATGAGTGCAACTTTAGTGCCTGGGTGATTGCAGGAGTGCACGAATAGTATATAGGTGATGTATAGAGTGCATGGATAGTGCATACATGATTGTTTAAGTACATGCAGAGAACCTAGCAGATTGGATGAGTGCATGAGTAGTGTTTCAGTGATTGCATGACTACTTGGCTGCTGCCCATGTGTTTTTGCTCCAGTGGACAGGTAGTGCCTCGGTGTTTAGATAATTACATGGGTAGTGCCTGGATAATTCAATGAGTGCATCATTAGTGCCTTACTTGTGGGCATGACTAGTGTCTGAGTGATTCCTTGTCTCCATTGTTGATCCTTGAGAGATTGGATGAAAGTAAGTGTACTGCTGGGGTTATTGCATTAGTGCAAGAGTATTCCTCAGTAATTAATTGAGTTCATAGCTACTGGATGAATAACAGGTTTACTACAATAGTACTCTCTACGTAATTCGATGAGTGCATGAGTAGTACCTGAGTGTTTGCATGAGTTCATGCGTGTGCCTCAGTATTTCAATGACTGCATGGCTTGTAAGTGTGTGCTTAGATGACTGCATAGCTTCTGCGCAAGTGTTACAATGACTACATAGTTACAGCCTTGTTAATTGCATAAGTAAATGGTTACTGTCTGGGTGATTAGATGAATGTATAAGTAGTGCCTCACAAGTTCAATGACGACATCATTTCTGCATGCCTGATTCAAAGAGAACATATGTAGTGTCTAGGTAATTGAATAACTCCATGGAATACTGAATCACTGATTTGATGACTGCCTCACTAATGGTTGGGTGATTGCATGAATACCTGACTACTGCCTGACTGACTATGAAAGTATCTTCATTACTGTTAGATACATAACAGTTGTGACTATATATCTGACTCATTGGTTATCTCCTTCTGTCAATATCAAACTACCTGTTTTACTGTATATATGCTTTTCTATTGAGTTATGTGTGACTGAAGTCTAGATATCACACTTGGAATATAATTGCATACTTGGCTCCCTAGGAGCATACATTGCTTTGTTACTGAGCATGTACATGCATCAGTAAGTTTCTAAAATGGAAAACAACATTAAAAACATTTTCAAAGCACAAAACCTTTTGTGAATGGTATAGCTACATCATTTCTCAAATATTCTGTCTGCTTCTAAAACATATATTCAGCATTTTCCATACAAAAGTTACACTCCAAATGAAGCTAGCAGAAGAATTCTCAAGGCATTCAGCACTATTAATCCTTCTCAATTTTAAACAAACCATGTTTAAAAAAAAAACACCACCCTCACCATATTTTCATCTGCCTTACTGAACATAGATCACCATGTAAACATATATGCGATTTCTTAATAGATGTACACCTTCAAGTCATCTTTCCAAAAATATATACCTGTCTGCATCTTTAACTAAACTCAAAAGTCCCACCGTATATATAGTGCATTTCCTATGTCAATTTCCATAGACTCTTTATACACAGCTGCAGCCCGAACCGATGAATGGAATTACACCAACTTTGGCAGAAAGCTAACTTTGTTGTTGATAAATTTGAGGAAATCCAAATTTGTATATCTACGATCACTGATAATTAGCAACAAATTCACAACAAATTGTGAATGTGCATGCCAATATGACTGCTGTGCTTGGCTGACCGCAATCTAAGCAGAGAGTTGCAGCCGTCATTTTAGTTTATCGGGAAAGTCCCCGGGGCTGAAATAAAACAGCAGAACTTGAATAAGGGGTCCGGTTGCATGTGTCCTGACCCCATGGAAGGATTGTAAGGTTCTTTGAGGGAACCCACATGTGTACAATATGTCACTAAACAGGTCATTTTTTCACACACAATATTCGCGAATTTACTGCGACCGTCAGCGCAGCCCACCCTGTAATGTTGCAGCGAATTTGCAAATATTGGTGAAAAAATTATTAAAAAATACATCCACAGACCAACTCAGACAGTGATGCACCCACTTACAGTCCTACATAGTCATGCACCCACTCACAGACTCACACACCCTCTCATAGACCCACTCAGAGTCTTATGCACCCGCTCACAGACCTACAGAGAGACTCATGCACCTACTCACAGACTCAAGCACACTGTCAAGAAAGAATTCATGTACCCACTCACAGACACATTCATACTCACAGACCCATGCACCTACTCACACACCCAGAGAGACTCATGCACCCACTCAGATATCTTCTCAAATACTTACACACCCACTAATAGTCCCTCTCAGAGACTCATGCACATACTCACACACCTACTCAGACTCATGCACCCACTCACAGACCCCCTCACAGACCCATGCACCAGCTCAAAGCGACTCCGACCCTCATGCACCAACAGAGAGACTCATGCAGCCACTCAGAGATCCACAGAGATACTTATGCACCCACTCAAATACTCATGCACCCATTAACAGACCTACTCAGAGACTCATGCATCCACCACAGACCCACTCAGAGACCCATGCATCCACTCACATACCCACTCAGAGACTCATGCATGCTCTCACAGACTCAATCAGAAACTCATGCACCCATTCACAGACCCACACAGAGACTCATGCACCCACTCACAGACCCACTCTGACACTCACACACCAACTCACAAACTCACAGAGAGACTCATGCACCCATTCAGAGATCCACTGAAATACTTATGCACCCACTCACAGACCCACTCAGAGACTAATGCACCCACTCAGAGATCTACTAAGAGACTCATACATCTACATATAGACCCATGCACTCACTCGCCAACCCATTCAGACACGCACACACCCACTGACATGCCTATAGAGAGACACATGTATCCACTTAGAGATCGAGTCAGATTCTTACACACCCACTCACAGACCCACTCATAGACTCATGTACCCACTCACAGACCTACTCAGAGACTCATGCACCCACTAAGAGACAAATATACCCACTCAAAGACCTACTCAGACACTTGCGCTCCCACTGACACACCCACAGAGAGACTCTTGTAAGAACACAGAGATCCACTCAAGTTCTTATGTACCTACTTACAGACCCATTCAAAGACTTATGCACCCACTCACAAATCTACTCAGATACTCACACACCCATTCAAAGACACACTCAGAGATGTGTCAACCCACTCACAGGCCCACTCAGACACTTGCACACCTACTCACAGATTTATTCAGATACTCACATGCCAACTCACAGACCTACTCAGATACCCATGCACACATTCACAGACCCACTCAAAGACCCATGTAACCAAACACAGACCAACTCAGATACTCACACATTCACTCCCAGAGAGTGACTCATGCAGCCACTCAGTGATCCACTCAGATACTTAAACACCCACTCACAGACTCACTCAGAGACTCATGCACCCACTCACAAACCTACTCCGAGACCTATGCACCCATTAAGAGATTCAGCAGAGTCATGCACCCACTCACAGTTTCAGTCATCATTATCAAATCACTGTATTTAGCTTTTGCAAAAAACCATAAAAGTCAAATACACAAAATATGTACCAGAAAAACCAGTGGTTAAAAATCTCTATCATATGGGATTGGATACTATATACAAAAATTAAATATACTATTATAATGTACATATATGATATATGTTAAAAAGAAGATAAAAGATAAATACATAAATCTAAGTACAAAATGGCAATACTTCCAAAGTCACAACGCAATCAGCCTTAATATGCTTCTAGCTGTTATTCATAGCTAGATCTGAGCCTTACAGCAGATTTTAAAAAGCTAAGAACATGTAAAACAATATTGCCCGATAACATTTGTAAAAAAATAAGAGCTGGGCGCAACTGCCTAAACTTATGCTTTTTCAGAATGGGGATGATGGATGTCTTCCGGGATAACTTGTAATAGCCACAGAACATTACGAAAAGGAGCATGTCCTGTGGAGACTTACCGTCGCAGCCAAAGGGCATTAAGCTCTGACCCCTGTTACACCCATGCGGCTGCTCTAGAAAAAGATTAAAAAAGACAAAAATGGAACCTAGTCAATAAAAATCGATCGTAACCACTTAGCAGCCATAAAATATATGGTGCAGTGCCTTGCACAGTTTTCAGGATAACAAACCTGGGTACACTAGGCTTCCTTTGCTCCCGATCATCCCTATCTCTGGTCCACTGTCTAAAAAAGGACTCCTTTATCCATCCCAAATCCTTCCTATTCACCCCTTCAGGATTAGAAAATAGATCGCTCTACCTAGGTTAAAAAACCAATACTTTATATAATTAAGCCAAAGGATATGGTGGGCATGATCAAGGGCCATACAGTCCTTCAGGATCAATTTGTTTAAAGTAGTCCCCTGGCTGAGCCAGATGTTAATCCACAGGGATAGCAGACGAAAGGCCAATAAGTCTGAAAGATAAGCCACAACCATCTCTTTGTGTACCGCTATGGTTGAGGTCCCCTGAAGCATGCTTAACAACCATCTGAGAAAGCTATTTTTGACTACTGGTAATTCCTCATGAGCAACGTAACCCCAGATTTCACTGCCATAGGACACCTTTGCGATACACTTGGCCCTATATATCTGAAAAAGAGCCCCAATAGGTCTCTTTCCTAGTCTCGAGGCAAAGTTGAAGATAACGGCATTGGCCCATGTTAGTTCCCCTTTCTTTCTGTTTTTTAAGGGCCCCCAATTCATGTTGTTATCTAACAGAACTCCCAGATAGGAAAAAAATCTTTCTGAGGGATAGGGACAGATTAAACCCTGAAAGTATAAGACTTTCTTGAGCACGGTCCCACCTGCATCACATACGATTTCAAATTATTTATCAGCAGGTCTTGTTCCTCTATGAATGATGCGAAGGAGTTCAGCAGAGTTTGCAGCCCCTTGCGGTTCTAGCCATGAGGACCGCATCATCTGCATACAGGAGTACTGGCAGGCCTCGCCAGCCCACCTGGGAATAATCCACCTTGGACTCCACTAGTACTTCCTCCAAGTTATTTATGTATAAATTAAACTGGAAAGGGGCTAAGATACACTCCTGCCTGATTCCTCTCTGTATTGAAAACTGGTGAGTAACCTTAAAATATTGTGTATATCGAAGCTCAGCCTTTGGGTCTCTATAGAGTAGGCCTGGGCAATGAACTCTGCTCCGCTAGCGGAATTTGCGGAGATTTGTTAATTACGCATTCCGTGAAATACACGGAAATCAGGCAAACTCCGTTCCTCCACGTAGCAGAGTCAGCTACTAAACTGCACCCACAAATACTTTGATAAAGCAACTTTACATGCTAAAAAGCATATAACCAATTCACAAAAGTGAACTTTGAAAATGAAAAATATCAGGCAATGAGAGAGGTGATGATTTTGGGGTCCCCCCTAACCTAGGGGGAGGACCAAGCAGATTCCTTGAACACAAAGAACATATCATGCTGAACGATTCAGTGGTGGTCCCATCCTCTTAGGACCACCCCAAGCACAGTTATGGGCAAAAATACAATCCCAATCAAAGGCCCTGCAAAGCATTATGGGACGAGATTAGCAGTGGGCAGTGAATATTATAGTATCCAATATCAAAATAATTCTACAAAGAGCTGCAGTTCAACTAGTCGTTACTAGGTGTCCCTCACGAGTCAAATGCAAAAGCATTGAAATTATTACATCAAGCTGCAGTTCAACTAGTCTATGCTAGGTGTCCCTCAAGTCAAATGCTTTTGCATTTGACTCATGTTGCTAATCTCGTCCCATAATGCTTTGCAGGGCCTTTGGTTGGGATTGTATTTTTGCCCATTACTGTGCATCGTGTGTGAATCGTTCAGCAAGATGTGCTCTTTGTTTTCAAGGCATCTGCTTGGTTCTCTCCCTAGGTTAGGGAGGATCCCAAAATCATCACCTCTCTCACTGCTTGCTAAATTTTCATTTTCACTTTTGTGAAATGAATATATGCGTTTTAGCATGTAAAGACAGAGATACTTGATATTTTGCCAAAAGTATATGAGGTTTCTGTTTTATTAATTGGGAGTCCGACGAAACGGAGTGGAATTCACACAGTTTTTGTTCAACTTCGTGGAATTCCGCGAAGTAGTACTCCGCAAATTACACCCACCCCTACTATAGAGGTCACGTAGGAAAAGGACAATATCTCTATCCACCCCAATGGACAAGCTCCCACTGATACACCCACAGAGAGACTCATGTGAGAACACAGAGATCAACTCAAATACTTATGCACCCACTCACAGACCCATTCAAAGACTTATGAACCCACTCATGAATCTACTCAGACACTAACACACCCATTCACAGACCCACTCAGAGATGTGTCAACCCACTCACAGGCCCACTCAGACACTTTCACACCTACTCACAGATTCATTCAGATACTCATGCACCCACTCACAAACCTACTCAGAGACCCATACATCCATTCACAGATCCATTCAGAGACCTATGCACCCATTCAGAGACTCAGCAGAGAGTCATGCACCTACTCAGAGTGTCAGTCAGAGATCCATGCACCTGGTTACAGACCCTTTCACAGACCCACACTTCCACTAACAGACCCACTCAGACACTCATGATGCCATTCACAGAACCACTCAGGGACTTGTGTACCCATTCACAGATCGACTTACACACTCATACACCTACTCACAGACCCACTCAGACTCACACATCCACTCACAGACCAACTCAGACACTCACCCATCCACTGGCAGACCCACTGAGACACATGCATCCTCTCACACACCCACTCAGACATCATGCACCCACTCACAGACCCACTAAGACCCTCTCATATGCACTCAGAGACATACTCAGAGACTCATACATATTTTATAGCCTTATTATGATAGTAACGTGTCTAGTGTGATGCCCAGAATCATTTTTATAGTTGTGAATTTTGAATGTGGTTGTTGATATTGAATGTCTGCTTTTGTTTTGTGTATTGCGACAACTTTGGAAATATTGCAACATCTTCATGAATATTACAAAAAAATTAAGAAAATAAATATGTATAAAGAATATGAGCAACATTTTGGGCAATAGGGTGGTTCTGAGAAGAGCCTTTGTGCTCATGGTGTGTATATGACTGCTACACATAAGAGCGGATGCATAGTTTTAGGTTGCTTAGAAACACTCAGTTGGCTTTCTCTGGGAAGTTAACGCCATCACTTCTATAGATTCCATGGATACCAAAACTCAGGTTATTGTTGTAGATAGAGCCCATCTGATGGTCTCTGAGAAATGCAGAAAGATTTTTATTAAAATGTTTCCTGACGGTGCCTATTTGGAGTCAAAATTGATTAGACTACTTCCATTTCGGCCTTTGGCATATATTGGAGTACACAAGACAGTGTGGGGGAAAAGTGTCATTATTTGTGCAAAGGTATCCTTCACTTGGATTTCCAGTCCTACTCCAGTCAGTGTGTCTAGGTCATTGCCACCACAGTGCACAATCATGAGGTCAGGGATTTGGGAATCCACAATGCTTTTAACCAAAGGCAGCAATTGATGCCCCTTCAACCTAGGGGTGGGTGGTAAATTCTGCTCTGCTGGCCGAGCTTGAAAGGTTTTCCCCACTCCGCGCCCTGCTTGGTGTGTGAAGTTCGATAAAAAATGTTGCTTTCTGCGTAGCGGAGTTTACCGGTGCTGCACCCGGCCCACCCCTAAAAATGAATGGACCACGGACTGAAAACTCCAGTTTGCCTGACTAGCTTCCCGATTGTTCTAAGCAGTTCGCTGAAATACAGGGCACCATTGAGAAGCATGGTTGTTGCCCGGGGATCACGTCAGCAATGAGGCATTGGCTCTGAAAGTTCTAACATTCTAATTACTGGAATTGCCATTTCATCCTGGGCTACCGGCGTATAGCTAAAGCTAATGTTGTCAGTCAATATATTGCATTAAATGTAAATTAACAGCAAGCCTTCGCTCCTCAGGTCTGTCCCACATATTAATCTGCGCAATAGGACACTGCTTGTGCTAGCTGAGCTCGATAAAAAATGACAGGGCGGTGGCTATGACACTACAAATACTATTGCATTCTGGGCCTTAAAGTCTTGTTTTTTTTCATTTGAAATATCACACAGGGAAGCAATGATTAGTGGCTCTTGCCTCTCAAAATGGAGTCAAGTGGGCGCCCTTGTTTTTTTCTGGGTGTGTCGGGGTACATCATGCATAGGTACATGGACGTACATACTCAGCAATATATTTCTGGTCCTCATGGTGCGTGTGGTTCCCTGCTCATGAAGAGTGGATTGGCAGAACGAGTGACCTCTTGCTGCTATCCGTAGGGTTGTGTCGACATACTGCTGGCTGCTCACGCTGAGAACTCCCTGCCTCATGGCGCTACAGTTCTAGAGATGCTTCCCTGTCTAGGAATGGGGCTTGATGCTGCTCGTTGCCTCTGGTGAATCATGCAAACCATGTCCAACATACTCTGATGTTGTCGAATACCAATCACTACACCGGGGCATGGACGAAGGCTCTCACTACCAATAAAAATACTTGACACAAGACGTGCCATCAAATAGCAGCCAATCATATTAAAACATGTGCCGTTTCCAAAACTTGCTGAACAATCTGCAGGAGCTCTTTCCTCATTGCCGCGTTATGTAATGTTGCATACCCATAACAAAATAAACCAGAATGTGAATAAAGCAGGCATTTTTATCAGTGCCTCTCCAGTCCCTCCCCTGTAGCCTAGCACTCCTCCATTGCTCCTGCCCAGCCTTTGCCCCTCTACAGCTCTCTTTCACTCTCCCATCTTGTCACCTTGCTTTGCACTGGGTGTGGACTGTTGGGCTGCGAGGAGGAGCAGACTAGAAGCCACTGACTATGCCTCGGGCCAAGCTAGCAGCCCAGAAATGAGCTTGGACTGGAAGGATACCCTATTGGAGGCAGCCATGTTGCTGGAATGGCAGGCCCAGCAGCAGCAGTGAGCTTGTCTGATAAGGGAGCTCCGTGGGGGATGAGACAGTGCCAGTGGAGGTAGGGAGGAATCTCTGGGTGCAGCACATGCCATGAATGCAGGCTGCAAGGATCTGACTGCAGGCACTGCAGCAGTACACTGGTAGGGCATTCTTTGCTTCACTGTGTGTCTCCTAAAGGGTCGTACTCGTTTCTAGGGTGGAGTGGAACTCCACGGAATTTCACAGAGTTTTTATGCCACTCCACAGAATTCTGCATAGTGCAACTCCATGAAGTCCGCCCACTTCTACTTCAACTTTCTCTGTCCAACCTAAGCAATGTCCACATTAGGCAAGGCCAAGTCAATGTCAATACCACTATTTCTAGGAGACTCTCTGGCCCAACAAATATAGCTGGGGCCCACAATCCACAGTTTAACCATTTTGAAGTGAAGCAGCAGTAGCAGACAGGAGAAGGCTGGAGCTGAATGAGACCGTTTTCAAAATAAAAGGCAGTTGAAATGAAGGTGTGCTCCTGTTTAAAAAAAAAAAAGCATACTAGACTGCATGCTGTGAATATGGAGTTAAATAAAATTAAGTAGTGTCTTTAAAGGATAAGTAACTAGATCTATGATTGGTTGCAGGAAAAGGAAAAATAAAAAAGTATAATGCAGACTTGGATATGCTTTTAATTCTGTACTGTACACCGCATCTGCTGCAGCTCATTTTGTAACTAGTATGGCCCGTATAGAATATACTGCAAACTTGTGACCTACTGGTTCTAATGGGTTGCTATGGAGACTGTACTAGGAGTGTAGTGGGCAAGGGTCTTAAAGAGAGAGTTCTCTGTTTTAAGAAATTGGTCTTTAGACTGATTGTTGTGTAACAAGGGTTACATTTCCTAGTGAGAGCTTGCTAATAAAGTGTACTGCACTCTTAAAATCATAAAAGTACCAAGCTAAATATGTTTAATTGGAAATTCATTGCAACGATCAAGAATAATTCGTGATTATGCGCAATACCGTGACATATTGGGCTTCTTTAAATAAGTGTATGAAAGGGTTAACACATACTAACCATTCAGAAGTGGTGTTACAAAATAAAAAGAAATGATTTTTCTTTTTATTTGCTGCTTTTTAGATCTTCAGATAGTGCAAAGTTGAAAAGGTTGCCATTAATGGTTCCTTTGCATTAGAGCGGTGTACAATTCTTATGCTTAGTTTTCACATTTCATGAGAGTATTGAATCTATTGAATAAGAGAAATAAATGTATTTCAGCAACAAACTAAATTTTCAGGTATGTGAAGTGCATTGTATTTTGATAAAAACAATGTTTAAAAAGGTATTTGTGAGGTTGTTAAAAGTGGTAGTGTGAATGGTTTAGTATATTTATGAATAGGTGAGTAAGTTGCTTTCTGAGTGTGTGAGTATGTAACAGTTTGTGTGAGGTCCAGACTAGGGGCCCAATTCCCATCTCGTCTGGAAAGCCCTCCATACGGCTCAGATCCGGAGGGCTTTCCAGATGAAACGTGCTCCAGGAGTCTGAACGAGCAAGTACGATGCGTCCGCAAGCATCCGGACTCGGTTTGCTCGGACTTCCATCGAACTCTATGGGAGCCTGCGTACACAGGCTCCCATAGCAAAAAAGGAGTGGGTGGGAAAAAGCGTACACCCTGTGGCGGACACCCCATTGTGGCCACCACACTGTGCCTGTTTGGATCAGGGGGACCCATGGGCACCCCCTTGTGACAGATTCAGAGGGCCCCAGGTGAAGGGGGCCTGCTATGTCCCCCCGAAGTATGCTTCCGACAGCTGTTTTGTCTCGCTGAGACCGAGGCGAAGCGGCTGTCCGAATCGTGCATCGTACTCGCTCGGTCGGAATCCAGCTCCATTGCGTGGCACGTTTCGTCTACGTACGAGTCGTATGGGCATGTTCGGGTCCCGGAAACGATTCGGATGGCGCATACGCGATCTTTGCGTCATACTTGGTCGTTCAGACCTGTGTACGATTCGGTCGTAAACAAGGTCTACGAATAGGATCCGGGAAAGCCAGATCAGATTCGGAGGCCTTCCGAACGACATCGGAATGGGGCCCTAGTTGTGTGAGAAGTTGATTCACAATGTGTTGCCCTGGAATTGTATATTGTTCCTATGCTGTTTTACTGTATGGTTTAACTGCTAGAAAGAAAAACTGCTTGCAAAGGTTTAAAGTTCTAGTAATCAATCTATTAGAAGATATGTAAAGTTTTACATGTGTATACAGGGAAACATCCATAACAACGCAGGCATTACATCGTAATGCCATTACAACACATGTACATTTACATCGCATGCCTTTACAACACATTTTTAAGGTAAGTGTTTTATTCTTATATTTTTTTTCTTTAAGTCTTAAATTTAATATGTTTTTAAATACCCAGGTATTAATTCTATAACTTTTAATACTTTTCTTTAAAAAAATGTAACATATAATTATTAATATCGTAAAAAAAATGACACCTTTTCTCTGGCACGGAATGCCAGGAAGCAAAGTAAAAAAAATATTATTAATATGTTAAAAGGGTTTTGACACTTTTTCTCTGGCACAGGATGCCAGGGAAATAGGGGTTTTGGGTGGAGAAGTGTTTTAATACTTGTTTTTATTTAATACCTAGGTATTCTATTTTTTTACCTTTAATTCCCTTTTAAATAAAGTAATAAAAAATATGTATTAATATCTTTAAAAAATGTTGACACCTTTTCTCTGACAGGGGATGCCAGGGAAATAGGGGTTTTGGGTGGGGAAGTGTTTTAATACTTGCGTATTTTTTTAAATGCCCAGGTATGAATTTTTTAACATTTTATACCTTTTTAATTAAAGTAATAAATATTAATTATTAATAGGTTAATAGGGTTTTGACACCTTTTCTCTGGCACGGGATGCCAGGGAAATGGGGGTTTTGGGTGGGGAAGTGTTTAAATACTTGGGTATTTTTTTAAATACCCAGGTATTACTGGTTTACCATTTAATACCTTTTTAATTAAAGTAATACAAATGAATTATTAATATGTTAATAGAGCTTTGACACCTTTTCTCGGGCACGGGATGCCAGGGAAATAGAGGTTTTGGGTGGGGAAGTGTTTTAATACTTGGCTATTTTTTTAAATACCCAGGTATTCTTTTTTTGACATTAAGGGGCCGATTATGATGGCGGGCGGACTTTGTCCGCCCGCCATCGCCCCGGTAAATGGGACCGCCCGCTATGTGTGCGGCAGTCCCGCACATGTGATTAGGATGCCACCGCCACGGTGGCGGTGGCATCCCCATTTCCAGCATTGTGGCGGGCGGTGCTCACAGCACCGCCCGCCAAAGTGCTGGAAATGCATGTTGTGCATCTGCGTGCACAACGTGACAGGCACCGCGCGGTGCCTGCCACCTTGTGCATGTAGATGCAGGGGGGTACCATAGGTACCCCCATGTGCACCCCCCACCCCCCAAAATACCTGGGGGCCCGCTACGGGCCCCCAATGTCAGGGACCGCGAGCCTTTCCATGGCGGCGCCGCCGCCATGGAAAGGCTCATCACTGCCGGCATCATAATGTGGATGGCGGTGTCTTGCAGACACCGCCACCATATTAATCCCTTTTCCGCCCGGTCGACTGATCGGCCGGGCGGAAAACATGCGGACGGTCTTTCCGTCCGCCAGTGTCCCCTCCGCCATGGTAATATGGCGGGGGGAATTTGGTGGCGGACGGACGTAAATGGCGGGCGGATCGCCACCGGCATGCGGGCGTTGGCGATCCGCCCGCATCATAATCGGCCCCTAAATTCCTTATTAATTAAAGTAATAAAAAATATGTATTAATATCGTAACATTTTTTTGACACCTTTTCTCTGGCACGGGATGCCAGGGAAATAGGGGTTTTGGGTGGGGAAGTGTTCCAATACTTGCGTATTTTTTTTAAATACCTAGGTTTTTTTTTTAACACTTAATACCTTTGTAATCAAAGTAATAAATATTCATTATTAATAGGATAATAAGGATTTGACACCTTTTCTCTGGCACGGAATGACAGGGAAATAGGGGTTTTGGGTGAGGAAGTGTTTTAATACTTGGGTATGTTTTTAAATACCCAGGTATTCATTTTTTAACATTTAATTCCTTTTTAATTAAAGTAATAAAAAATATTTATATATATGCTAAAAGGGTTTTGACACCTTTTTTAGACACAGGATACCAGGGAAAGATGGGGCTTTGGGTGGGGAAGCTTTTTAATACTTGGGTGTTTTTTAAATACCCATGTATTCATTTTTTAACATTTACTTCTTTTTTAATTAAAGTAATACAAATTATTTATTACTATGTTAAAAGGGTTTTGACACCTTTTTGCAGGCACACAATGCCAGGGAAATAGGGGTTTTGGGTGGGGAAGTGTTTTAATAATTGGGTCTTTTTTAAAATACCCAAGTATTAATTTTTTTTTTTAAAGTGTTTTTTTTTTTTTAAACAGCAATTTGTAATTCTTAAATTTAAAAATAAAGAAGTAAGAATGGTTTAAAAATGTAACTAAAACCTAGCAATGTAGTATATTAGAAAAGAGTTCATTAATTAATAAATACAAGGGCAGTAGTTTTATTTAAACAATACATTTAAAATAAATTACATTTTAAAGAAATAAAATATTATTTTATAAAAGTATATATGTACTGGAAAAACTTTTTAATTTAAAATAGATTAACATATAACAATTAATAAACATTTATAATACTTTTAAAATAAAAGACAATAAATTGAACACAATAAATAATTTATTTTTAATAATCTTACAATTAACACTCCAAAATGTTTCTTACTGCACATACACATACATATATTTGTAAAATAATGTATTGTGAAAAGAAAAGATGTAAATTTTTAAAACATGTTTTAAACCTTTTTCCCATGGTTTTCAATTGTATTCGATGGGTGAAATTGTCCTTTTTTGTTTTTACTTTTTCAGATGACGTACGCGTTTAAGCGTAAGTTTCCACACTTGATGGAGCGTTGCGGTGAAGATCAGATGCAAGGAAGAGCTGCAGTCAGGTAAGTGAAAATTAACTTTTTATTAGACATTGTGGCAGGCATACTTTATGGTAAGGAGAATAGAGGAGGTAGTTAGATGTATGTATGTAGGTAGTTGTGTTTTTTTAATGTTTTTAACACAAATTTGATTCCTAAGCATATAGCAGTGGTACGCTCACGAAGGGGTTTTTGATTGTGAATTTTATTGTGTTGGTTAGAAAAAAAGGAGCTCTGTTTTGGGAAGAATTTCTTTTTTTTCTAAACCTAAGTGTTATAGTAGTAATGTATTTTTTTTAAAGTTTATTTTGGTGTTGCAATTTTTTTAAAAGAGATGCGTTTTAGAGGATCTTCAACTGCATGGATTTTTGGACTACGCCGATGGGATTGTTCACCGATTAAAAACTTCAAAAACATTTTTGAGTATTTTTAAAAATCTTTTTTTGTAAAAGTATTGATTTTGATCCATCTTATTGTTGGGTTTTGGATATCAGAGACATCCTGGATGGAAAAAAGATCAAAAGAGGATTGCTATGCTGGATTTCTTGTGTTTTTTGCCAGTTCTGTTCAAATTTTTGGGATTTGTTTGGGGATGCGTTTTTTAAGGGAACACAGATTACTTTGCAGCAAATACAAAAGGCTATGTCAATCTGTGTCTTTTTTTAAAACTTAAATGCGGGCTTAGAATCGAATTGTGGATTATGGTTACACACTTTGGATATTTGGGGAGCTGCAGACTCTTGCAGGAAAGTGGAGTTTTAGAGAGGAACAAGAGTCAAAGAAAGAAGACGACTGAAGGTAGGAACATGTTTTTCTCATCTTCGAATAAAAAATGTTTTTAAAAATGAAATCCAATTACAGTTAATTTAAAAAAGGCAAAACACGCAAGTAAGATAGAATAGGTGTTGGTCATATTCAGAAATGTAGTTTGTGAGCAATACTGTCTAGGCAGTCTGAAGCCACCATCAACGAAAACTGTTGAATTTGTCCCAATAGTCTCTCAGACATTTCCTTTGTTTTTTTTTGTAATTTGTGGGTTCAGACTATTCTCATTTCTTGGAAACTTTGCTCCTTCTTCAAAAAATGATAAAACTTAGGTTGAGGTTTGCCAATCGATTTATTGAAGGAGTTGTGCCACATTATTGGTCTTTGCTCCTCTCTCTAAGCGGGTTGTGTAACAGTTCCACCACTTGACCGGAAAGCTCGGATTCCTTCTGCGATCTGACCTGCTTAGATGGCCAATCCATGAGTCCTCGAAGTAATTTAGTAGGGTGCCCAATTTTTCTTCATTTGCTGTAAAATACTATGATTCAGTAATTTACGTGTAGTATTCATCCACACTGTCAGGGGGAACAAAGCACAATGCTGTTAGTTTTTATTCAAATGACAATTTACTGTCTGATATGTACTCCTCAACTAAGGATGTTTTTGAATTTTTCACCAAGTGTATGAAAGGGTTAACACATACTAACCATTCAGAAGTGGTGTTACAAAATAAAAAAATGTTTTTTTTTTTATTTGCTGCCTTTTAGACTATCAGATAGTGCAAAGTTGAAAAGGTTGCCATTAATGGTTCCTTTGCATTAGAGTGGTGTACAATTCTTATGCTTAGTTTTCACATTTCATGAGAGTATTGAATCTATTGAATAAGAGAAATAAATGTATTTCAGCAACAAACTAAATTTTCAGGTATGTGAAGTGCATTGTATTTTGATAAAAACAATGTTTAAAAAGGTATTTGTGAGGTTGTTAAAAGTGGTAGTGTGAATGGTTTAGTATATTTATGAATAGGTGAGTAAGTTGCTTTCTGAGTGTGTGAGTATGTAACAGTTTGTGTGAAGTCCAGACTAGGGGCCCAATTCCCATCTCGTCTGGAAAGCCCTCCATACGGCTCAGATCCGGAGGGCTTTCCAGATGAAACGTGCTCCAGGAGTCTGAACGAGCAAGTACGATGCGTCCGCAAGCATACGGACTCGGTTTGCTCGGACTTCCATCGAACTCTATGGGAGCCTGCGTAAAAAAGGAGTGGGTGGGAAAAAGCGTACACCCTGTGGCGGACACCCCATTGTGGCCACCACACTGTGCCTGTTTGGATCAGGGGGACCCATGGGCACCCCCTTGTGACAGATTCAGAGGGCCCCAGGTGAAGGGGGCCTGCTACGTCCCCCCGAAGTACGCTTCCGACAGCTGTTTTGTCTCGCTGAGACCGAGGCGAAGCGGCTGTCCGAATCGTGCATCGTACTCGCTCGGTCGGAATCCAGCTCCATTGCGCGGCACGTTTCGTCTACGTACGAGTCGTATGGGCAGGTTCGGGTCCCGGAAACTATTCGGTTGGCGCATACGCGATCTTTGCGTCGTACTTGGTCGTTCAGACCTGTGTACGATTCGGTCGTAAACAAGGTCTACGAATAGGATCCGGGAAAGCCAGATCAGATTCGGAGGCCTTCCGAACGACATCGGAATGGGGCCCTAGTTGTGTGAGAAGTTGATTCACAATGTGTTTGTCGGGGTCTGTCCGGGACTATGTGGGGAACACAGTCAGGGACTTGGGCAAGGACTGGGAACAGGGTAGAAAACAAAGACAGAGAGGAGTACAGCGCTGCCCAGGAGCACACAGGAAGTCAGAGGAGAAAAGGGATCCAAAGGGGAAGCCTGTAGAGGTGAACAAGAAGGGTGAGACTCGGAAAGGAAGGGCACTCATGAGGCGGCTCAGCATTCAGAATCACTTAAACCCAGGACAGATGTGCAATACACTTAAACATGAAACAACGTTAACAATAAAGGGGATGTGGGGTAAAGCACTCAGGAGCTCCACACGGTAAGACTGAAGCTCAGTAAGTTCATCACCCACAATTGCTGTTACAGATACTGACTGGAAATACCCACATATAGGATATGTATACAAAGGCAGGGTCTGTGGAGCTTATACCTATGGTGATGTTATAACAGTAACTCAAAGACAATACTCACAGTGAACAAGAAACACCACCTAGGTAGTCAGCCGTGCCCACGGATCCTGGCGATCAAACAGGAACACGCAAGGCAGTAACAGCAAAGGGGTAGAACTAAACACAAGCACAATAGACAAGGAGCTAGCAAAGAGGAGTGCTTAACAGGAAAGGAAGGAAATCACAGGGCACACTTGGCAGAAAACAGGTAACAAACATACAAGGTAACAGAAGCGAGACAGCAGAATAGAAAGATAGCAAACTAGAACTGGAACCAAGGAAATGAGATGAAAGGCAGGGACTGGAAAAGGATATACAGAAAGGGAGGCTACAAGGGTATACTAGAATAGTACAGGGTCAGGAAACAAGAAAACAAAGTAGCATAGGATGCAGTGTTGGGGCAAGAATTGAGCAAAGGCTCAGGAGTCAAAGTAGCACTACAGGTCAGGAACAAGGAAATGTTAAGGCTCAGGAATCAAGGAAGCACTGCAAGCAGTGCTGGTTCAGGAAATAGGAAAATGGCTATAGCTCAGAAAACAAGGAGTCAAGAGCGCACTGCAAGCAGTGCAAGTCAGGCACAAGAAATAGCTGAAGCCCAGGAAAAGGAACAGAGACTAACTATAGCTCAGGATACTAGGTAGCACTGCAGGCAGTGCTAAGGCAGGCACAAGGAAAATAGCTATAGCTCAGGAACACAGGAAACCAGGTAGCACTGCAGGCAGTGATAATTCAGGCACAAGGAATAGCTATAGCTCAGGAAACAAAGAACAAGGATTATCTATAGCTAAGGAATCACTGGAAACAAAAAGCTCAGGGAGCACAGGAAACAAGGATCGGTCTCACCGGTAAACAGCTTACAATGACCAACACTGGACTGAAGGGAGCTGGGGCTTAAAAGAGCTCACAGTAATCATGTGCAGCAGGTGTGAGCAGGCTAGCAGCAGCCAGCCACAGGTGAGCTGAATTCCTCCACCCATCCTTGGCCTGCAGGGGTGGAGTCTAAGCAGTGAGCAGGGAATCCTGGGTAATGGAGTTTTCAGGCATGAGTAGGCTGGCTTCACAAAACCCGGCATGGATTGGGAATGGATGTTAGTTCCCAATAAGTGTCCAAATGGCTGGAAGTCAGGATTTGTATGCAGGGGAGGGTCTGGAAGTTTATTAGAGGACTGGAAAGTCCCCCAGTTCAGCCCCCTGGTGGTGGACACGGGAATGCAGGGAGCAAGTCGTGACAGTGTTGCCCTGGAATTGTATATTGTTCCTATGCTGTTTTACTGTATGGTTTAACTGCTAGAAAGAAAAACTGCTTGCAAAGGTTTAAAGTTCTAGTAATCAATCTATTAGAAGATATGTAAAGTTTTACATGTGTATACAGGGAAACATCCATAACAACGCAGGCATTACATCGTAATGCCATTACAACACATTTTTAAGGTAAGTGTTTAATTCTTATATTTTTTTTCTTTAAGTCTTAAATTTAATATGTTTTTAAATACCCAGGTATTAATTCTATAACTTTTAATACTTTTCTTTAAAAAATGTAACATATAATTATTAATATCGTAAAAAAAATGACACCTTTTCTCTGGCACGGAATGCCAGGAAGCAAAGTAAAAAAAAAATATTATTAATATGTTAAAAGGGTTTTGACACTTTTTCTCTGGCACAGGATGCCAGGGAAATAGGGGTTTTGGGTGGAGAAGTGTTTTAATACTTGTTTTTTTTTAATACCTAGGTATTCTATTTTTTACCTTTAATTCCCTTTTAAATAAAGTAATAAAAAATATGTATTAATATCTTTAAAAAATGTTGACACCTTTTCTCTGACAGGGGATGCCAGGGAAATAGGGGTTTTGGGTGGGAAGTGTTTTAATACTTGCGTATTTTTTTAAATGCCCAGGTATGAATTTTTAAAACATTTTATACCTTTTTAATTAAAGTAATAAATATTAATTATTAATAGGTTAATAGGGTTTTGACACCTTTTCTCTGGCACGGGATGCCAGGGAAATGGGGGTTTTGGGTGGGGAAGTGTTTAAATACTTGGGTATTTTTTTTAAATACCCAGGTATTACTGGTTTACCATTTAATACCTTTTTAATTAAAGTAATACAAATGAATTATTAATATGTTAATATAGCTTTGACACCTTTTCTCGGGCACGGGATGCCAGGGAAATAGAGGTTTTGGGTGGGGAAGTGTTTTAATACTTGGCTATATTTTAAATACCCAGGTATTCTTTTTTTGACATTAAGGGGCCGATTATGATGGCGGGCCATCGCCCCGGTAAATGGGACCGCCCGCTATGTGTGCGGCGGTCCCGCACATGTGATTAGGATGCCACCGCCACGGTGGCGGTGGCATCCCCCATTTCCAGCATTGTGGCGGGCGGTGCTCACAACACCGCCCGCCAAAGTGCTGGAAATGCATGTTGTGCATCTGCGTGCACAACGTGACAGGCACCGCGCGGTGCCTGCCACCTTGTGCATGTAGATGCAGGGGGTACCATAGGTACCCCCATGTGCACCCCCACCCCCAAAATACATGGGGGCCCGCTACGGGCCCCCAATGTCGAGGACCGCGAGCCTTTCCATGGCGGCGCCGCCGCCATGGAAAGGCTCATCACCGCCGGCATCATAATGTGGATGGCAGTGTCTTGCAGACACCGCCACCATATTAATCCCTTTTCCGCCCGGTCGACTGATCGGCCGGGCGGAAAACATGCGGACGGTCTTTCCGTCCGCCGGTGTCCCCTCCGCCATGGTAATATGGCAGGGGGAATTTGGTGGCGGACGGACGTAAATGGCGGGCGGATCGCCACCGGCATGCGGGCGTTGGCGATCCGCCCGCATCATAATCGGCCCCTAAATTCCTTATTAATTAAAGTAATAAAAAATATGTATTAATATCGTAACATTTTTTTGACACCTTTTCTCTGGCACGGGATGCCAGGGAAATAGGGGTTTTGGGTGGGGAAGTGTTCCAATACTTGCGTATTTTTTTAAATACCTAGGTTTTTTTTTAACACTTAATACCTTTGTAATCAAAGTAATAAATATTCATTATTAATAGGATAATAAGGATTTGACTACCTTTTCTCTGGCACGGAATGCCAGGGAAATAGGGGTTTTGGGTGAGAAGTGTTTTAATACTTGGGTATGTTTTAAATACCCAGGTATTCATTTTTTAACATTTAATTCCTTTTTAATTAAAGTAATAAAAAATATTTATATATATGCTAAAAGGGTTTTGACACCTTTTTTAGACACAGGATACCAGGGAAAGATGGGGCTTTGGGTGGGAAGCTTTTTTAATACTTGGGTGTTTTTTAAATACCCATGTATTCATTTTTTAACATTTACTTCTTTTTTAATTAAAGTAATACAAATTATTTATTACTATGTTAAAAGGGTTTTGACACCTTTTTGCAGGCACACGATGCCAGGGAAATAGGGGTTTTGGGTGGGAAGTGTTTTAATAATTGGGTCTTTTTAAAATACCCAAGTATTAATTATTATTTTAAAGTGTTTTTTTTTTTTAAACAGCAATTTGTAATTCTTAAATTTAAAAATAAAGAAGTAAGAATGGTTTAAAAATGTAACTAAAACCTAGCAATGTAGTATATTAGAAAAGAGTTCATTAATTAATAAATACAAGGGCAGTAGTTTTATTTAAACAATACATTTAAAATAAATTACATTTTAAAGAAATAAAATATTATTTTATAAAAGTATATATGTACTGGAAAAACTTTTTAATTTAAAATAGATTAACATATAACAATTAATAAACATTTATAATACTTTTAAAATAAAAGACAATAAATTGAACACAATAAATAATTTATTTTTAATAATCTTACAATTAACACTCCAAAATTTTCTTACTGCACATACACATACATATATTTGTAAAATAATGTATTGTGAAAAGAAAAGATGTAAATTTTTAAAACATGTTTTAAACCTTTTTCCCATGGTTTTCAATTGTATTCGATGGGTGAAATTGTCCTTTTTTTGTTTTTACTTTTTCAGATGACGTACGCGTTTAAGCGTAAGTTTCCACAGTTGATGGAGCGTTGCGATGAAGATCAGATGCAAGGAAGAGCTGCAGTCAGGTAAGTGAAAATTAACTTTTTATTAGACATTGTGGCAGGCATACTTTATGGTAAGGAGAATAGAGGGAGGTAGTTAGATGTATGTATGTAGGTAGTTGTGTTTTTTTAATGTTTTTAACACAAATTTGATTCCTAAGCATATAGCAGTGGTACGCTCACGAAGGGGTTTTCGATTGTGAATTTTATTGTGTTGGTTAGAAAAAAAGGAGCTCTGTTTTGGGAAGAATTTCTTTTTTTCTAAACCTAAGTGTTATAGTAGTAATGTATTTTTTTAAAGTTTATTTTGGTGTTGCAATTTTTTTAAAAGAGATGCGTTTTAGAGGATCTTCAACTGCATGGATTTTTGGACTACGCCGATGGGATTGTTCACCGATTAAAAAACTTCAAAAACATTTTTGAGTATTTTTAAAACTCTTTTTTGTAAAAGTATTGATTTTGATCCATCTTATTGTTGGGTTTTGGATATCAGAGACATCCTGGATGGAAAAAAGATCAAAAGAGGATTGCTATGCTGGATTTCTTGTGTTTTTTGCCAGTTCTGTTCAAATTTTTGGGATTTTTTTGGGGATGCGTTTTTTAAGGGAACACAGATTACTTTGCAGCAAATACAAAAGGCTATGTCAATCTGTGTCTTTTTTAAAACTTAAATGCGGGCTTAGAATCGAATTGTGGATTATGGTTACACACTTTGGATATTTGGGAGCTGCAGACTCTTGCAGGAAAGAGGAGTTTTAGAGAGGAACAAGAGTCAAAGAAAGAAGACGACTGAAGGTAGGAACATGTTTTTCTCATCTTCGAATAAAAATGTTTTTAAAAATGAAATCCAATTACAGTTAATTTAAAAAAGGCAAAACACGCAAGTAAGATAGAATAGGTGTTGGTCATATTCAGAAATGTAGTTTGTGAGCAATACTGTCTAGGCAGTCTGAAGCCACCATCAACGAAAACTGTTGAATTTGTCCCAATAGTCTCTCAGACATTTCCTTTGTTTTTTTTGTAATTTGTGGGTTCAGACTATTCTCATTTCTTGGAAACTTTGCTCCTTCTTCAAAAAATGATAAAAGTTAGGTTGAGGTTTGCCAATCGATTTATTGAAGGAGTTGTGCCACATTATTGGTCTTTGCTCCTCTCTCTAAGCGGGTTGTGTAACAGTTCCACCACTTGACCGGAAAGCTCGGATTCCTTCTGCGATCTGACCTGCTTAGATGGCCAATCCATGAGTCCTCGAAGTAATTTAGTAGGGTGCCCAATTTTTCTTCATTTGCTGTAAAATACTATGATTCAGTAATTTACGTGTAGTATTCATCCACACTGTCAGGGGGAACAAAGCACAATGCTGTTAGTTTTTTTTATTCAAATGACAATTTACTGTCTGATATGTACTCCTCAACTAAGGATGTTTTTTGAATTTTTCACCAAGTGTATGAAAGGGTTAACACATACTAACCATTCAGAAGTGGTGTTACAAAATAAAAAAATGATTTTTTTTTATTTGCTGCCTTTTAGACTATCAGATAGTGCAAAGTTGAAAAGGTTGCCATTAATGGTTCCTTTGCATTAGAGTGGTGTACAATTCTTATGCTTAGTTTTCACATTTCATGAGAGTATTGAATCTATTGAATAAGAGAAATAAATGTATTTCAGCAACAAACTAAATTTTCAGGTATGTGAAGTGCATTGTATTTTGATAAAAACAATGTTTAAAAAGGTATTTGTGAGGTTGTTAAAAGTGGTAGTGTGAATGGTTTAGTATATTTATGAATAGGTGAGTAAGTTGCTTTCTGAGTGTGTGAGTATGTAACAGTTTGTGTGAAGTCCAGACTAGGGGCCCAATTCCCATCTCGTCTGGAAAGCCCTCCATACGGCTCAGATCCGGAGGGCTTTCCAGATGAAACGTGCTCCAGGAGTCTGAACGAGCAAGTACGATGCGTCCGCAAGCATACGGACTCGGTTTGCTCGGACTTCCATCGAACACTATGGGAGCCTGCGTACACAGGCTCCCATAGCAAAAAAGGAGTGGGTGGGAAAAAGCGTACACCCTGTGGCGGACACCCCATTGTGGCCACCACACTGTGCCTGTTTGGATCAGGGGGACCCATGGGCACCCCTTGTGACAGATTCAGAGGGCCCCAGGTGAAGGGGGCCTGCTACGTCCCCCCGAAGTACGCTTCCGACAGCTGTTTTGTCTCGCTGAGACCGAGGTGAAGCGGCTGTCCGAATCGTGCATCGTACTCGCTCGGTCGGAATCTAGCTCCATTGCGCGGCACATTTCGTCTACGTACGAGTCGTATGGGCAGGTTCGGGTCCCGGAAACGATTCGGTTGGCGCATACGCGATCTTTGCGTCGTACTTGGTCGTTCAGACCTGTGTACGATTCGGTCGTAAACAAGGTCTACGAATAGGATCCGGGAAAGCCAGATCAGATTCGGAGGCCTTCCGAACGACATCGGAATGGGGCCCTAGTTGTGTGAGAAGTTGATTCACAATGTGTTTGTCGGGGTCTGTCCGGGACTATGTGGGGAACACAGTCAGGGACTTGGGCAAGGACTGGGAACAGGGTAGAAAACAAAGACAGAGAGGAGTACAGCACTGCCCATGAGCACACAGGAAGTCAGAGGAGAAAAGGGATCCAAAGGGGAAGCCTGTAGAGGTGAACAAGAAGGGTGAGACTCGGAAAGGAAGGGCACTCATGAGGCGGCTCAGCATTCAGAATCACTTAAACCCAGGACAGATGTGCAATACACTTAAACATGAAACAACGTTAACAATAAAGGGGATGTGGGGTAAAGCACTCAGGAGCTCCACACGGTAAGACTGAAGCTCAGTAAGTTCATCACCCACAATTGCTGTTACAGATACTGACTGGAAATACCCACATATAGGATATGTATACAAAGGCAGGGTCTGTGGAGCTTATACCTATGGTGATGTTATAACAGTAACTCAAAGACAATACTCACAGTGAACAAGAAACACCACCTAGGTAGTCAGCCGTGCCCACGGATCCTGGCGATCAAACAGGAACACGCAAGGCAGTAACAGCAAAGGGTAGAACTAAACACAAGCACAATAGACAAGGAGCTAGCAAAGAGGAGTGCTTAACAGGAAAGGAAGGAAATCACAGGGCACACTTGGCAGAAAACAGGTAACAAACATACAAGGTAACAGAAGCGAGACAGCAGAATAGAAAGATAGCAAACTAGAACTGGAACCAAGGAAATGAGATGAAAGGCAGGGACTGGAAAAGGATATACAGAAAGGGAGGCTACAAGGGTATACTAGAATAGTACAGGGTCAGGAAACAAGAAAACAAAGTAGCATAGGATGCAGTGCTGGGGCAAGAATTGAGCAAAGGCTCAGGAGTCAAAGTAGCACTACAGGTCAGGAACAAGGAAATGTTAAGGCTCAGGAATCAAGGAAGCACTGCAAGCAGTGCTGGTTCAGGAAATAGGAAAATGGCTATAGCTCAGAAAACAAGGAGTCAAGAGCGCACTGCAAGCAGTGCAAGTCAGGCACAAGAAATAGCTGAAGCCCAGGAAAAGGAACAGAGACTAACTATAGCTCAGGATACTAGGTAGCACTGCAGGCAGTGCTAAGGCAGGCACAAGGAAAATAGCTATAGCTCAGGAACACAGGAAACCAGGTAGCACTGCAGGCAGTGATAATTCAGGCACAAGGAATAGCTTTAGCTCAGGAAACAAAGAACAAGGATTATCTATAGCTAAGGAATCACTGGAAACAAAAAGCTCAGGGAGCACAGGAAACAAGGATCGGTCTCACCGGTAAACAGCTTACAATGACCAACACTGGACTGAAGGGAGCTGGGGCTTAAAGAGCTCACAGTAATCATGTGCAGCAGGTGTGAGCAGGCTAGCAGCAGCCAGCCACAGGTGAGCTGAATTCCTCCACCCATCCTTGGCCTGCAGGGGTGGAGACTAAGCAGTGAGCAGGGAATCCTGGGTAATGGAGTTTTCAGGCATGAGTAGGCTGGCTTCACAAAACCCGGCATGGATTGGGAATGGATGTTAGTTCCCAATAAGTGTCCAAATGGCTGGAAGTCAGGATTTGTATGCAGGGGAGGGTCTGGAAGTTTATTAGAGGACTGGAAAGTCCCCCAGTTCAGCCCCTGGTGGTGGACACGGGAATGCAGGGAGCAAGTCGTGACAGTGTTGCCCTGGAATTGTATATTGTTCCTATGCTGTTTTACTGTATGGTTTAACTGCTAGAAAGAAAAACTGCTTGCAAAGGTTTAAAGTTCTAGTAATCAATCTATTAGAAGATATGTAAAGTTTTACATGTGTATACAGGGAAACATCCATAACAACGCAGGCATTACATCGTAATGCCATTACAACACATGTACATTTACATCGCATGCCTTTACAACACATTTTTAAGGTAAGTGTTTTATTCTTATATTTTTTTTCTTTAAGTCTTAAATTTAATGTTTTTAAATACCCAGGTATTAATTCTATAACTTTTAATACTTTTCTTTAAAAAATGTAACATATAATTATTAATATCGTTAAAAAAATGACACCTTTTCTCTGGCACGGAATGCCAGGAAGCAAAGTAAAAAAAATATTATTAATATGTTAAAAGGGTTTTGACACTTTTTCTCTGGCACAGGATGCCAGGGAAATAGGGGCTTTGGGTGGAGAAGTGTTTTAATACTTGTTTTTTTTTAATACCTAGGTATTCTATTTTTTACCTTTAATTCCCTTTTAAATAAAGTAATAAAAAATATGTATTAATATCTTTAAAAAAATTTGACACCGTTTCTCTGACAGGGGATGCCAGGGAAATAGGGGTTTTGGGTGAGGAAGTGTTTTAATACTTGCGTATTTTTTTAAATGCCCAGGTATTAATT
This sequence comes from Calotriton arnoldi, assembly GCA_963921515.1. Lineage (NCBI taxonomy): Eukaryota > Metazoa > Chordata > Amphibia > Caudata > Salamandridae > Calotriton > Calotriton arnoldi. The sequence continues at coordinate 325,533 of CAWUFW010014649.1, read as the reverse complement.
TTTAACATTTTATACCTTTTTAATTAAAGTAATAAATATTAATTATTAATACGTTAATAGGGTTTTGACACCTTTTCTCTGGCACGGGATGCCATGGAAATGGGGGTTTTGGGTGGGGAAGTGTTTAAATACTTGGGTATTTTTTTTAAATACCCAGGTATTACTGGTTTACCATTTAATACCTTTTTAATTAAAGTAATACAGATGAATTATTAATATGTTAATAGAGCTTTGACACCTTTTCTCGGGCACGGGATGCCAGGGAAATAGAGGTTTTGGGTGGGGAAGTGTTTTAATACTTGGCTATTTTTTAAATACCCAGGTATTCTTTTTTGACATTAAATTCCTTATTAATTAAAGTAATAAAAAATATGTATTAATATCGTAACATTTTTTTGACACCTTTTCTCTGGCACGGGATGCCAGGGAAATAGGGGTTTTGGGTGGGGAAGTGTTCCAATACTTGCGTATTTTTTTAAATACCTAGGTTTTTTTTTTAACACTTAGGGGCCGATTCCGATCTCGGTCGGAGGCGCACCCAATACCATTCGGTCGGGAAAAAAGCCATGCGAATGCCTGTTTCCCGACCGATCCGTAAAGCACACCGAACGAGTAAGTACGATGCGCACAACAGCACAGAATCCGGCCGAGCCGTACTCACCCAATCCAGGTCCTGTTCTCCGACCGAGGCAAATCCGGAAACGCAGAATCGAGTCGCACGGAAGGGAAAATGCAGCTCCGTCCGGCCGAACAAGTACGATGCTCTTCCCGTACGCGCCGAACCCGTCGCTACGCACGGCACGTCAAAGCATCCGGGAGAGGCGCACATAAGCTCCGATTCGCGCCACAACACAATCCACGGCTACGAGACGAACACGCCAGTGACGAGGACGACGCGAAGCAACGAGAAGGACGAACGACACGAACCAACTATGAATCCCTTCGTCCCGATCATACCAATATTCTACATTTACTACCGGAACAGGCACGGACGCGTACGGCGCAGAAGGTAAGTCAGACACCAACCACAAAACACATACAACACGTACACGACACATCACACACACACAGAGGGATGCAGAATATACTTACACCAGCAACAGCAGCACCATAGGGGCGGGATGCCCATCACCAATGCCACATATGCACACAGGGGCCTGAATGCGCACCACCACCCCTACCCAGGGGGGGCCGGATGCCAACCACCACAACCACCCTTAGCCAGGGTGGTGCCAGATGCCCACCACCACTACCACCCTTAGCCATGGGGGCTGGATGCTTACCACTACTACCACCCTTACCCAGGGGGGGCTGGATGCCTACCACTACTACCTCCCTTAGCCAGGGGGGTGCCAGATGCCTACCACTACTACCACCCTCACCCAGGGGGGCTGGATGCCTACCACTACTACCACCCTCACCCAGGGGGGGCTGGATGCCTAGCACTACTACCACCCTTAGCCAGGGGGGTGCCAGATGCCTACCACTACTACCACCCTTACCCAGGGGGGGCTGGATGCCTACCAGTACTACCACCCTTACCCCGAGGGGGGCTGGATGCCTACCACTACTACCACCCTCACCCAGGGGGGGCTGGATGCCTACCACTACTACCACCCTCACCCAGGGGGCTGGATGCCTACCACTACTACCACCCTCACCCAGGGGTGCCAGATGCCCACCACCACTACCACCCTTACCCAGGGGGCTGGATGCCTACCACTACTACCACCCTTAGCCAGGGGGTGCCAGATGCCTACCACTACTACCACCCTCACCCAGGGGGGCTGGATGCCTACCACTACTACCACCCTTAGCCAGGGTGGTGCCAGATGCCCACCACCACTACCACCCTTAGCCATGGGGGCTGGATGCCTACCACTACTACCACCCTTACCCAGGGGGGGCTGGATGCCTACCACTACTACCACCCTCACCCAGGGGGGGCTGGATGCCTACCACTACTACCACCCTTAGCCAGGGTGGTGCCAGATGCCCACCACCACTACCACCCTTAGCCATGGGGGTGCCAGATGCCTACCACTACTACCACCCTTAGCCATGGGGGCTGGATGCCTACCACTACTACCACCCTCACCCAGGGGGGCTGGATGCCTACCACTACTACCACCCTCACCCAGGGGGGCTGGATGCCTACCACTACTACCACCCTCACCCAGGGGGGCTGGATGCCTACCACTACTACCACCCTCACCCAGGGGGGCTGGATGCCTACCACTACTACCACCCTCACCCAGGGGGGCTGGATGCCTACCACTACTACCACCCTCAGCCAGGGGGGGCTGGGGGGGCTGGATGCCTACCACCACTACCACCCCCACTCATAGGATGGACAATGCATGACACAACCAGCACACCACAACCTAGGGAATGCAAGAAAAATACATCCCCCAACACCATGACAAGCGTGTGTAGACTGTGTCAAATGCCTACAACACTGAACATGACTTTGAACATACAATGTGACCCCCTAGCACATGAGCCACACATATATGTGTGTGGCCCCCACAATGCAAGCAGGCCATGACCATTGTGGCAATGGGGTCCAAACCCCATCATCACAGTGACCAAAAGGTAAGTGTGGGGTCCATAGCTGAAGCACATTCTGAACATTGTGGCAATGGGGTCTAACGCCCCATCACCACAGTGACCAAAATGTAAGTGTGGGGTCCATAGCTGAAGCACATATTGAACATTGTGGCAATGGGGTCTAACGCCCCATCACCACAGTGACCAAAAGGTAAGTGTGGGGTTCATAGCTGAAGCACATTTTGAACATTGTGGCAATGGGGTCCAAACCCCCATCATCACAGTGACCAAAAGGTAAGTGTTGACAAAGAAAGAGCTGCAACTGCCAAACTGCATGGATGATTCCTGGTCACAGAACAAAAAACACATCAGTGGCAAAGTAGTGCATGTGTCCCATTGCAACATAAATTGGGGGAGCCAAATACTGCAGTGCAAATAAGACATACCTTTGGCCATGTGCAGATAAACAACACCCATGGGGGCTGACACTGTCAACATTCATCAATGACACAATGACAGAAGTGACCATCAGAATGCAGACCCACATATTTGCACCAATGGGCACACAAATGCAGATACCCTGTGGAGACTGTAGATGTGAGGTGAACAGATACCATACCATGGCAGCAATGGGACACACAAACCATGATCATTGTGCTGACCGATGACCTAGGAGTCCCAGGGACAGCAGGGAAACCCACCAAACTACATACAACCAATGGCACACCCAAGATATGCCAAAGCAGTGGTGCAGATGCACAAACACAAACAGGCAGACCCACACTGCACATCATACACAACAGGTGAGGGGGTGCCAGTGTCCCCAGGCAACCACACAACACATGAGGAGACCTGAATACCAATCATACAGATGTGCATACAGTGCCACACAAAGCGTAACTCATGGATCCAAATCCCCTATGTGGGCAAGCAGGCATTGTCAGATGAGAGGGAGCACAAATCACACATGTCACACAGGCACGTAGGAACAGCAACTGACACAGCAAGACACAGACACACCACAGCACTACCCCCAGGGCCCCCACAATGTGGTGACCCTGGGCTGCATTACAATCCCACTGTGATGACAAAGCTAAATGTTGTTCACACTGTGAACCACAGTAATGTGTCCTGAGCAACAAACTACCATCACACCTACACAAGCACAAATCAATCAGCATGGCCAGTAAGCCAAGGCCAACATGGAGGCAGGGGCCTAGCCGGGCAACAACTCTCATCTGCACACACTCAACACCACACCCCTCGACCTCCAACAATGTGCAGCAGTGAAGCACACATGCACTGGTGACATTGCACATGCACCCATGACTATTCCAGGGTGGTGGGTGGGAACCAAGGTGCAGAAACACATCACACATGGCCACTCAACAAGACTCCTGAATGTCTGACACACTGCACACTACGCTGTACATGGACATGACGGCAATACCACACCAACCAATGGGATCCCAGCCACAGTCACACACCAATGAAGAAGCCAAGGTCACCCACAAAGAACACACATAGACAACAACCAACATTGCAGCCCGGACCCTGAGGAGTGCCAGCAGTCACACACACAACGTGTCACAATCACTGAAAGATAACACAAACTGGAAATCACATGACAGGGGCAAACAACAAGTGCCAAGGGGAAACCTGACTGTGACCCATCTGCGTCTGCACACAAACTCAGCCCTGACAGCAAACACACCTATGGGTGACACCCTGATGACCAGTAATGTGCCATGCACCCACATCACAGAGAACCCAGGGAGAAGACTTTGGGGGAACATAGGTCAACTCAGCAAGCATCACAAACAGGAACATCACTATGGATCCCAGCATGCACAGCAAAATGGAAGTGAACACACAGACATGCACATACAACACACACCTTGGGCGCAGGCAATGTCACAGGAGTACACACTGCCATGAGGGGACTCCACTCCTCTGTGAGGAAAGCTGTGCCATATGTTGCCTCAGTAGGGCCCCATCATGTCAGCTGAGCACTTGGTCACACAATCAACAATTAGCACCAAATGAGGGCTCCCGTCACATCAGCCTGGTCATGGAAGTGCCAACGTAATCATCAGCACAGATCCAACACACTTGTATAGCAATGTTGCACTGACAACACAGATGAGTCCTTCCCCATTGATGCCCAAACCTGCATGTCCAGTGGAGATGGCCACACGGTCAGGGAAGTAGACGAATTGAACAATGGCAGGCACAACAGATGTGCAGGGGTGGAAGCCACAGATGTGAAATAGCTAATCTAAGTAGGAAATCCCATTGCCAAATACTGAACACATGACACCCTCAGATGCTGCTATGGATGACATGGATACACCACAGGATAGGACACATTCCCCCTGGACCACATGGGTTCCTGCACAGTAACACTTCATTATCATGAGACCAAATATCACCATCACTGCAGCAAGGGCATGGTTAGCATCATCAACAACATGTACACCAGAAGCATAAGCACTAGAGAACAGAAAGTTGCTTTATTCAGCATATGTGTGTAATGAAAACAAAGTCCAGAAAAAACACAAAGGCCAATGGCCAGTCCATTGTCAAAGTCCAAACTGGGTGACAGTGGCAGATGTCACCCTACGCATGCCTGCACAAAACCAGAGACAATCCACTAGGAGGGGCAACCGGGGGGCAGGCCAGGCACCGCAGGGACAGGATCAGGGCTCACCAGGAGGAAGCAGGGAAGGGGCGGTGGGTGCTGGAGAGCCACTGACAACTGCAGTGGAGGTGTCTGACATGGTGTGTGCCGGCACAACTGGGGGCATGACTCAGATGTTGTGGGTGCCGGCACGACTGCAGTGGACCCTGCAGATGGAGTGGACAGGTCCGGCACTGCAGTGCCCAAGTCAGACAGGGTGGTAGTGGACTCCACTGCAGTGCCTACCACCAGGGGAGGAGAATGGGGAACAGGCAAGGTGGGCTGGACAGAGGGCAAGGACACCCTCACCACATCAGTGGCACAGACAAGCGCAGCGGGGGTGTGGTGCCGGGAGAGCAAGTGGCAGGGGAGAAGGCCGGATCCTCTTGGGGATGGTATATCTGTGGGTGGGAGAACCTGGGGCAGGGTGTGGTGGGGGCACCTGTGGAGTGGGGGCCTGAGGGATGGAGGAAGGAGACCTGGTGCCTGAGCTGCAGGGCGGCGGCGGGGTCTTGCTCTTATGACTCCGGGGGACTTGCGGGTGGGGGCCTCAGTCTGTCTGCGCCTGGGGAAGGGTGTCCGGGGGCGAGGGGCACTCTGCTCCGTGTGGGTGGGCTTCCTCTTCCCCCTGAATGCTGTATCAGCTGGATCAGAGGGGAAGAGGCCGAGGTCACTGAGGAAGAGCCGCTGGGTCTTTGGGGTTGCAGGTGAGGCAAGGGAGGGTGTTTTGGAGGGAGAGGCAACTGAGGACTGCGCAGTGCTCGTGGATGCGTGTGTGTGTTCCAGGGCCCCATCCCCTGTGAGTCTGGTTTCAGTCCCCTGACTGTGCGTGCGTGTGCGCTTTGTTTGTGGCGTGTGTGTCTGTGTGCTGGATGTGTGTGTGCTGGTGTGTGCCTGTGCCGGTGTGTGTGTGCTTGGGACGGGTAAGGTGCTGGGGAGTGTGGATGGAGCAGAGGCAGGAGGGTGAGGGACTGTCTGAGGAGGGACACTGCTGCCGTCAGGGAGGAGTCCATGGACCTATTGCCCCTCTGTAGGTCAGACATGCCCGATGAGATGCCCTCCATGAACGACACCAGCTGAGTCAACAGAGCGGTGTGCGCATGGAGGACACTCAGCATGGCTGTCTGCCCTACATGGAGCTGGCGAAGGAGGTACACAGACTCCTCACTCAGGGCAGCAGGGGACACAGGGGCAGGGGTGCGGTGCCTGGCCCAAAGGAGACACGCTCCCGAACATGGGAGCCTCCACGGACCTGGGGAATGGGAGCCGATGGGAGGGCGGTGGTGGTGCTGGTGGTGGCGGGGACAGCAACACTAGCTGGGGTGTGGTGGCTGCTGACACCCGCCTCCATAAGGGAGTCATCCTCCGAGTTGCTCTGGTCCTCAGCTGAGGTGGATGGTGCTGAGGACTCCTCGGTGTGGCTCCCCTCGCCCTCCGTGCCACTGGGTCCCTCCGATCACTCCTCGGCTGCTGACCCAGTCTGGCTCTCCGGCTCCTCCTGGTCCGTGGAGCTGTCCCCTTCCGTGGCCGTGGATGTATCTGCAAACAATGGGGAAACAGACAGACATCAGTCACCTGCACCAAACGCACACACCACTGTGAGCACAGCACATTACAGAACAAGCCCTGGCATCATTAGTTGTACATTGCTAAAAGTGCCCTAACTGAACAGGAGAAGCCAATTGTCAGTCTGATGCCAACCATGGCACTCACATCCCACATGGCCTTGCACCCATCTGTCTGGTGTCTGTTGGATAGCAACACCCCAGTGTGGACACATGCACCAACTACACAGTAGTTGGACAGTGCAGAGGACACGGTGTAGCATGTGGACATGCACACATCACAACTCTTGCCACTGAGTCAGTACAGGTTTCCGGATGAAAGGGACGCCCAGAGTCAAATAGGATATGCATGTGATGCATACCAGCGACAGACACCATGATGCACCCATGTCCTGATAGCCATCGCCACAATGGTGTGCATGTAGCACATGTCACTCCCCTGCAGGATCACCAATAAGTAGACACATGCCATGGCGGAGGCATGACTGCTAAGTCATACATCACTGTCTCAGTGATGTATGACTTGGCAGCCAGACAACAACACTCTGCACTGTGTCACAATAGTAGGTCATGGGGAATGCAAGTCCTGGAGCTGCACAAGTGCACATGTACATCCCCCACACAACTTATCATCTTAACCCTCATCTGTCCAGGTCATACCGATTGGACATATGGGAGACCTGTGACACTACCCTCTGAACCTGAGCCCCTCACAATCTTCTGTGAATGGGGAACAGCTGCCTGAACTTCACATTCGCATACCCCAGTCTGCACGGGCAGCTGATCAAACACCTATGTGACACACAAGTATCGTCTCCTATGGTCACATCTCCAGTGGCATGCTGAGCCCCTACCAAGAAACACCCCAGCAGTCCTGGCAACAAATCCACAGCACACTGACACAGAGGCAGACACCTGAGGGGTCAAATCACTGCGCACAATGTGTCAGCTGATACACAGGAGTGGGAGTACAGAGTGCATTGCATGGCCTGGAGTAGGCATGACTGTCCTGCCCCACATGAATGAGGGATGAGCCCTGGACAGTGGATAGCTGGGTATGTATGTGTGACACACGTAATCTGCATACTCCTGGGGCCCAAACATTGTTCCCACCCGCTGCATGGGTGTGTGCCACATACCCCAGGCACATGTGGTGGCTCAGCTCAGCAAGTGGACCGCATATCAAAGCAACACGCAGATTACATGTCCGAACACAGGCGTTGTGTGAACAATGGACCCACCCATGATGCCCACAACAGAGTTAGGGAAACAGATGCTGTCCCCCACCTTTAGTGAAGCAAACTGCAAGGACACAGTCCCAAGTGACACAATTCCCTGAATGTAAGGGCCACACCTGGGTATCAGATGAGGAGTGGGCAGTGCACAATAGAGGGACATGGCTCCTGGACAACATGACTGCTGTACTGTGGCAGTTGAACCAGGCCAGAGGAGGGCACAAAGCATGTAATACAGAGTTCACAGTGCAGTCTTTGACTCACCCCCTCCTTGCTGCTGTCTGGCCTTCAGCTGCCCATCCAGGTCTGGAAACACCACCGCCAGGATCTGGAGCATGTGGGGGTCAGGGTCCGTGTTCCGCCCCTCCTGCGAGGAGGCGACAGCTTCAGCTGGACCCGTGCAATCCTCCGGGTCCAGCCCCGAAGGTCCTGCCACCTCTTCTGGCAGTTGCGGATCCGGCGCTTGTAGACCCCCACGGACCGGACAGCCCGGACGATGTCCTTCCAGATCTCCTGCTTCCGATGGGCATTAACCTGTCAGGATGACAAAGTGAAAAGGCCATTACTACACCTGCAACATATCCGTGCATGACACAGTTGTATATACATGTCTCATTCACAGGGGCACATGATGTACACAGGCAGTGCAACGCTGCCCATGGACAGTTTGCCAGACGTCACTAAATGGTATCATTGCATGGGAAGTAAAACCTTGTTCAAATGCACTGTCACTGCACCATACCTGTCCAGTGCATGTCACTACACACTATGGGGGGTGACAACTACTCAGTGAGCCTGCTAGCCAGTGGCGTGCAGACTTTCAGCCTTGCTAGTCAGACAAAATGCACATTCAGAAAGGCAGTGCACAGAACACTCACCTGCTCCCCTGGTGTCCCATACAGCTTGCTGTACTGTGGAAGTAGGCTGTCCAGCAGGGCCTGGTTCTCCTCAAGGCTGAAGGCTGGGGCTCTCTCCACAGTACGTGCCAAAGCAGGGTCCAGAGGGGCAGAGACAGCAGCAGTGCAGTGGCAGATGTCGTCCTGGAGCATGTAGTGCAGGCAAGTGAGCTCTCAGGGGAACAGCCAGCAATATATATGTGCTGGAGAGGCAGATACTGTCCCTTGTGTCCAAAGTGATAGGTCCAAGTCGTTTGCATCTTCTGAATCTGGCCAATCCATGGAATAGCAGCACCAATACACGCCCACGGCATCCTTCAAATCTTCAACTTCATGACATACATGATTTTGCAACATTGTAGTGGGTGACCAACTGAATTTCCAGCAACCGACTTGTTCGAATTTCGAAAACGCGTCTGTTGCCAGGCAAGGCCATTGTCAATGGGTGCGCACCGATCGGTCCATTGCGGTACAACGCGTACAGGGGTACAACGCGTACCCGCACACATTGAATGCAATGGGCCGGCCGGGGGCACCGATCGGTCCATTGTGGTACAACACGTACAGGGTACAACGCGTACCCGCACACATTGAATGCAATGGGCCGGCCGGGGGCACCGATCGGTCCATTGCGGTACAACGCGTACAGGGGTACAACGCGTACCCGCACACATTGAATGCAATGGGCCGGCCGGGGGCACCGATCGGTCCATTGCTGGTACAACGCGTACAGGGGTACAACGCGTACCCGCACACATTGAATGCAATGGGCCGGCCGGGGGCACCGATCGGTCCATTGCGGTACTAACGCGTACAGGGGTACAACGCGTACCCGCGCACATTGAATGCTATGGGCCGGCCGGGGCACCGATCGGTCCATTGCGGTACTAACGCGTACAGGGTACAACGCGTACCCGCACACATTGAATGCAATGGGCCGGCCGGGGGCACCGATCGGTCCATTGCGGCTGCTAGCGTACAGGGTACAATGCGTACCTGCACACATTTAATGCAATGGGCGGCCGGGGCACCGATCGGTCCATTGCGGTACTGACGCGTACAGGGGCACAACGCGTACCCGCACACATTGAATGCAATGGGCCGGCCGGGGCACCGATCGGTCCATTGCGGTATCTACGCGTACAGGGGTACAACGCGTACCCGCACACACTGAATGCAATGGGCCGGCCGGGGGCACCGATCGGTCCATTGCGGTACTACGCGTACAGGGGTACAATGCGTACCCGCACACATTGAATGCAATGGGCCGGCCGGGGGCACCGATCGGTCCATTGCTGATCAACGCGTACAGGGGTACAACGCGTACCTGCACACATTGAATGCAATGGGCCGGCCGGGTGCACCGATCGGTCCATTGCTGTTCAACGCATCCCTGTACAAGTGACTGGCATATGTCACCATGCCTGTCTCAGATGGACATATGCCAGCCACAGATAGCTCCCAGGGAGTGAGGGGCACACCTACAACACGACAGCCTGTCCAAACTGTATGATAAGGCATGTAAGGCTGCATTTCCTATTGTGTGTATGTTGGTGTACATGTTGTCCTGTGGGTGTCACCTGGGGGCAGCCACCCCCAGGCTGTGCACGTGTTCATGGGGACAGGATCCTGGGTGTTACGTGTACATGACCACTGTGATGTGCAACTGTTCATATCTGTGCATGTGCCATGGTCACATTTCATGGTGGTGTATGTGTATGTCATGTCACATACCCCGTGAGTCCCATGTGGGACGGTATGTTTGAGCCAGGGTTTCCCAGTGGCACAATAGTGATGGTCCTCCACAGTCTGTGTGCATGTAGTGTTTACAATGCCTCTGATTTCATGTGCACAATGGGAGACAGTCTCCACATCCACGTTGTGTGTGCATGGACTTTGATGTTGTGCGTGTGTGTGTCACAGACGTCCATGTCTGTCCTGCAGTGGCAAGTGGGACCACTACCTGTGGGGGTCATAGTTGTTTTGCTGTGGTGTATACATGATACTCCATGTAATGCCAGTGTCCATGTGGCAATACAGGGTCCCTGGGAATGTACCTGTCGTTGAGCTGTGATGCCTGGGGCACATCTGTCCTCACATGTCACTGTGGGGGTGATTGTGACACGGCAGCAGGAGATGGGAACTGTGACATGGCCTCATGATATCCAATGGGCCAACCTGGGACTTATTGATGCCACTTGTTGGACCGTGATGACAGATGTTGGCCATGTATGTACCATACATGTCCTTACGGAACTGCATACTTCATGTAGTTGTGCCTCATAATGATGTATGTTGGGATATTGAGTGTGTTCAATGCCGCATATGTGGGCTGACTGACAATCTTGCTTACTTCTCCTCTGCACTGCAGGGCTCCTGCTGTCCATCGACCATTCCCAGACCTGGCAACGATGGTGGAACGGGACAGCATCCGACGGTACCGCTTCACCAGGCAGCTGATTGAGGATTTGGCAGTGCAGTTGGCCCCACATTTGAAGCCTGGCCGGCCGTATCCTACAGCGCTGACCCCCAAGGTGAAGGTGATGGCAGCCCTACACTTCTTTGCCACCGGTACCTTCCAACATACTGTGGCGACTGCTGGTGGGATGTCACAGACCATGTTGAGCCGTGTGCTCCGCGATGTTTTGGCGGCAATGTTGCTATTCCTGAACCGGTACATCTATTTCCCTAGACTGCGACGACTCACTGACGTGAAGAGTGACTTCTATGCCCTGGGGAGGATGCCGCATGTCATTGGCTCCATTGATGGGACACATGTGGCTTTGGTACCACCACAGGCCCAGGAGCAGGCCTACAGGAACCGCAAGCACTACCACTCGGTCAATGCACTGGTGGTGTGTCTTGCAGATATGACCATCACACACGTGTGTGCCCGTTTCCCTGGTTCAGCACACGATGCCTTTGTGATGAGGAGTAGTCGCATCCCCAGGATGATGGCACAGATGCAGAACCAGCGTGCCTGGCTTGTCGGTGTGTACTGACTTTGTGCCATTGTGTGTGATCTGATCTGTAGTATTCCGCCCACTTTTCCAAGTCAGCTAATGTGCACTTGTCTGTCCGTAGATGACTCGGGATACCCCAACATGCCGTGGTTGCTGACACCCCTCAGGAACCTTGTGACACCAGCCCAGATGCGCTACAATGAGGCACATGGTCGGACCAGGAGAGTGATTGAGCGGACATTTGGTCTCCTGAAGAGCCGCTTTCGCTGCCTGGACAAGACCGGAGGGTCCCTCCCATATGCCCCTGCGAAAGTGTGTAAGATTATCATCGTCTGCTGCATGCCCACAACCTGGCAGTGCGGAAGGAGTTGCCTCTCATCCAGGATGACAATGACCAACATCCGCCACCTGTGGAGGATCCTGGCCTGGACCACAATGCCAGTGATGATGATGATGATGATGAGGGTGATGTCCGCACACAGCTCATCACCAACTTCTTTAGCTGAATGTGAGTATCCTGAGGTGTCATGTCAATGATGTGAGTTGGCATGATATGTGTAGGTGGTGCTCTGGTGCTGTTGGAGTGTGTCCATGGGCTACTTGACTGGATGTGTGTTGCGATGTGTGCTTACAGGTGGGCTGTACTCCCCAACAGTGTTGACATGCTAACTTGGTTCTGGGTGGGTATCTTGTAACATGTATTGTGCATGAGTTTTGCTGTTCTGTCCTGTTCTCCATTGCTTTTGACTGTGTGTCATTTCTGTCCTTCACAGGGTACTTTCAGATTCGTTTGGTCAACTGTGTCCACCGACGACGTGATTGCACTTCCAGGGTGGTAGCTGTTGTGTCCCTACAGGTGATGTGCGCCACACCCATGGACTTCCTTCCGTCTACAGTTGTTGACTGTGTGCCCGCTGCCAGGTGGGATTACCTTGCATCTGTAGTGGTTACGACATGTTGCAACTGTGTAATAAACCTGTGCTTCACTTTGTGATGTGCGTTGTCTGTGGTCACACATTTGACTGCCATTTGCTTACTGCACCTGTGGGCTACTTGACTACAACTGGGAATGGGTGTGGTGTCTGTGCATTGCACCGTCTTCCCTGGCAACATCAGTGTAGGCAATGAGTCAGATGGCCTAGGTGTGTTTGTGTTGTGTAGCCCTGGTGGTGTGTCTCCCTCATATGTGTCACGTTGCCTTTACTCACATGCCTGTGTTGTACTTGCTGTTGCAGTTCGCATACACAGTGTAATTTTGCAGTTCATCATCCCCATAACAGCACCCACGTTGGAATCACAACAGAGGCAAGTATGGTGTATTAGTGTGTTTATTGTGATACATTTGTGTGAATAGTGCATAGGATGGGTAGTGCTGTACATAAATCTTGCAATCAGAAGTTCCTAGGTGAATTGAAAGGCCTGGTAGACAAAATCCCCAGTAACGGGGCCACAATTGTCTGAGACATTGGTCCAACTTGTACTCCCCATGCAATGTGTGGGAGTAGTGTTGCCGTCAACAGGGTGAACAGTCTGTGCACAAAGGTGAACATCCAGAACAGGTTCAGGCTTCCTGGGAGTTGCGCTTGGCCATCGGCCTCTCACTTGCCCCTCCTCGGACGACCCCTCTTCTTTGGGGAGGCCCCTCAAGTACAGGCTGCTGCGGTGCAGGGGACTCTCCGCCAGAGTCATCCTCCCTCCCTGTGGCAGTTGCAGTTTGTTCAGCACCAGATGTTGTTGGCACACAGGGAGGTGTGGACTGGTTGCTGTTCATCTGGCGGAGGCATTGTAAAATGTCCCTGTGCACCGCCGTCATCTCATGCAGTGCATCCCACTTGGACTCCACACGGGACATGTGTGAGTCCACGCGGGACATGTGTGACTCCACGTGGGACATGTGAGAGTCCAAGCGGGCATGATGGGCAGCCTGCTGCTGTTTCATGTCTCTGAGGAGCCCCACTACCTGGCTGAGATCTCCGGTGCTGGACTGGTACGCATCAGCTATGCGTACCAGTTGTGGGTCATCATGCACACCAGCAACCTCTGCAAGCAGCGACCTCTGTCTCCCACCCCTCCCACCACCCCTGCTGACATGTGCAGTGCGTGCAGTGGCACGCACAGATGACCCTGGTCCACCTTGGGGGTTGGTGGTGGTGTCCATGGACCCAGGTTGGTCCAGGGTCCCTGTGCTGGTGTTGCTCCTTGTTCTGTCCATGTCGGCAGGGATGGTATTTGTGGTGACAGTCGTTGGAGGGGTGGGTGCAGGGGGTGCAGCTGGTGGTCCTGCTGGTGCTGCATGTAGACTTGCACCGGATGTGCCAGGTTGGTCTTCTTCGTCCGAGGAGGGCAGAGGATGTACGACACCAGTGAGCTCCGCATCCTCTTGAGCCTGGGACTGGGACTCCTCAGCGTCTGCTGCTGTGTCCCCATCATCACCTGTTTTTGGGAGACACACACAATGTATGTTATGTTTCTGCAGGCATCAATGGTTGACACACCTGACAGTTGTGACTGTGCCTCTGGGTGCGGGCCTGTACATTGCATTGTCCTAAGTCGTCACAGTCAGGGGTTGATATTGGTGTGGCACATTGTCCTGCATTATTTGGGCATTTCTATGTATTTGTTGGGGTGTGAACATGGTCTGCACTGGTTGTATTTGGTTGACAGCCGGCCCTCCTTCCCACCTAGCCAGTCAGTTATCCCACCATGGACTGTGCTTGCATTGCAGGGAGTGGAAGTTGTCTCTCAGGATGTCAGTCAGTGGTGTCCTGCTGTTTGTTGGTGCACAGTTGCCAGCAGGGCCTTGTGCTCCCCACAGCAGTAGCCAGTGTCAGCCATCTTGTGAGTCCTTCTCCACTCCCTGTGATGTGAGCATGGTTCAGGGTGGTGTTGATGGGACAGTTGTGAGGGTGAGCTATGTCTGTGACTGTGACTCCCATCATGCTATTGCCTCCACCCCACTTCCCAGCATTCCCATACTTACTTGCTTTTGTGGGGAGTTCAGTGTGTGTGGGTGTGAGGGCAATGGCAAGATGGCTGACAGTGGTGTCCTGCTGTTGGTTGGTGTGCAGTTCCCAGCATGCCCTTGTGCTCCCCACAGCAGTAGCCAGTGTCAGCCATCTTGTGTGTCCTTATCCACTCCCTGTGATGTGAGCATGGTTCAGGGTGGTGTTGATGGGCCAGTTGTGAGGCTGAGCAATATCTGTGACTACCCCTCCCATCATGCTATTGTCTCCACCCCCCTTCCCAGCATGCCCATGCTTCCTTCCTTTTGACTCTGCTTCCCTGTGGGGTGGGCTGGCTGTGCTGACAGGATGGCTGGGAGTGTTGTCCTGTCAGTTGTTTGGCTAAAAGTCCCAAGAGTGTCCCTGTGCTTCACACAACATAACCCAGGGTGGTGGTTCTTTGTGGGATCTTGAGTTAGGATGGGAGGCATTGCATTCTACCAGGTGGGTTCTGTGGAGTTTGTGTTGAGGGGTGTGTGAGGGGAGGTGCTTGTGACTATGGTCAGTGCTGCAAGTCCTCCTTCCCACCCAGCCAGCCAGATATCCCACCATGGAACGTGCTTGCATTGCAGGGAGTGGAAGTTGTCTCTCAGGATGTCAGTCAGTGGTGTCCTGCTGTTTGTTGGTGCACAGTTGCCAGCAGGGCCTTGTGCTCCCCACAGCAGTAGCCAGTGTCAGCCATCTTGTGAGTCCTTCTCCACTCCCTGTGATGTGAGCATGGTTCAGGGTGGTGTTGATGGGACAGTTGTGGGGGTGAGCTATGTCTGTGACTGTGACTCCCATCATGCTATTGCCTCCACCCCACTTCCCAGCATTCCCATACTTACTTGCTTTTGTGGGGAGTTCAGTGTGTGTGGGTGTGAAGGCAATGGCAAGATGGCTGACAGTGGTGTCCTGCTGTTTGTTGGTGCACAGTTGCCAGCAGGGCCTTGTGCTCCCCACAGCAGTAGCCAGTGTCAGCCATCTTGTGAGTCCTTCTCCACTCCCTGTGATGTGAGCATGGTTCAGGGTGGTGTTGATGGGACAGTTGTGGGGGTGGGCTATGTCTGTGACTGTGACTCCCATCATGCTATTGCCTCCACCCCACTTCCCAGCATTCCCATACTTACTTGCTTTTGTGGGGAGTTCAGTGTGTGTGAGTGTGAGAGCAATGGCAAGATGGCTGGCAGTGGTGTCCTGCTGTTGGTTGTTGCACAGTTGCCAGCAGGGCCTTGTGCTCCCCACAGCAGTGCACAGTGTCAGCCATCTTGTCAGTTGTTTTCCACTCCCTGTGATGTGCGCATGGTTCAGGGTGGTGTTGATGGGACAGTTGTGGGGGTGACCAATATCTGTGACTACCACTCCCATCATGCTATTGCCTCCACCCCACTTCCAGGCATTCCCATACTTACTTGGTTTTGTGGGGAGTTCAGTGTGTGTGGGTGTGAGAGCAATGGCAAGATGGCTGACAGTGGTGTCCTGCTGTTGGTTGGTGTGCAGTTCCCAGCATGCCCTTGTGCTCCCCACGACACAGCAACAGTGTCAGACATCTTTGATGGGCCTTTCCACTCTCTGTGGGATGTGCATGCGTGAGTGTGAGCTTGCTGGGCCATGTGGAGGGGGATGTAGAGCTGTGACTACGACTCCCATCATGCTATTGCCTCCACCCCCTTCCCAGCATGCCCATGCTTCCTTCCTTTTGACTCTGCTTCCCTGTGGGGTGGGCTGCCTGTGCTGACAGGATGGCTGGGAGTGTTGTCCTGGCAGTTGTTTGGCTGAAAGTCCCATGAGTGTCCCTGTGCTTCACACGACATAACCCAGGGTGGAGGTTCTTTGTGGGATCTTGAGTTAGGATGTGTGGCATTGCATTCTCCCAGGTGGGTTATGTGGAGTATGTGTTGAGGGTGTGTGTGAGGGGAGGTGCTTGTGACTATGGTCAGTGGTGCGAGTCCTCCTTCCCACCCAGCCAGCCAGATATCCCACCATGGAACGTGCTTCCATTGCAGGGAGTGGAAGTTGTCTCTCAGGATGTCTGTCAGTGGTGTCCTGCTGTTTGTTGGTGCACAGTTGCCAGCAGGGCCTTGTGCTCCCCACAGCAGTAGCCAGTGTCAGCCATCTTGTGAGTCCTTCTCCACTCCCTGTGATGTGCGCATGGTTCATGGTGGTGATGATGGGACAGTTGTGGGGGGGCAATATGTGTGACTACGACTCCCATGATGCTATTGGCTACACTGACTTGGCCAGCATACACAGAATTCCTTCCTTTCAGTGGTCTTCACTGTGTGTTGGTGTTGTTGTGGTGGCTACATGTCTGGATGTGTTTGTTAGTTCTATTTGTGCCACTGCCTAGCTGTAGTTGTAGTTGTGTTTGTACATGTGATGGCACGGTTGAATGTAACTTTGAGATGGCATGTGTTGTGTTTCTCTGACTGACATACACATTTTGGGATGATTCTGTTCTGGTTGCTGTGTAATTGCTATGAGTGCATGGTTTGACTCTCCCCTTGACAGTGATGTGTGTGTGTATTGTGGCAGAATATTGTGTACATTTGTTGTGTACTCACCAGGCTCTGGGATGTTCTCTAGTCCATATACGCTCACTGGCGGAAGGATGGCCCGCACCTTCTCCTCCCAGGGCCTGAGGTATACTGGCTTGGCAGGAGGGCCACTGCCGGTGTATTGGCTCAGGAGGTAGTCTTTCTTGAGCAGGTCCCGTACCCTCCTGCGCACGTCATACCACCTGTTCTGGATGTCGGTCTTTGTGCGCAGACATGGTGATTGTGCGTTCACCCTGTTGATGATCCTCTCCCACATCTTGGTTTTCTGGGAGATGGGGGTCTGTTGGACCAGTGTGCCAAACAGCTGTGGCTCTACCCTGAGGATCTCGTCTACCATGACTTCCAATTCACAATCTAGGAACTTGTGATTCTTCTTGGGGGCATGGTGATGGGTGGTGATGGTGAGTGATGTGTGTGTTGGTGTGCAGGTGAGGGTGTGTGAGTGTGTGTTTTGCTGGGTGTATGTGAGATAGGTATTTGTTAGTGTGCTGATGGTGTGTGGCTTGTGTGAGGGATGAGCTGTGGGTGTGTGGTTGCTGTCTGTTGGGTGCTGGCAGTAGAATGGCATTTGCAAAGGATCATGGTTGGGATTTGTGTCCTTTATATGGGTGGAGTTGTGGGTGTGTCTTTGTTCTCTGTCCCCACCCCCACAGTATTTATTGGCTTTGTAATTGCTTGTTTGGCCTTTTTTGTGTAATTTTTCCTTTGTACTGTCTGTGCATGTTGGAAACGTTCTTGTGACCGAGTCGGACCCTGCATTTGTCTTGTACGGTGTTCTCCGTTTCGTTCACGCTGTGTTTGTGCAGTTTTCTATGCTGCGTACGCGTCGGTCGCGGTGTTTTGTGTTACTTCGGCTCGGTTTTGTATGCGTGTCGGTCGTACGGCTTGTCCTCCGTCCGACTCGGTTGTGGTTTTCGCGCCTTGCATCGTACTTTGCGGTTTGGAGTTCGCGTGTACGTTTCGGTCGGATTTGTTCCGGGTGCGTGTCGGTCGGTTCGATTCGCGTGTTTTTCCGGCCGGATTGCTGTTTTCCGTGCGGCTCGGTCGTTCGGCTTGGGTTCGGTACGTGTCGGTCGGATTTTGCACGCTTTGCATCATACTTGGCGTGTCGGGCGCCACAGGTACGTGTCGGTCGGAATAAATTCCGGCTCCGAGTCGGTCGGTGCTTTTTGCGGCCCGAATCGGAATCGACCCCTTAATACCTTTGTAATCAAAGTAATAAATATTCATTATTAATAGGATAATAAGGATTTGACACCTTTTCTCTGGCACGGAATGCCAGGGAAATAGGGGTTTTGGGTGAGGAATTGTTTTAATACTTGGGTATGTTTTTAAATACCATTCATTTTTTAACATTTAATTCCTTTTTAATTAAAGTAATACAAAATATTTATATATATGCTAAAAGGGTTTTGACACCTTTTTTAGACACAGGATACCAGGGAAAGATGGGGCTTTGGGTGGGGAAGCTTTTTTAATACTTGGGTGTTTTTTTAAATACCCATGTATTCATTTTTTAACATTTACTTCTTTTTTAATTAAAGTAATACAAATTATTTATTACTATGTTAAAAGGGTTTTGACACCTTTTTGCAGGCACACGATGCCAGGGAAATAGGGGTTTTGGGTGGGGAAGTGTTTTAATAATTGGGTCTTTTTTAAAATACCCAAGTATTAATTATTTTTTTTAAAGTGTTTTTTTTTTTTAAACAGCAATTTGTAATTCTTAAATTTAAAAATAAAGAAGTAAGAATGGTTTAAAAATGTAACTAAAACCTAGCAATGTAGTATATTAGAAAAGAGTTCATTAATTAATAAATACAAGGGCAGTAGTTTTATTTAAACAATACATTTAAAATAAATTACATTTTAAAGAAATAAAATATTATTTTATAAAAGTATATATGTACTGGAAAAACTTTTTAATTTAAAATAGATTAACATATAACAATTAATAAACATTTATAATACTTTTAAAATAAAAGACAATAAATTGAACACAATAAATAATTTATTTTTAATAATCTTACAATTAACACTTCAAAATTTTCTTATTGCACATACACATACATATATTTGTAAAATAATGTATTGTGAAAAGAAAAGATGTACATTTTTAAAACATGTTTTAAACCTTTTTCCCATGGTTTTCAATTGTATTCGATGGGTGAAATTGTCCTTTTTTGTTTTTACTTTTTCAGATGACGTACGCGTTTAAGCGTAAGTTTCCACACTTGATGGAGCGTTGCGGTGAAGATCAGATGCAAGGAAGAGCTGCAGTCAGGTAAGTGAAAATTAACTTTTTTATTAGACATTGTGGCAGGCATACTTTATGGTAAGGAGAATAGAGGGAGGTAGTTAGATGTATGTATGTAGGTAGTTGTGTTTTTTAATGTTTTTAACACAAATTTGATTCCTAAGCATATAGCAGTGGTACGCTCACGAAGGGGTTTTCGATTGTGAATTTTATTATGTTGGTTAGAAAAAAGGAGCTCTGTTTTGGGAAGAATTTCTTTTTTTCTAAACCTAAGTGTTATAGTAGTAATGTATTTTTTTTAAAGTTTATTTTGGTGTTGCAACTTTTTTTAAAAGAGATGCGTTTTAGAGGATCTTCAACTGCATGGATTTTTGGACTACGCCGATGGGATTGTTCACCGATTAAAAAACTTCAAAAACATTTTTGAGTATTTTTAAAAATCTTTTTTTGTAAAAGTATTGATTTTGATCCATCTTATTGTTGGGTTTTGGATATCAGAGACATCCTGGATGGAAAAAAGATCAAAAGAGGATTGCTATGCTGGATTTCTTGTGTTTTTTGCCAGTTCTGTTCAAATTTTTGGGATTTTTTGGGGGATGCGTTTTTTAAGGGAACACAGATTACTTTGCAGCAAATACAAAAGGCTATGTCAATCTGTGTCTTTTTTTAAAACTTAAATGCGGGCTTAGAATCGAATTGTGGATTATGGTTACACACTTTGGATATTTGGGGAGCTGCAGACTCTTGCAGGAAAGTGGAGTTTTAGAGAGGAACAAGAGTCAAAGAAAGAAGACGACTGAAGGTAGGAACATGTTTTTCTCATCTTCGAATAAAAAATGTTTTTAAAAATGAAATCCAATTACAGTTCATTTAAAAAAGGCAAAACACGCAAGAAAGATAGAATAGGTGTTGGTCATATTCAGAAATGTAGTTTGTGAGCAATACTGTCTAGGCAGTCTGAAGCCACCATCAACGAAAACTGTTGAATTTGTCCCAATAGTCTCTCAGACATTTCCTTTGTTTTTTTTTTGTAATTTGTGGGTTCAGACTATTCTCATTTCTTGGAAACTTTGCTCCTTCTTCAAAAAATGATATAAGTTAGGTTGAGGTTTGCCAATCGATTTATTGAAGGAGTTGTGCCACATTATTGGTCTTTGCTCCTCTCTCTAAGCGGGTCGTGTAACAGTTCCACCACTTGACCGGAAAGCTCGGATTCCTTCTGCGATCTGACCTGCTTAGATGGCCAATCCATGAGTCCTCCAAGTAATTTAGTAGGGTGCCCAATTTTTCTTCATTTGCTGTAAAATACTATGATTCAGTAATTTACGTGTAGTATTCATCCACACTGTCAGGGGGAACAAAGCACAATGCTGTTAGTTTTTTTATTCAAATGACAATTTACTGTCTGATATGTACTCCTCAACTAAGGATGTTTTTTGAATTTTTCACCAATATGCCTGCGAAAAGTGAAAAAAACATTCTTGAATTTGAGTTTCCGGGTAGGTTTTAGTAATGGTGTTATTCATTGATAATTTAAAGTCAATTATCACTTTTCGAGGACTTTTGTTTTGAGTTTTAGATTTTACCACTGATAAAAGTTCAGTGTATGTTGAGAATTGCTTATCAGGGAATAAACAGTACACTAAGGGAACTACACTGTTATTAATGTAGGCATGAATAGTGTCTATTTGGAGAATGGATGGGGTGTGGATTTAAACGTCCCATCTGTCATCCAAATATCACTACGCTCCAATTTTAAAAGGTTACGGGGTGTGCTAAATATTAGTATTCTCATTTGAGGGTTTTTGTTGTTATGCAAGAGAAAGGTTTCATTAGTAACAGTGACAGATAGTTCAGAAGGAATGTTAATATCAGAGAATGTTTGGGGTGTTACACATTGTGGATTACTTGCCTGTTTTTTCCTTTGAATAATTCTTCTTAAGTTTGGGATTGTGGGCATAGAACTTGCTACATGAGCAGGAATGTTTTGGGATACCTCCCTCAAAACTGAGCCACAGGGTTCATTGGATGTGCATGCAAGGTCTTTCATTTGATTTATGTTTTCTCTTACCTCAATCTCCATTGCAGAGGCAGAGTGGTTATGTTCTGTGGTTCTTTCAACACTATCTCCTATCTCCAAGAGTGACCGCTCTGCCTGTGCAATGGGATGAGTAATATTGCACACACCTTCAATGACTCCTGGGCTCAGTTAGTCTCTCCTTACAATAAAGATAGCCACCATATTTTTGGAGACGATTTCCTCTTTGGGACATAAGATAGCTGGCTTGTCTTCTTGATGTCATTATGGTGTTTTCAGTAAAAGAATTTTGAAAAAGAGTTTTTGAGTTATTGCTTTTAAAAGAATTTTTAGCCTGCAAATAAAATTCTTTTTTTTATGCGTATGTAGCTTATCTAGTTTAGCATTGTTTTTTGTTTACACCCTGTAAATAAACTGGTTATTAATTTTTTAGGTTGCCTATTGACTGCACTAAGAACAAGCTGAATATATTTTGTCATGTTTTTCACTTTTCGTTGGTTTGATTGTTTGCTATGGTTTGTAGTTGGGTCCTTTGAAAAGAGAAATATGCATTTTTAATTGCAAATGTAGTTTGCCTCACCTTAGGAAACTTGCTTGGTTTGCTTGTCTGTTCTTTTGCAGATTTTGAGTGTTTTCTTCAAACTGATTCAGCTGTTTTAATTCTTTTTCTTTGGTGAGAGTTTGAGTTGGTCTGAAATGTAAAGTGGATTTTTAAACAGATGTTTTAAAAAACATTATCACTTTTTCTTCAGTTTGACAAATTAAATTTGGATTTCAGTTACAGAATGTTGTTTGTTACAGTACCTGCTTGGTTAGAAGAAATGTTTTGCTTTGTTTTGGTTACAACATAAGACTTTTGAACAATTATACCTGTGATAGGCCTTCAGTTTGTTTAACCTCTGTTTGGAAGATGGTTTCTTGTCCTGTGGATGGTTTTCAATCCAATGTTTTTCAATGTTAAATGAATTAACCTGTGCCTAGAAAAAAAAAGTACTTTATGTGTTTCTTTTAAATTGTTTACTTTCCACCTGACCAGCACCTTCAATGAGTCATGCACCCTGTGGAGTTAGAATAGTTTTTGTTTACCCCCCACCACTGACCAGCACCTTCCCTGAGGCAAGCACCCTGTGGTGTTAGAATAGTAATTTTACCTCCTGCCACTGACCAGCAACTTCCCTGAGGCAAGCACCCTGTGGTGTTAGAATAGTAATTTTGCCCCCCACCACTGACCAGCACCTTCCCTGAGGCAAGCACCCTGTGGTGCTAGAATAGTAATTTTGCCCCCCACCACTGACCAGCACCTTCCCTGAGGCAAGCATCCTGTGGTGCTAGAATAGTAATTTTGCCCCCACCACTGACCAGCACCTTCCCAGAGGCAAGCACCTTGTGGTATTAGAATAGTAATTTTGCCCCCCACCACGGACCAGCACCTTCCCTGAGGCAAGCACCCTGTGGTGTTAGAATAGTAATTTTGCCCACTACCACTGACCAGCACCTTCCCTGAGGCAAGCACCCTGTGGTGCTAGCATAGTAATTTTGCCCCCACCACTGACCTACACCTTCGCTGAGGCAAACACCCTGTGGTGTTAGAATAGTAATGTTGCCCCCCACCACTGACCAGCACCTTCCCTGAGGCAAGCACCCTGTGGTGCTAGAATAGTACTTTTGCCCCCCACCACTGACCTACACCTTCCCTGAGGCAAACACCCTGTGGTGTTAGAATAGTAATTTTGCCCCACACCACTAACTAGCACCTTCCCTGAGTCATGCACCCTGTGGAGTTAAAATAGTTGTTTATGCCCCCCACCACTGACCAGCACCTTCCCTGAGGCAAGCACCCTGTGGTGTTAGAATAGCAATTTTGCCCCCACCACTGACCAGCAGCTTCCCTGAGTCATGCACCCTGTGGAATTAGAATTGATTTTCTTGACCCCCACCACTGACCAGCACCTTCTCTGAGGCAAGCATCCTATGGTGTTAGAATAGTAATTTTGCCCCCCCACCACTGACCAGCACCTTCCCTGAGGCAAGCACCCTGTGGTGCAAGAATAATAATTTTGACCCCACTACTGACCAGCACCTTCCCTGAGGCAAGCACCCTGTGGTGCTAGAATAGTAGTTTTGCACCCCACCACTGACTAGCACCTTCCCTGAGGCAAGCACCTGGTAGAGTTAGAATAGTAATTTTGCCCCCACCACTGACCAGCACCTTCCCTGAGGCAAGCACCCTGTGGTGGTAGAATAGTAATTTTGCCCCCACCACTAACCAGTACCTTCCCTGAGGCAAGCACCCTGTGGTGTTAGAATAGTAATTTTGCCCCCTACCACTGACCAGCACCTTCCCTGAGGCAAGCACCCTGTGGTGCTAGAATAGTAATTTTGCACCCCACCACTGACTAGCACCTTCCCTGAGGCAAGCACCTGGTAGAGTTAGAATAGTAATTTTGCCCCCACCACTGACCAGCACCTTCCCTGAGGCAAGCACCTTGTAGTGTTAGAATAGTAATTTTGCCCCCACCACGGACCAGCACCTTCCCTGAGGCAAGCACCCTGTGGTGTTAGAATAGTAATTTTGCCCCCTACCACTGACCAGCACCTTCCCTGAGGCAAGCACCCTGTGGTGCTAGAATAGTAATTTTGCCCCCCACCACTGACCTACACCTTCGCTGAGGCAAACACCCTGTGGTGTTAGAATAGTAATGTTGCCCCCCACCACTGACCAGCACCTTCCCTGAGTCATGCACCCTGTGGAGTTAGAATAGTTTTTTATGTCCCCCACCACTGACCGGCACCTTCCCTGAGGCAAGCACCCTGTGGTGTTAGAATAGTAATTTTGCCCCATCACTGACCAGCACCTTTCCTGAGTAATGCACCCTGTGGAGTTAAAATAGTTTTTTTTGCCCCCCCACCTCTGACCAGCACCTTCCCTAAGGCAAGCACCCTGTGGTGCTAGAATAGTAATTTCCCCCCCCACCACTGGCCAGCACCTTTCCTGAGTCAAGCACCCTGTGGTGCTAGAATAGCAATTTTGCCCCACACCACTGACCAGCACCTTCCCTGAGGCAAGCACCCTGTGGTGTTAGAATAGTAACTTTGTCCCCCGCCACTGACCAGCACCTTCCCTGAGGCAAGAACCCTGTGGTGTTAGAATAGCAATTTTGCCCTCCACCACTGACCAGCAGCTTCCCTGAGTCATGCACCCTGTGGAGTTAGAATAGATTTTTTTGCCCCCTGCCACTGACCAGCACCTTCCCTGAGGCAAGCACCCTATGGTGTTAGAATAGTAATTTTACCCCCACCACTGACCAGCACCTACCCTGAGTCATGCACCCTGTGGAGTTAGAATAGTTTTTTTTGCCCCCCACCACTGACCAGCACCATCCCTGAGGCAAGCACCCTGTGGTGCTATAATAGTAATTTGGCCCCCCACCACTGACCAGTACCTTCCCTGAGGTAAGCACCCTGTGGAGTTAGAATAGGTTTGTTTGCCCCCCACCACTGACCAGCACCTTCCCTGAGGCAAGCACCCTGTGGTGCTAGAGTAGTAATTTTGCCCCCCACCACTGACCAGCACCTTCCCTGAGACATGCACCCTGTGGTGTTAGAATAGTAATTTTGCCCCCTATCACTGACCAGCTGCCTCTTTATGTTTTCTGGGATTTTAATTTGTTAATAAATATTCTATAATAAAAATAGATTAAGTAAAATTAAAAAAAAAAAAATTAGACTTTTATTTTTTCCCATTTAATTAACCATTTATTTTTTGAAATATACACTTACTTTTTTGGGGTGGAAAATATCACTGGATGATCTTCTAAAATCTGTGAAAAAATTAATAATACAATTTTAATTTCACTTTTAGCTTTTTAATATTTTCCAACTATTTGTGCTTTATGTTTGACGTTCACTTACTTTAGTCAATAGATGGCAGTGTTTTCAGGTAGAAAGCGGCAGTTCTCTCCTCCTACTCCAGATGCTTGTGGTTGTCAGGAAAGTCTGAGCAACACTGACGACAAAATGGTGGCCGGCTTCATTTATACTTTTAGAATGGGTAAACGAAAATTTAAACAAAAATATGTTTCTTAAACAAGTTTTCCGTGTGATTCAGAAGCTGACTGAAGGTTTTATTTTTAATTTTGTGTGTGAAGGTTTGGTTTTTACGTTCTGTCTTAGAATGGCATCTATTTTGTGTACAGGATGGCTTGCCTGATGTTGTAGAAATAGTGGTAGGACATATTTTTTCTCCATCTTTGTATGTCGTCGATGCCTTGTATGTCACATCTTCATCAATGTGTATTTTTATTTTGGATTAAGTCTTTCTACTTTAAATAAATATATGTATTATGTATTTATCTTGTTTTTAAAAAATTGCTTGAGTATTTAAATTATTACCCGGGTATAACATTTAATCCCCGGGTATTAATCCACTTCCCCACCCAAAACCCCTGTTTCCCTAGCTTCCCGTCCCAGAGGGTGGGTGACAATAGAAAAAAAGGGTATCATTTTTTAAATTACTATCCATTTTGCATAGTAAAAACATGCGTTGTACTAGTCTGCGTTGTAATGGTAGTTTCAATGTATTCTTATGTACATGCGTTGTAATTGCATGCGTTGTAAAAACTTGCGATGTAATGCAGTTGCGTTGTCAAAACTGCGTAATAAAAGCATGCGTTGTATTTGTGTTCGTTGTAACGTCATATATTTGTGTATACATGATGTGCTGATTGCAAATAATGTTTTCTTTGAATTAATTCTGGGATTTGTAGTCCTATTTCTTCCATTTCAAAAGAGGACTACCATACTCAGGAAAAAAACATGCACTGTAGGTGTACATAATGCATGAACCTGTGAAATTTGATCGCTATGTATTACAAGGAAAGGTGTTGGTAAGTTATAGGGCAGGTTTGTATGTGCTTAGATGGTAAGATATACTCTTTAAACTAGTACTGACTCACATGTGTAGTATGAGAGTGCTAGGCATAATTAAATATGCAGTGTTTAAGGATGGGTCAGGGCTACTAGTGCAGACCCTGTCTTTGCACTCCCACTGCCAGCTTCACTTGGTATACAAACGGTGTTTGTCAAGTTTCAAACACACAATACTAGACGTAACTCATATCTGAGATAGGGTGTAGGTATCTCATAAAGTATGGTGCTTAAAAAATGAGAGATGTGTTTTGGAGGTCAATAAGTGACTCATGCACTTTCAGGACTCT
The DNA here is from genome assembly GCA_963921515.1 of Calotriton arnoldi. NCBI lineage: Eukaryota > Metazoa > Chordata > Amphibia > Caudata > Salamandridae > Calotriton > Calotriton arnoldi. The sequence continues at coordinate 298,594 of CAWUFW010014649.1, read as the reverse complement.
ATGCTTAGTAGTATATAGAGTATGCCTCCATAAAGCAACATACATATATGTTTCCAAAGCATATATCCTCTTATTCACCCACTCACAGAGCGACAAAGGAACTTATATGTTCACACACATACTCCAAAACTGATTATGTATGCATCAGTATCAAAGGCAGTTGCACAGACACCGACATACTCCTCTATTTCCTAACTAAGGTGTTCATCAGGCCACTTACATACACATTTCGAGAGCCATTGAGGTACTAAAACAGTCACATACCAGCACATTTACTTAAACATTTCATGGCAGTGCTATAGGTGGACTCCTACACTCACTCACAAATGTAGGCAAGTAGAGACAAAGGGGCCGATTCCGATCTCGGCCGGTAGGGCTCCGAATCGGATTCGGCTTAACCGGATCCGATTCGGAGCCCTATTTCCCGACCGAATCGTACGCGCGTCCGGGCGAGCGAGTACGATGCGAAATCGCCGACCGACTCGTCCGGGCATCCCGACCACTCCGACCGACTCGTTCCCGGCTTGAACCGCACCGACCGACTCGTTCGGACTCGACTCGCACCGCGCAATGGAGACGTTCCCCGGCCGGGTAAGTACGATGCGCGCCGCGAGCAGTCCGACCGAGCCGCGCACTCCGGCTCGAAAGAGCAGTCGGAGCCGTACCTTGGGGGTCCGTGTCGGACCCCCCTGTATGCGTAGCCACGCGAGTCGCACACAGGGGGGACACATGGGTCCCCCCTACACGTGCATGTACGGCGCGACCCACATCGACGCCGCACACGCTGTAGGGGCGCCCTTGTTCGCAGCCGTGCCCATTGAGTCAATGGGAGCCCGTGTACGCGTCGTACGACTGGCTCCCATTGACTTCAATGGGAGTCCGACCGAATCGAGTCGGATAGCATACGTGCGCATCGTACTCGTTCGGTCGGACTGCTAGAGTCCGATTCGGTCGGAAATCTCTCCGGGTCCGGCTCGGTCGGAGAGATTTCCGGCCCGAATCGGAATCGGCCCCACAATCTCATCCTCTATCCAGACAAATAGTCCTTTCAACATGGCTCAGGCCTAGTAGTGCAGAACCTGCCTATGCACTCTCACTGCAAGCTTCACTAAGTATGTAAAAGCTGTTTGGAAGTTTTATATCTATGTTTTAGTACACATAATTCTCCTCTAAGATATGCTGTAGGATTACCATAAAGCATGCTGCTTTGTGCTTAAAAGTTTGAGAGGTGTCATTTTCAGTTTTAGTAAGTTACTCATTCACTTGCAGACCCATATGCTAAGCAATGCATATAGGATACAATCTATAATGCAAGTGGCATACATTTTTGCAAAGCATGCAGCATCTGTCTCACACAGGGGCTTATACATTCACTTACATACTCCGGAAACTGCTTATCTATGTATCAGTATTAAAGGCAGTTGCAGACATACCTACATACTCTTCTATTCCCTAACACACACACACTGAGGTATTTCTTCTGCCAGTTACATACACATTTTGAGAGCTATTGAGATACTAAAACAGTCACCTACTGGCATAGTTAGTTAAACATGTCATGGTACTGCTAAAGCTGGACTTCTAAACTCACTCAGATATGTAAGCAAGTACTGATGTAACCTCATCATATATCCAAACAAATAGTCCTTTAAACTTGGCTCAGGCCTACTAGTGCAGAGGCTGTCAGTGCACTCTCACTACCAGTTTCACTTAGCATGTAAAAGCTGGTTGCCAAGTCTTATATCCACGTTTCAAAACACATAACTCTTCTCTGCATTATGCTGTAGGTAGGCTATAAAGCACACTGTTTTCTCCTCGAAAGATTGAGAAGTGCCCTTTTGAGTTTTAGGAACTTACTCATGCACTTGCAGAACCTTATGCCAAGTACTACATAGAGGATACCATCTATATTGCAACTATCATACATGTTTGTGAAGTTGTTTGTTAAGTCTTTAATCCATGTTCTAGTACTTATAACATACCTCTGAGTTAAGATGTAGGTATGCTATAAAGCATGGTACTTTGTGATTAAAAGATTAAGAGATACCTATTTGGGTTTCAGTACGTTATTGATATACTTGCAGACCTCTATGCCAAGCACTACATAGAGTATACATCCCATAATGCAACTGACACATATCCTTCCAAAGCATAGAGCCTCTCTCTCACCCAGTCACAGAGCAACACTGGCACCTATACATTCACACATACTTAGAAGCTACTTATCTATGCAGCAGTATAAAAGGCATTTGCAGACATATCTACTTACCCCTCTATTCCCTAACCCAGGCACTGAGGTATTTGTTCAGCTACTTACATACACATTTAGAGAGCCATAGAAGTACTAAAACAGACAGACACCTACCGACAAATTTATTTAAACATCTCATGGCACTGCTATAGGTGAACTCCCACATTCACTCAGATATGTAGGCAAGTAGTGGCACAACCTCGTTATCTACTACAGGCAAGCAGTCCTTTCAACATGTGTCAGACCTACTAGTGAAGACCCTGTCTGTACACTCTCACTTCCAGCTTCACTTGGCATGAAAAAGCTGTTTGCCAAATCTTAAATGCACGTTATAGTACACGTCCCCTCTGAAATACATTGTAGGTATGCCATAAACCACAGTGTTTTGTGCTTAGAAAATTTAGAGATGTCCTTTTGAGTTTTAGTAACTTAGTCATGCATCTGCAGACTCTTATGTGAAGCACTACATAGAGAATACCACTGATAAAGGAACTGACATACATGCTTCCAAAGCATAGAGACTGTCTCTCACCCAATCACACAGCGACACAGACACTTCTACATTCACTCGCACACTCGGATGTGACTTATGTATGCAGCAGTATGAAAGTCAGTTGCAGAGACACCTACATACCCCTTAAATCCCTAACACAGGCTCTAAATTATTTGTCAGGCCACTTACATACACATTTAGAGAGCCATTGAGCTATTGACAAAGACATCTGATGGCACTGCTATAGCTGGACTCCTTCACTCACTCAGATATGTAGGAAAGTAGTAACACAACGTCATCACCCATCCAGACAAATAGTCTTCTAAACATGGGTCTGACCTACTAGTGCAGACCATGAATCTGCACTGTCACTGCCAGCTTTAGAATGTAAAAGCTGTTTGGCAAGTCTTATATGTACGTTTTAGTACACATAACTCTCCTCTGAAATATGATGCGTTATACTTCGCCCTAAGTGGGATGGGTATGCCCAGACGGGGGTCCCTTGCTCACTGTGCCACTGGATTCAAGCTAGCCTGGCTGAAGAAGGGTGACATACCCTGAAACCGGTCCCAGGATGCTTGTTTCCGGTCCAGGGAGGACCTGGCCTGGCAGTTCGGTCTGGACTGTTCCCATGGGGCACAGGGTCAAGACTGATTTGCATATGGCTGGGTCCAAACTGGGGTGGTGTAGTGGGCAAAAGAATGATGGATTTAACCCAGATCTTTTGACTGGGGGAGAATGTTTGCATTGTCAGCATTCCGTCCATCATTTGTTTGCTGTAACGCGTTATAGCCATAAAGCACACTGCTTTGTGGTTGAAAGATTGAGAAATATCCTTTTGAGTTTTAGGAACTTACTCAGGCACTTGCAGATCCTTATGCCAAGCACTACTTGATTAATTTGATGGCGTGCCAATGTGGCACCAATGAACATTGGTATTGTCATCATGGTGCGCTGAAATGCATGCTGAGAAACCATGGAGCACTGACTTGGCTGAGTTGTGCTGAGTATGCACGAGATGGCCTTCTTCAATTCCTGTGAGAAGCAAACTCAAACATAAAAGACATCAATCTGAAGACACCAGGGGCCGTATTACAATAAGTGCCCCGGGGGTGCAACAGGCGTTTGCACCCGCTTTGCACGCCCCGAGGCACTTTGGTATTTCAGAATGGAGCGCAGACGTTTGTGCTTCCTCTTCAGTAATACCTATAGCACTGACACACTTAAAGCTCCAGCGCTACCATCAGGGGCATTCCCTCATTTGCATAGGGGTGTGCCCTATGCAAATGAGGGGATTCCTTTGCTTCTGCGCCAGCACCATATAACAGACGCAGGCACAGAGGCAAAGAAGCCCTCAGGGGGCACACACATTGCACCACCTTCTAGGTGGTACAATGTGAGTGCGCCCCCTGAGAGCAGCCCTATAGAGGGGAGAAAAGGGGTCCTATGGACCGTCCAGACATCCCCTTGCAGGTGGGTGCAGTCAATGACTGCAACCCGCCTGCAAGGGGATCTCTAATCCCCTTTAAAAGTGCAGGCGGGTTGCCATCTGCACTGTGAAAAAACAGAGCAGCTGCCAGCAGCCACTCCGTGTTTTCACATGAATGCAATGCCCCAGGGCAGCGCGAGTTCGCGGCTGCCCGGGGACAGCACATTCACCATAATGGGGCGCATTGTCATTGTTTGGGCCGGGCACACCTTTTAAAAGCTGCGCCGGGTACAAACAATGACAATGAGTAATACGGCCCCAGGAGAGGTTTCCTCACTAGACCCTGCAAATGTTTGCAGATGTTTTAACCATAGGGTTCAAGCAATGATGGCTTTCATTTGCAGCAAAACTAAGCCTAAACGTGGCCAAGTAACTGATTACTTTTGGCGTAAAAAATACAAAGTAGAGGTGCTCCATATATTCACATACTGTAATGAGTAAAAAATGCCCCAAAATTTGGAACAGACACTGATGAGTCTGTCTTGTCTATCATGCAACAGTATTTGACATGCGTCATCCAAAGAGATGGTGTTGACAAGGGCTTGAGACAACAAGTTCTATGGTTTCAAACTCAGATGTGGGAAATACTGTCGTTGAAATTATAGATGCAAAGGAATATTATACACAAGATGTCATTTTGGATTCCCATGACCTGTCATCTCAGAAGGAAGAGTCAACAGCTTTTTGTAAGCAGTCCGACATTGACTGACGTGGAAGTCTCCAGAAAAAACATACCACCTCAGAAGTACCGTGGCTTCCAAGTATATAAATGAATACAACCCTGTGATTCTGAAGATGTGGAATGCAAATATAGATTTACAGTTTGTTGCAGACAACTCCGTTGCTGTTGCTCACTACATGACTTCATACATAACAAAAACAGAGAAGACCGAGATGAAAGAGATGTGGGAGATTTCTGCAGAAAAGAGTCTTACCAAGAAATTGTACAGCGTCAGGTTGAAAATGCTTTCCCACAGAGAAATAGAAACCTATAAATGCTCGGGCAGGTTGAGCTCGGCCAATTTGTTCTCCAAGTCAAGAGGAATTGTATGGGTAAGTCTATGCCTTGAAAGCAGTCGAAACAGAGTACAAAAGTTATTCCCAGAAATACAATACCTTGCAGAATTTGATCCCAAAAGTAGAGACATTGTGGATACTAACATGCTGGATAGATACTACCCAAGAAAGAGTCCTCATCTTCAAAACATGTCTCTGTGAAGTAGTGCAGCACTATACTTATAGAAGTAATGTAACTGAAAACATAAAGGAAGGAAGCTATGGAGTACTTGGATGTGACGGTTGTTTGGTGTGACGCAACAGAGTAAATCTAATTAAACACCGAAAACTTAGTTGCCAAACCCCAGAGAGAAGAGAATTTTTCTACTTGGCACTTTTGTAGTTGTTCAAACCATGGCATGCTGAATCATATTTACTTGGAGACTATGGCTGCTACGAAGACTCTTTCAAAGCTTTGAAAGACAGCATTGAGTGCTCAGTCTTTCCAACCTACCTGCAAATGTTAAAAGATTAGATTGAACAGGAAGAAACCATCACTGTTGAGATAGCCGAGGAGAGTTCACAAAGCAGCCAGAGATCTGCACCAGCAAGTCAAGATTCTCTTGGAGAAGCAATAATTCAAAATGAAGCAGCTATCACTATGAATGAGGTGGAGACTGCAATGCAGCAAGCAAGACAGGAAACTGTTGATTTCAAACACTTATTAGAACAACTGAACAATGAACAAAAATAAATTTGCAATGAAGTTAAAGACAAAATAGAGAATGGATTTCTTCACAAGAGGAACAATGTGATTGTTCTTCATACAAACCAATATTTCTATACATCTGTGGTCAAGCTGGCACTAGAAAATGCTGCCTAATTAAAGTTCTCACTAGTTATCTATAGAAGACTACAGAATCAAACATGTCATGTGTAGTAACAGCACCAACAGGATTAGCTGCACATAATTAAAGGGATTAATTTACATCATCTGCTAATGCTACTAATGCTAATGCTACCTGTTGAACATAACAATAAACTGGAATACCAGAAGCTATCTGGTGAAGCTTGCCATGAGGTATCAAAAGTGTTGAAGAAACTGAAGCTTTTAATCATTAATGAGGTGAGCATGGTATCCAACTTAATGCTTGCCTTCATACACTTAGAAATGCAGTAGATTTTTCTCCTTTGAGGAAAACATTTGATTGTGTTTGGTGACCTATTGCAACTTGCCCCCATAAAAGGACAACCTGTGAGATGGCATTCGCCCTGATTTTTCAGCGCAGGACAAACACCCAGAACTAAAAATCAGTGAGAAGATTGCAAGGTAACCCACTCCACTGCTGGCGGAACTCCACGTAGCTTGGCAAAGTTTTTTTGCCATTTCACAGAGTTCCGCAGAACTTCACGAACTCCTCCCAGGCTTAGTTAAACTTTGAATACAAGGAGCTAGTGAAAAATATGCATCAAACATCTGATGCAAATTATGCAGATATACTGAAGGACAATAGAATAGAAGTTCTAACAAAAGAGGGGAAACATGCTTTGTGATGTCTTATCAAGAAACTATTTCCATCTAATATTACAGCAGCTGAACTAATTCACAATTTCATTGACAAACAGAAGTCTATGGTTTGTTTAATGCCAGCACTTGAAGAGTGCTCCAAGTTTAATGAACAATTACCACAACTGGTGAAAGAAAATATTTTAGAAATTATAGCTATTGATAAAATGGAACATCAGGAAGCCACAATACTACTCACAGATAAACTACAAACAAAATTGAATGCTTTGGAGAAGTCTGTATCAAACTGCAGAATTAGGAAAGAGTTTACGCATCAGCAAAAGCTGTCACTTAATTTTTCACCATAATTAAAATTTTGAGGGAGGGATAGTAAATGATGCAATAAATAAAGTTATTCATTTCATTAATTTCCCAAATAGAGATGAGGTTGAATACTTAGCCATAAAATGTGATGAGGTTGATGGCATGAAGTAGATTGCCCTTGTGTTGTATATTTTTGCTAGTGAAACACGTGTATGGCGCCGACAGTTCCAACTCTCTAGAGTATGGTGTAACTGTCCCTAAATCGCAAAGTTTAAGTGTAGATGCAGCTTTTGTAAATATTGGATGTACTGTATTTAAAGAAGGCATGTTTTATGTAGCATTGCCACAAGTTAGAACATTGTCCGGTTTGCTTTAATGGATTTTGATGATAAGCAAGCTGTGTAAGAGAGTACAATCGGTTAAAAGGTGTATACGCTCCTCATTTAGACCAATACCCTGTTTATGAGAAATGGATAATCTGTCCAAAACGAAAGATTACAAAAGAGTGTACAGATTCTGCAGAAAAGAAAGGACACAAGGATAATATAGAACCTGTTAAGAAGAGAAAACTGGAAAAAGCCAGAGATATCATAGGTTACCAATTGGAGAACAGTTTAGGTGCCAACTGCTCTGCAAATGTTGTTCTCAATGTACTGTTTCATTTACCACATCTAGTCTACCAAATTGAACAAAAAGCAGATAAGAGATTATGGGCCATATGTATGAAGGCAATTTTGCGATCGCAAACGCCGAAATTCGCAGAATTTCAGCTTTTGCGATCGCAAATTTGCAGTGTCCAATGTATGACACAAAACACCCCTCGCAAAATAAGGAATCGCAAATTTTGCGATTCCCTATTTGCGATTGCATTTAAGGAATCGCAAATTGTGATTCCTTAAATGCAATGTAAGAAGCACAGAAAAAGTGCAATTTGGACTTAAGGAATCGCAAATTACCACCAACTTCAAGTTGGTGGTAATTTACTGATTTCTTTGAAAAATGCACTTTTTGCATTTTTCAAAGTGCCATGTGACTCACATACATGCCCTTAGGGCATGTATGTGCGCCACATCTGCACCCATGCTCATTTCAGGGTGCAACGGGGTGTCCTTTTGACACCCTGGCACCCTTGAAATTGCATTCGCAATTTGCGATTCTCTAATTGGGAATCGCAAATTGAGAATGTCTTCCCATTCATTCCTATGGGCCTCTAGGCCCATAGGAATGAATGGGGAGGTATTCCTTAATTGCGAATCGCAATTTGCGATTCGCAATTAAGGAATATGTAGGATTCGCAAAATGTATTGCAAATCCTACATACATAGCGTTTTGTGATTCTCAAATAGCGATTCTCTAAAAATCGCTATTTGAGAATCGCTAATGTATCCTTTGATACATATGGCCCTATGTTTTGCACTGTATCACTTGCTATAACGTTTAATGACTGACAGAACTGTGTCACATTCTACTTCAGGTGTTTGAGATCTTTTAGATCCATGTAGTGGATCAGTAATATTTACTCTGAACAGTCAACAAGATGCACAAGAATTTATTAAGGTTATGTTTGGAGTTTTAGAAGAAGAAGATGTAAATATTAATGATTTATTCAGAGTGAGTTACACATCGAACCATGAGTGTGAAGATTATGATTATTCATCTACCAATAACATGGATTCTGAGGGGGATATTCTCAAGAACGTGTGATAATTATCGCAAAATTAGCTTAACGCAACTTTGCACATCGCAGTCTATCGCGGGAAAATAACGCTGTGTTAACGTTGTATTTTCAACACGGCGGTACCATGCGATAGTCTCACGCCAACGCGTCAAATGACCGCAATAAAATTACCGTGACGGCCAAAAAACGCGAAAAAAGTTGAGATGTGGCCAATCGCGATAAAAAATCTGCGATAACCAGCGACAGGCCTGCAATTCCCACACATCATGTGGGAAAATGCACTATAAAAGCACCGAAAAACACAAACAAAATAATTCAAACTGCGTAGCACCATGGAGTAAGCCGGAGCAAGTACAGAGGATGACCAGAACCCCACAAGCCCCCAGGAGGAACAGCCTGGGACCTCGGGGTCATGGAAGGGCAAGGAGAAGAAGACGAGGAAGACGAGGTTCAGTCCGCAGGAAAACAGGATCATCATCACGGAGGTGATAGAACACCACCAACAACTGTTCGTCACCTCCAACGTGTCATTGGCAAATAAAAATGCAATATGGCAGTCCATCCTGGACAAGGTGAATGCAGTCGGAGTGAGGAGGAGGACAATTGGAGAGTCCAAGAGGCGCTGTAATGATGCGAAGTGCAAAACCAAGAAGAAACTCGCTGACAACCATCAGGCAGCAATGCAGACTGGAGGTGGCAGTCCAGCGGAACACCAGGAGCTGGATGAGATGGAGGAAATGGTAGCCACAGTCATCAGTGGGGAGACGGTGGCAGGAATTGGGGGTCCGGACACTGCTCGACATGACCTGACACAACAGCACCAGGGTGAGTACCGAACAGGGACTGGGGGGACGGGGGAGATGGGCACAATGGCACACATGCACAATTAAGTACAGCCCACTGCACACCCACAATGACTCTGGATCATGTCCCTGATCCCCTTGGCACACTGCAGCACACATACAAACAGCAAGTAGGCCCCCATCCACTATGGGCACTAAGGGGTCCCTCCCCACACAGCACCAATCTCACAACCAACCCCTGCACACGTGTTAAAACCAGCAAAGCTCCGTGTCTGTGAGCCACACTGACAATGCAAGTGACACTGCATGACGAACAGCATGGCTGCAGTCCAATTATCATGACATGGTGCAGGCCATGACACTGAGGTGGCTGAGTGTGGAACACATCTGGAAAGGTGCAGGTCACACTCTGACACATCCACGTGCACAAACAACCCCTGACGTCAACAACACATCTGCGGATAAACCATGCCCAAGAGTCCAAAATCCGAACTAGAGCCGAAATTAGCCAAGTCTGCAACATCTCAGCACTGTAGAAGCACAGAAGTCAAAGGCACACCGCCTCAAAGGGATAAGGGGCAGCAAAATCACAGCTGCAGGGGCGACTCTCCCACAATGCAGCACACACACATAGCAATAACAGCACACCATCATTGACGACAATATGGTACAAAGTGCAACACTCTCACTACAGAACAGAGGACATAACTGGTTCTGCTTGTGCGTAGAAACTGGCCAATCACATCTGGCATAGCAGGAAACTGTGAGAGGATAATGTACGTGTACAACCTCACATCCGTGATGTAGTTCAAATGTCCACTGTCCCGCATCAAATAGTCAGCTCCTCCCAAACAGTCACAATGTACATTGTCATGCAGTCTGTATGTAAACTTGAACAATGCGTCAACATACATGTCAACACAATGTTAAAATGCATCTCCCCTTCACATTGCAGAGGGGCAATCAACACCTCCTGCAGAGTGATGATGAAGAGGACATGCACACCTTCGACACCGATGCCCTACAACAGCTCATGGACAGCTACGGCAACCCACCTCCAGGAGCAGGGCAGCCCAGCTGCATCGAGGAGACCCCACCCCCTGCACAGACCACACAGCAGGAAGCACCCACCACCACGGCTGGCTCCCAGCACCTCACCGAAGAACACATCGCATTCCAAGGCCAGGTGTTAGACTGCCAGAAGGAGGTGGCTGAACAGGTGCGGGTGGGGTTCGACCTCATGGCAGCCAAACTAGATGACATATGTGGGTGTCTAAGTCCCATCAGGGACCACTTACACTCCCTAACGGACACCCACAGTTCGCTCCATGATGTCCAACAATCCATGCCCGACATCGCTGGAGTCATGACTCTGAGAGGAGAACAACTGTCTAGTCAGAGTGGCCTCAGCGATGTCAGCCAAGAGTTGGCACAGATGCTGAGGATGATGCAGAACATGGAGCGGATGCATGCGGAAAGAATGGCTGCCACGGATGCACACCAGGGAAAAGTTGTTGGGATCTTCCATGCCCTGCCGATCCTCATCATCGCATTGCTGCCACTAAGGCAGTTGCTGATGAATGCTGCTGGTACTTCTACACACACATCTCCGGCCATTGATGTGTCAGTGGCACACAGTGCTGCAGACCAAACATCAGCACCCACATGTCAGACAGATGACATAAAGGACGAAGATGCGGGTGAGTCCACCTTTGTAGTAAAAAGGAGCCAGTAGCATTTTTTTCCACCATATGCCCTGTTTCAGCTTGGTTCTGCCCTCTACATCATGCCCTGTAACAACACCTCCCACTGTCCCCCGAAACACTCTGCGACACTCACCTTGGACCTCGACATGGACTGCCATATTTTGTTTGCTTACCAATGACACAGCAATCAGACTGCGGATTGTACTCTTCCTCTTCCTCTTCCGATGTACTTGTCAATCCCTAAATGACTCTGGCTGGACCTCCACTGGGCTACAATGTAATGTGGGGTTTGCATGGCCATGTACTGCTCCAGCTCCGACACTCCACCGAATGTGTATAAATCATTCAAATTCACACAGATGTGTCATGTCCATAATCGATCAAGTATGAAAGTATGGATGAATGTAAGGACATTGATTGCCCAAAAAGGTACACCCTGGGAAATGAAAGCAATGCGCACGTTTGACCGTGACACACGTGGGAAGTGGGATGACTGGGAATGTGTGCACTAGCTGTGGCCTCATTGCTCTGAAACAACAATCGCGCAATTCCTCAACTTTGCCCCACGCAATGTTAGAAATAGGGCTGGGTATGAAATGTCAAAGTCGTTGGCAGGCCTAAAGTAGTGTCCCCCATCACATTTGACAACAGAACATCTCTTCGCATACCTACTCACACTCAACTGGGTGGACACAGCCTGTAGTGATGGATCACATTGATCCACATGGCAGGAATATGGACACCATACTCACATTGCTGAAGACACATAAGAGCACAGGTCTATCAGCAACTATCCCAACCACTCTGTCTGGCTCACAGAGGTGGAGCTGGCAATAGGGACTCACCCCTAAGTGAAATGCGTCAGTCAGTCCCTCCCTGTGTACGGACAATGCTCATTGAGGCACACGATTAGTCATTCTAATCAACACTCATCACAGTTGAACACTAGTGAAGTTGCGTGGACTTTATTGCCATGTGCGTGTCAGTACGGGCAAGACAAGGGCCACAACATGCAGACCAATGCATCAGACACTAACAGGCAGCATTCGGTCAGGGTACAGTTCCACGTGACAGGCGTTGTGCATGCGCCCGGGATGTTCTGCCATTGCGTTGGTGGCTCTCGTAGAACCGGCACTCTTCTGACCTGCGGCAGTTATGTGGATGATATGCCACAGCTCGGAGCAATGAGTCGTATGTGTGTGCAACGTTTGGACGTATGGGTTGTTGTGTATGTAAGTGTCAAGGGCATTCCATGCAAGAGTACCTCGAGCAAGAACTTCTGTGTGTGGGGTGTGGATACTTTAGTCCTTCATTAGCGCTGTGCGTAGTGTGGGAGTCGTCATCATCTGCTATGGTAACTCTCTCAGGGGGTGCCTGCCGCATGCAAGACCAAGGTCGGAGGTGCAGGTGTCCTTCCGCCTCATGTATTGAGACAAAGGAGCTTTCGTCCCTAATGTTAGTCTGACTACTGCTTGCATTCTGGAAATGTGATGTGGCTTTCGCGCTGCAATTGAGGCTAGACCTTAGGCTTATGGTGCACCAATAGCGATACACACACAACAGTTAGCTTGCATGAGCCAAGAGCCCGAGCGCCCTTGCGCTCCTTGTACAATCCCTTCGTGCGCGTCCACCCTCCGGGTGCATGCAACATTGCAACATTGTCGATTGTGGGCCGTGTGGCACAGACACTGCAACAGAGACACACGCATCAGTTAGTTTCCTGTCCAGCCCAGAAATGAACCACGCCCAGAGCCCAGGGATAATTATTCACACCCCTACGCTGGCCTGGCGTACGCCGAGCCAGACCACTCGGCTTACGTATAAAGGGGGAGTGACGCCGCTACGGGTCCCAGTTCTTCCCACTGCCGGAGGTGACATGGCTGCGTCCGCCTGGCATATCACGGGACTCAATCAGAAAGGGTCCATGACTTATGTTGCACAGAGTTGGTGGCACCGGAAACATTGTGGCCGGCATGGGCCTACCGCCACGGGACGTTGACTGTCAGTGCACTGAGGTAGGGGCACCTTAGGTGCTGAGCGGGTGTGCTGCCTGCGATGATGTGCCACCCTGGTGGTCCGGAATGGTAAGGATTTGTGTGAGCCCTGATGGACCGCAGTGTAGGCCTGAGCCAGCGGGCAGCATGGTCCTACCGCCACGTGGCGTTGCCTCACGGTTCACAGAGTTAGTGGCACCTATAGAGCTCAGCGAGTGTGCAGCCTGCGATGATGCCGTGTGCACTGATATGATCTCTGCCATTGCGAAATCAAGACCCAGAATTACGTGTGTGACCTATTGGCCCGTGGGGCGGGGCTGCATGATGTGGAGGCTGCCAAGGTCGCAGACCCCGGGCTTGGAGCTTGCACCGGCACGTGGTGGGCCCTCTTGGAGACAGGCTGGTGGCGGAAGGTGAGCAGTGAGGCCTGGGTGCGCAGGGGTGGGCAAACACCACTGGGCGGCGGGAGGGGATGGAGGGGCTGGGGTGCAGCAGCCTGTGTGCACAGGGGCGGCCAAGCGATGATGGCGTGTGCAATGATATGTCCTCTGCCATTCATAAATCTGGACTCTGTTTCAGATAAGGGACCTGGTGGACTGCAGTGTATACCGGCACGTGGTTGGAGACACACCGGTGGCAGCAGGTGAGCAGTGAGGCCTGGGTCCGCAGTGTCGGCACTCTCTCTCCCTCTCCCTCTCTTCCTTTCACTGTCTCTCTCTCTTCCTCGGTTACTCTCTCTCTCCTTCTCCCTCTCTTCCTTTCACTGTCTCTCTCTCTCTTCCTCTGTTACTCTATCTCTCCTTCTCCCTCTCTTCCTTTCACTGTCTCTCTCTCTTCCTCTGTTTCTCTCTCTCTCTCTCTCCTTCTCCCTCTCTTCCCCTTTCTCTCTCTCCCTCTCTTTCACTCTCTCTCCCTTTCTTTCTCTCTCTCTTTCTCTCTCTCTCTGTCCTTTGATGAGCGCATGACACACCTTCTTAGCTTGTATTTTGTCTTGCAGGCTGTGTCTTACAGATTGTCCAGAGAAGACCCGCCATGACTCTTCCGAATAGTTGTTTTGAGTTAAATTTGAATAAAATAATTTGTTTGGAAATTCAAAGATGAATGAATGATTCTCCTTTTTCTGACCACACATGAATGTTAATTGCTGTACTTGTGTGACATCAGGCGAATTGTTTTGTTCATGATTTTGTTAAGTTGATGTAAAATATCTTTGTCCAGGGTAGGGCCCCGGGGGGCATCCTAGGGGGGGGGTGGCGGTGGGTGCTGTGGCCCTCTTGGGTGTCCGGCTGCATGATCAGTAGCTCCATGGCATCTGTTGTTCTTCTGGTGTGGCTGTGGGCTGGGCTCCCATTTCTGGTGCAGGTTATCATCCGACTTAATACCAGGTAAGAGCAGGTGTTAATTCCCTGCTGCTAACGCGCCTTATCGCATGTTTTGTGATCTTATCGCCGATCTGGCTGGTCATTGAGAATGTTGCAAAGTGGTGTTGTCGTGGCTTTTTGCACGGGAACGCCTACTCTGCTTCTCATTAGCGTTAGTTGCCGGTGTCATCCGTGGGGATATTTTTTGCGGCTGCTATCGCAGGAAAACTGGTGATATCGGCTATTAGCACCAGCTTGTGAATAGGGCGATAAATCTATTGCCACTTTGGCTGCGATAAAGTGCCGCTAACTCGGCGATAAGTCCATGAGAATATGCCCCTGAGTGTTTTCTCTATTTAACATTACCATATTCTAAAAGTGTGCCTTTTGACAAATTAATGACGAATGCTAACCAAACTATGGCCTACCGAAACTGCAGATCAGATGTTATCTCTGTTAGTACTAACAAGAACTGGGAAATACCTTATACTAATGCTACAACGATGTAGAGCAGATAGTTACAAATTGGAAACTCAAATTAAAAACTTCAATGCTGGACAAATATCAATTTCAAGTAGAACGTTTACTACTTTGGCTATCATCTTTCACAAAGGAATTAATACAACCTCTGGATACTACACTGTCTAGTTAAAGAGGGAAACTGGATGGATGGAATGTAATGACATCAACCTTAATGTCAAACTAAAATTTACTTTCAAATTACCAAACTCTTATCTTTTCATTCTTCAACCAAAGTTCTAAGGAATAATTGTGGATAAAAAAGTGGTGTACAGTGTTTCTTATAACTGCTTTATCTGTCTGTTAGACAGTATTGGAGTTAGTCCCACATCTAAATACTACGCTATCTAATTAAAGTCTGAAACTTAATGGACATAATCCAATTACAGTACACTTAAATTGAAAGCAAAAACAGTTGCTGTAACTAAACAATCGCCCCTTTTATTTCATCAATCAAACCTCTATGTACTATTTGTGCAAAAAAACTACAGAATGGGATTTTGTCTATATGGATCATCAGCATTTTAAACATCATTTGGCCTACCAGGGTAATGTTTTTAACAGGATCTCCAAAATTGAAGAGTGCTTTGTATTTATTTGTAAATTGTACCAGCTATAATAATATTAAAAAATATTTCTAACATAGGATTGTTTAGATTATTGAAGTAAATCCATAAAAAGCAATTAATGAATGAATTATAGTGAGTGCAGTTCATAGAGTCACTTAATTATAGTGATGTACTGTGCACCTATGTTTTTTTATTTACAATCCATGGATTGCTTTTTCCCACTTCTCAAGGATGATGCTTCATACAGAGCACTGTTTATGGTGAAGAAGTATGAAAGCTTAGAACAGTAAAGAAGGGAAATTATCCTTTCAGTACATTGTAATACAGTGTTAAAGTATAAGTAATATATGTTATTATTTTGTAATTTTGAAGATCAAATACTAACATATCTTTATGTTCATTTTCTGTGTCAAAACACTTTTTCTATGAGAGACATATTGGTTAGATATAACCATGGCAAGTGTTTTGAAATATAAGGTGTTCGTGCAATAACTTCCTATTAATTTATTTTGTCTACTTTATAATTAAACTTTAAGTGTAAAAGGAAAGATTTATAGTCAGACACACAACAACCCACTAAGTTATTCAGGCAAATATTCATGCAGGCACTTACACAACCAGTCACTTGCCCATGCAGGCTCCCCTACAAGCAGTCACTCACCCGCACAGTCACAGACATACCTATTATTTCACTCATAGAAAAGATCACAGTCCCACCCATTCCCTCAAAACAGCCACTGACACACGCATTCACTCATGCATATAACCAGTCATGCCCTGGCTCTCTCGCTCATATACCAACCCACACACTCACTCACTCATCCATACAGCTGTTTACACTAGTTGTCACTCAAACATACAGCCATTCACACACCCTCTCAGTCACCCATACAGTCACTCACACTAGCAGTAACCCATACAGCCACTGACAGTAGCAGTCACTCACCAATACGGCTACTCATACAGCCACTCACTCACTTATATAATCAGTAACAGTCACTAATTCACTCATACTCACACTCACACAGCCACTCACTCATCTAGATAGGCATTAACATTACCAATCACTTACCCACACAGCTACTCGCACACCCTCTCACTAATCCATACAGTCACACACACTAGCAGTCACTGACCCATACAGCTATTCACACGAGTGGTCAGTCATCCATACATCCTGTCACACAGCCACTCACTCACCCATACAGCCACTGACACTACCACTCACTCACCCATACAAGCACTCATACACCCACTCACTCACTTATATAACCACTGACATACCCATCCACCCACCCATACAGCCAGTAACACAGACACTAACTCACTCATATAGCCACTGACCCAACCATATACTCACCTATGAAGCCACTACTACAACCACTCCCTCTCCCATATGGCCAGCCATGCAGACATTCATTCACCCATGCAATCACTCACACATGTACTCACTCATCCATACAGGCATTAACACAACCACTCACTTACCCTTTATACTCACTCAAACAGCCACTTACTCACCCATACAAGCAATCACACACTTGGTCACCCACTCATATACCTATTCACATAACTGCTCACTTATCCATACAGCCATTTACACTACCACTAGGTTACCTATACAGCTACTCACACACCCACTAACTCACCCATAAAGCTACACAGACTAGCACTCACTAAGCTATACAGCTACTGAGACAACCTCTCACTCATGCAAGCACTTACACTAGTACTCACCCACCCATATAGCTACTCACACACCCTTTTACTCACTCATACAGCCACTAACACACCCATTCACTCACCCACACAGCGACTGGCACAGGCACTTACTTAACCATACAGGCACACACACAACCATGTATTTACTTGTACAGCCACTCCCACAACCAATCACTTTCCTATATGGCCACTCACACAACCACTCACTCACCCATACAATAACTCACAAACACACTCCCTCACCCATACAGTCACTGATTCACCCTGTCATTCACCCACACAGCCACTCAGTTACCCATACAGCCACTGATGCAACCATTAACTTACTCATACACTCACACACAGCCACTAACTCACCCATACAACCAATCACACACCCACTCACTCACACATCTTCTCATACAGCAGCTCACTCATCTATACAGCAACTTACACTACCACTCGCTCACCCATACAGCTACTCACATATACACAAACGTATCCATACATCCACTCACACTAGCAGTCCCTCACCCATACAGCCACTCACAGTAGCAGTCACTCACCCACACGGCCACTCGCACAGCCAATCACTGACCCATGCAGCCTCTGATACTAGCACTCACTCACCCATACAGCTACTCATACACCCATTCACTCACTTATACAGCCACTGAAACTAGCACTCACTCATCCATACAGCTGCTCATGCACCGACTTATTTATCCATTTGGCTACTCACACACCCACTCACTCACCCATACAGCCACTCACTCACCCATACAGGCTGTCATGCACCCACTCACTCACACATACAGCCACTCAAACAGTCACTCACTGACCCACAGAGGCACTCGTGTATTCATTCATTCACTCACTCACCAATACATCCTCTTAAGCAACCTCTCACTCACTTATACAAACACTCACACTCATTTAAACACAGTCCGTCATATCCACTTTATTTGGTTAATAAAAACCATAAAAGTACACTACAGACATCTTATACAACAACAATAATCCTATACAAAAGTTGTATCAAGATAATCTTAGACACCATAAAAATGTCAGCAAATAAACAGTCCTCCGCCTTTTTGTTATTTTGGAATAAGCATATACAAAAATTTATTGAAAAAAAAAATACTTTTCTAAGGCACAGAGGACAGTCATTCTAAAACACATTTCATCACGGCATTCATAAAAGGGATACAATTCAATAAAAAAGACATCAGTATGAAACACAAATCACCGTGGTAATAAAAGAACGACAACATTTCATGATACTGTGGTCCTTCTTTTCCTTTTCCTAATGGCCGCAACTAAAAAACTGGCAATATTAAAACTCTCCCAAGTATTATTCAACATCTGTAAGTAGACTAGGACAGGCCTTACCTGAATAAAACCTTTTTCCTTTAAAATAGGCACTAAAAAATGTTTACGAATATCATGAAAATGGTCGCAAAACATAATAAAGTGCAAAGTGTCTTGGGTAGAAAAATTATCACACGAACAGGGGCCCAAATCTTTCACTTTTCTCCAACCCTGACCTTCAGCCAATATGCAGTGCAAAAGATTAAATCTGAATCTGGTTAAAAGAAAGCAGTGGTAAGGCTTTTTTACTACACTTAAATAAGGTTCTGTCGTTGGGGCTGCTTTCATCAGAAGATAGGCTCGTACCTTGGGTCTAGCTCTTTTGCCTCTGTTTCCATATGCATCATATTTTAAAAAAATGTTTTTGACCCAAGGTAAGTCCTCTTTCCTAAGATTATCTGGGGACTCAAAGATATCGGGGCACCCAAGTTTTTTTGTTAAGTTCTTCACATACCCTAACCACGGGATACTGCTAACTCTGTCCAGGGATAAACAATCTTGGGCAATTTCACGATTCACCACCAGTTCTAGATTAATCCAGATCAATAACCAGCTCATGAGTGGCGTCAAACCTATCAAATCTGAAATGAAGTCTATGCCTAGTTCTTGATGGACAATTTAAGTGGAAGTTGATTGTGGGACCGAGAACAGATTTCTAATACATCCTCTTAAGCAACCCCTCACTCACTCATACAAACACTCACCTACACACTCATACTGTCACTTACACACTCACTATCTCACTCATACAGCTACTCATACACCCACTTATTCACTCTTAAACTTACATATACATGCATTCACTCATACAGTCACTTACACACTAATCCAGGTACTCATCCAACCAGTCATTCACTCATACAGCCAGTCACTCACCTATATAGGCACGTACACACTCAATCTGTCAGCCATGCAGCTACTAACACACTCAGTCACACACTTATACAACCACTCTTCTTGATATATCCACAGAAATGCAGTTTATCTTTTTTTTTAAATCAGGAAAGGTGTATTTTTTTAATTTTCTAACATTTTGTATTTTTGAGGTATTTTTCCTCATACAAAATGGCAATGAGGGGAGAAAAAAGTCTAGCCACAAACACAAACACTGTGCAAATACTAGAGTAAATAAAATAAAAAATAATTAGCAGGCATGTTTCTTTGCTGTCTCCAGATTAACTTCAATAGACTGCTCACCAGCGTTGAGAGTAGTACTGCATTCTAGGCAATATGTGCTAACATGCCATGATTCAGGAGAAATTTCTGGGCGTCGTCTCACCACTTCTCATCTGAGGCACGGAATGCTGGAAGTGCCTATAGAAAAAACCCAAGGGCTGTAGTGACATAGTCTGTTCTGGGTGGAAATGACGTGCCCCGCCGTTAGAACTCCCTTCTCCCACCTTAGTTCCCTGAAATTAATTATAATGCAATCCCCCATACAGTGTTTTCTCAGGGGGCCAATCCAGCTCACTTTCCTTGTGTACAGAATTTGGTGGGCTTCCTCAACTGGGTAACAGCAGTTCCTTTTGAGCCAATGAACCACTCTGTTCTTCAATGAGTTGTGGGATTCTGTTTGGCCCAGGCGCAAGGGGGGAGCATTAACTATAACTGCCACATAAGGGCAGCATTCTGGAGGTAAGTTGATGGTGACCTGGACTTCTATTTCACTGGCATCTATTACATCAGCAATACTTTCCCTTGTGAGTTTAGGAATTTATGGATTATCTCTAAATGTTAAATGCGTATTGTTTGCATTAGGTATCTTGGGCTGGTACTGTACTCGGGGTATAGAGGCAAGCTGTCGTTCACGGTCCCTGGGAATGACTTTGGTCGTGGTACCCGCGGCCTGTGACTTCTCAGTGTTAGAGCTTGGTGTCACTATACTAGCCCTCGATAAATTGGTAATTGAGGTTGTAGCTGGCACTGGTGCCCTATCAGACACCTCCTTAAATTGCCCCATAGATGATGTGAAGCTACGAGTCCTAATCTGTTGGACTTCAGCTATCAGGGACTCTAGCTTCTCTTGAATTGGTACTAACAAGGCTTCCACTCTGGAGGTGACCCCTGCCAAGAGTGAGGCCCATTGTAACTCCCTACGTGTTTGTGTCCCTGCCTTTAGACAAGATGGAATAGTAGTCATAGGGGTATATGATCCTCCAAGACCACCACTCATTACAGTGGTCTTTTTACATTTCCTTTTGGGAGTAGGGAGGTGGTCGGGTGTGGTACTACTAGTGGATAGTGCAGCCTCCTCATTAATTTGAACAGTCAAGTTATCAGCATTACTAAGGCCATGGGTTGCCCTAGTCAGGCTCTCAGTTACTGATGGTGTAATTGTGCCATCAACAGGAAAACCAGTAGTCCCGCAACCATTCCCTCCCCCGGTTGAAAGGCAACGTTCTACTACATCTCTCGCTTGTGAAATCACATTAACCGCTCGCACTAGAAATTAATCAATAGTTGATCTAGCGTCACCAGGTGCTGGCGGGATGTTTGTTGCTTTACGTTTACCCATAATCACCTGTGCGCCTACTTGGAAAGGTAGGAAAAAAAAAGAAAAAAGAGAGGAATAGCATACAAAAATGGAGCACTTTGGTAAGTCTGTCACCAGCCCACAAAATAGAATGTACGCAGGTGCTAACCAATTGTTAGTATAAGTGGGTAATATGGTCCAGGGAATTGCTGCTCTACAGTAGATATATCACTCAGAGTTTGGTTGTAACGTGGGCAGTTCTGTCAATTTCCTATAGAAAGCCTGGGACGGGTCAACAAAATACACAAGAAGTAATCAAAGTCAGAACCTTTCAGTAGATTTAAATCACAAATGTTAGAGGGGGTGTCCAGCCCGGGAGTGCGAAGCAGCTTAAGAAGCGTTGAAAGCAGCTCCACCTGTGCTGGCTGTCAGGGATTATGGGATTTGAAGTCCCCCAGCGGTGGTGGTCTCACCCACGATGACTCTACCTGCGCTGACAGAGTCCATAAAGCACCTCCTCACAGGTTTAGGGCAAGATGGACAGGATACTTTGCCCTGCGTTAATGGCAAGCTTCCCAGAAATCAGCAGTTACTCCCTCGATGGTCAACAGACAATCAGTAGCCCTCGCCAGAATCAGGAAATCAGAATCAGCAAGGGAAGAAAAGAAAAGACGCAGCAACAGTACAACAGCAGCAACCACAACTAACCACTTACCTCCTCCCCCTGGTCTTGCTGTAGCCGACTCCTCCACCCACACAAGGCTCTCGCAGAATGACAGTACTGATATTAATGGCTGCAAGATGAAATGCTCAGGGTCGCGACCCCCAATCTTGGCTGCAACCAGCTGAAGTTGATCAATTTGTGAATAACCTATAAGGGCTTAAACTCTGTGGTTCTAATGACCGGCCTGCGCAGCTCAGAGAGAATTGCCTGACTGGATTGGTCAAGGCGGGGGCCAGGGTTGGAAGGTCTTCACTCAGTCAGTAGGAGCCAAGATTTGTAAGGATTACAGGGCCAATTAAGCGCCAATTGAGGTACCACAGCCAACCAGACCCCCTCAATTAGCACACAAACAGCACGCAGTCCCGCACTGACTACGGTCACTGCCACCACCGGGCTAGCCACCCTGCCGTACGCCTGAGCCCACCCGCCTCCGTGAGTGAACTAGCCGCAGTGATGGTGCCTGGAGCAGCAGCGGTACTGCAACAGTACTACAACAGTACAATTGTACTGAATGCCAGCAGTGCAGTAATCTGCCGTAAACTGGGGCCAGCCTTTGTGTACTAGTTACCGGCACTGTGGTATTCCGTGGACCAGCCTTTGTGACTCCCAGGGCCTTACTTGAAGGAGCGCATGATGGCTTTATGGCTTGGACGGGATCCCACCCACCTACAGGTACCTTCTTTTGGGAGCAGTGAGCCCAAGCTGCTGCAGGGAGAATCTCCGGTACGACTTTCAAGAGCGGTCGGTCTCAGGTCGTCGCGTCTCCCTTGCTAAAGAGACCCTTCTGGCCCTAATCCGGGATTTCTTCTACGGGTCTGTAGAAATATAAGTATCCATCGCAATTTCCCTCCTGAAGTTTCAAAAAGCACCTCTCCCACCGTTGCGTGTAGTGTTGTGGCATGTGGGCGGGCATGAGCACGGCATCAGGGGGAGGATCAGTCATTTTAGAGTAAACCTATGTCAAACTCTGTGGCCCGTAACAGCTGGCAATAAATGAGACACACACTCAAGAAAAAAATCAGAGACCAATTTGTAAAGATAAAGTCATATCTTTGTGTCTTATGTCAATTTTTTAACCAAATGCAGTTCAAGACACAAATTTATGCAGGATTTAAGCAACAGCGATAAATACCATCAGGCAGAAACCGTTGTGGTCAAGGAGAAGGAAAGCATAGGGTTAGATGGCACAGTACCGCCAACAAATTTACTGTTGCATCGATGAAAGCAACACTCAGCCACGGAGTTTGTGAGCACAATGGCCACCCAGAGTTCATTGGAAGTTGTACTCCAGGGGAGTTAGAGTTTTGGAAGTCCCAGGGCTTGGGCACAGCAGGGAGTTCTGGGTTTCCTGAATCGGAGTGCCGGAGGCCTTGGTGGCTTACCATGCAAAAATAGGTGTTTTTCTATACACACACACACACTGAGAGACCCATAGCATTACTCGCTGATCCAAATACAGACCCATAAGCCACTCATAACCCCATACAGCCACTCACATACCCATATAGCTACTCATACACCCACTCACTGACCTATACAGCCATTTACACACCCATTTGCAAATTTTGGAGGTCACAATTTGGAAATACATATTTTAAAAATGTAGAAATTTACTGAAAAAAAGAAGCTTCAAGGATGTTATGTTAGGAAATAGAATAATAAAAAAACCTTAGAAATTTACTGAAAAAAGGTCGCAAGGATGTTATAGTTGGGAAATAGAATTAGAAAAACCTTAAAAATTCACTGCTGGTATCATCCTTAGAACCACCCACACATCAACTCACTCATACAGCCACTCACACACCAACTCACCCATATAGCCACTCATGCACCCACTCACTCTCCAATACAGCCACTTACATACATTCATGCAGAAATACAGACACTTACATAGCCACTCAAACACCCTTACAGCCACTCACATACCCACTCAATTACCCTTACAGAAACTCACACAGCCACTCACCCATACATATGCTCACATACCCACACACTCACCCACACAGCCGCCACTCACTTAACAATACAGATACTCACACACCCACTTATTCATCCATACAGCGACTCACACACCCACCTACCCATATAGTCACTGGCACAGCCACTCATTCACCCATACAACCACTCACACACCCACAGAACTACTTACATAACCATTCACTCACATATACAACCACTCACATACCCAGTCACTTGCCCTTACAGCCACTCACACAGACATTGACTCTCTAATACAAACACTCATAACCACTCACTTACCTAGAACCACACTGAAACATATACTCTCTCACCCATAGAGCCACTCACACATCTATTCAGCCACTCACACATCCACTAACTCTCTTGATGCCTGAGGTGATTTTGACCTGTAAGTGCACTGGATTCCTGCTAACCAGGTTCCCAGTGCCAGATCTCTTTCGCAAAATTGTACCGCGATTGGCACAAATTAAGCCACCATTGTAAGTCCATAATAAGTGGTACCCCTGGTACATAGGCCATGGGTACTGAAGAGGGTTCATTGGGGCTGCAGCACAAATTGTGCCACCCCAAGGACCCCTCACCAAGAGTATGCAAACTGCCATTGCAGGCTGCATGTCTTGGTGCAGAGAAGCCAAAGAGTCGACTTGGGACACAGCCCTGTGTGCCATGCCTTTAGCCAGCTATATTTTTCGATTGGTCTATTTTTCTAAATTTTAAAATTAACTTTTAGTGCCTTGGTTAAGTTCCTGTATCCAGTTGTTTGAATTTTAAAAATCTTACTGTAGTTAGGACAAAGAAAAGTATTTTTTTACTTTATAAAAAAGTCCCAACTTTAGTAAAGAAAAACGGGTGATACCCATAACCAGGCTCAGGATCTCAACCTGTCCTATGCCAGGTGCAGGGCTCTCTGTTAAGGTTATGGTATCAAGAGTGGCTCTCATGCTGAAAAATAAAAGATTAGAACACTTATAGCAGAATTTGAGAGAGACCATCCGGATCTAGCAGATGAAGAACTAATGCTGGAAAGTTTGGCCAGGAGATTGAACTTAGAAGCTCAACTCCTGGACATAGAAAGACAAAGGAAAAAGATAGGCCTAAGACCCATCTCTGGTGGCAGCAATTTTGTTAACAGAGAAAGAGAAGATTCTTTTGACTCCAAACTCCCCAAAGGGATTGCCCCTAAATATTCAGATAGTGATGACATCACCAAATGGTTCACTGCTTTTGAGGGAGCCTGCATAGCCAGAAGAATAGCCAGAAAGAACAGGATCTCTCTCTTGTGGGAACTATTCTCAGGAAAATGCAGGGATTCATGACATTGAATAAGAAAGATGCTGAGTCCTATGACCTCATTAAGTGTACCCTGATTGAGGGCTTTTGACTCACCACTGAAGAATACATGATAAAATTCAGGGAAACTAAAAAAATCCAGAGTCAGTCCTGGGTGGAATTTATCGACTTTTTAGTGAAAACACTAGCTGGTTGGTTAACTAATAACAATGGGCATTACTATGAATGGCTTTGCACATTAAACATGAAAGAGCATCTGCTAAGTATTTGTTATAATGAGAAGTTACATCAGCATCTGGTAGACCTAGGTCCATTTTCTCCTCTGGAGTTGGTAAAGAAGGCAGACCACTGGGTCAAAACAAGGGTAACCAAGACTACCATTGGGGGTTTGACCAAAAGAAAGAGGCCAAAAAGACCCTCCAAGGGAAAGATGGTGACCAAAAAGATAAATTCCAAAAATGAGTCTTCTTCAGGCCTCCAAAAACCTGCTGAGGAGAGTGGGCCACAAAACTCTTAACAGCCCATGGGTAGGTACCAGGGTACCTTGGTGTCATGACTGTAAGGCCCTTGGACACTGAACTGGAGACCCTAGCTGTAAAACCAAAAAGAATGCCTCGAGCACACCTGCAGTAAATGCAGTAGTGAGTCTCCAAATGGGATCACAGATGATCTTTGAACTTGTCAAGGTGCTCACTGAGGCATACTCTAGTCTTAGAGGGAGGCGTGGATGTAGCTACCCTGGCTCTCTGGCCTAGTAACCAAGAGCCACATATTAATGGGTTAGGGAGGAAGCCCTGAGAGACATTGGTGCCAGTATCATCATGGTGACTGAACAACTGGTGTCCTCAGATCAATATCTGCTTGGAGAAACCTATACAGTCCTCAAAGCTGATAACCAGGCTAAGGTGCATCCAATGGCATTGGTGTCCTTAGATTGGGAGGGGTTACTGGCCTCAAAAGGGTAGTGGTATCTTCTGCTATCCTTGTACAGTGTCTGCTTAGTAATGATTTGGAGTGCTCAGCATGGACTGAAGTAGAAAAGAGAACACATGCAGCATTGCTGGGAATACTTGAATGGGTGTGTGTCAAAGCCAGAGCACAGTGTAGAGCCCAGGGTGAAAAAAGTGCTGGAACCTGTAATTATGGACTAACCTTCGAAGAGAAAGTGCAAGAAGTCTGGGAAGTCAGCTTCTACTCAGACACCAGATCAAGTCCCTTCTCCTCAGGGAGAAGACTTGCCAGCCCCAGGGAGAACTGAGCCCCAGGAGCTTGGGCCTTAGACTGCAGAGCCCTTTGGCCTAGGTGGACCCTCTAGGGAAGATCTGTGCCAGGGACAGATAACCTGTTCCACTCTTGAAAATCCTGAGACAGCAAGCTGCTGATCAGGAAAAGGGAACTGCCAGTGGTTCCAACAGGACCTGTTGGGAGGAGGGGCTCCTATACACTGAGGCCAGAGACCCCAAACATGGTGCCACTAGTAGAGTGGTAGTGCCTCAGCAGTTTAGTGAGATTCTCCTAACATTGACCCATGACATTCCCCTAGCTGGGTATCTTAGCAGACCAAAATGTGGAGTAGGTTGGTGAACCACTTGTACTGGCCAGGAATGTCTCAGAAGGTGAATGAGTTTTTTAACTCCTGTGTCACCCCCCCCCCAGTGTGCTCTTGGTTGGGGGATGAAGTCCCCTTGCCTCTTGAGGGTCCCTGGGGGCCAACTAGCCCTACCACTACCTCTAGTAAGCCCCACACAGCTGGATTGCTGAGAGGTGGTCAGAGGCCACACCCCCTTTCTCCACCACTCTGGAAATGTGCCTCCTGGCACACTGCTGCTTTGGGGAAGAAGTCTACTTTACTCCGGAGGCCCTCAGGACACAAGGGGACCTCATCACCCCACCAGCAGAGTGCCGAGAGGTGCGTTTGCAGAGTGGTGGAAAAAGGGGCCTGGCCTCTGACCACCTCTCAGCAATCCAGCTGTGTGGGGCTTACTCGAGGTAACAGGTGGGCTATTTGGTCCCTAAGGACCCTCGGCAACGAAGGGGACCGGAGCCCGGCCTTTTTTAATTGTTTTTATTTTTTAAGGAAGCTGTCCTGGTCCAGTTTTGGCCCTGGGTACCCCATGCCCCGGGGCCTGCCCACTATTTTTTTTGGTTAGATTTTTGGAGGGGGGCCATGCGGCTCCCCTCCTGAGGCCAATAATGCCCCGGGGACCCCATCCACCGGGGCACGGCCAAATCCTTTATATTAAAAAAATAAAAATGGGTGGGGGGCCTGTGCAGCCCCCCAATCCGGGCCATTTTTGGCCCCTAGACCTCATCCCCGGGGCATGGCCACATCCTTTCCTATTTTTTTAATTAAAAATGGGTAGGGGGCCTGCACGGCCCCCATACCCGGGCCATTTTGGCCCGGGGACCCCAGGGGTCCCGAGGGCCATTTACAGCTCCAGGAGAGGGGCCGCGTGGCCCCCCTCCCATCTTTGAAATAGCCCCGGGGACGTGGTGGTCCCTGGGGCTATGTGGGGGGCTGGATCCCCCAATGCATCTTTCTAAATTTAGACCCGGGGAGGTGGCGATCCTCGGGACTGCGGGGGGGCTGTGTAGCCAACTTGAATTGAAGATAATTAGCCCCGGGGAGGTGGCGGTCCCCGGGGAAGCAGGGGGGCCATGTAGCCCCCTGCATTCAATTTAATCCCCGGGAACGTGGCAGTCCCCGGGGCATGCTGGGGCCCGCGTGGGCCCCCACATCTCATTTTTAAATTGCCCCGGGACCTGGCCCACCCGGGGGCTTCAAGGAAACAAAGCACAGGAGCCCGGGCTTCATTTTTTTTCATTTTTGGCTAGATTTGCAGATCCAACGTGAATCCCACCGAATTTTTTAAAAAAAATGCTTTTTTTGGCCCTGGGGGTCCCTGTGTTACCCCCTGAGCAGACCTAGGGGTCAGGGTGTTTCTACCTTGCCCCCTTTTCTTAACTTTTAAAGTTTTTTTACCTTTTTCCTTGTGACTCGGTTCAACCGAGTCAAAAGGTGGCTGCCAACCCTTCCTGGTTTGAAGTGTTGGCAGCCAATCGGATTTCAGGCAAGAGATCGGGAGGGTTCGCGGATCCTCTGTGGCCATATTTGTATATCTGAGAAATGTTTACATTTCTCAGGAACTACTGAACGGATTTACACCATTTAACAAAAAGAGTGCACTTTGGACCAAGAGCTACCTTTCTGCCAAATCTGGTGTAATTCCGTTCAGCAGTTCAAGCTGTAGCAGTGTCTAAAGTTTCCTATGGAAATTAACATAGAAAAAAGTTGCTTTGGGACCCCCCTTTTTTCTCGGCCCCCGCATGACAAATCACCCCGAAACTTCCAACACAGCAGCTGAAGGGAGTGGGCCATTATATATATATATATATATATATATATATATATATATATATATATATATATATATTCACTGAAAAAACCATAGGTTTTAGGGACAGTTATAGTTAGTTGGACATTTCACTCGTACAAAACCATAGAAATTCCCCGTTATAGTTAGTTCAGCTAACTATAACTCGCGCCCCACAATGCACTGCTGATGACGTCACATATTACATCACTCATGACATGGTCAGTGACATCACTGATGACATCACTGATGACATCTCAAATGACATCACTGATGACATCACTGATGACATCATCCAGTGACTGTGTGTTTCTGTAAAGTTTAAATATGTTTAATATATATAGAGAAAGGCGTATTGAAGAATGAGTGGGTGTATAAGTGTCTGAATGGATGATTTAGTACGTGAGTGACTGACTCTACAAGTGAGTGATTAAATGTATCTTACTGAATGCATGGGTTAGTGACTAAACTGTGTGAATGTCTGTATCCATCTGTCTGTTGGTTTGTAAGCGGCTGCATGGCTTTCTGAATAGCTACATGAGTGTCTACATGGGTTATTGATTGATTGTCTGAGTATCTGTATGGGTGCCTGAGTGTTTGTGTGGGTGGGGTGTGTGTGACTCTGTGCATAGATGTGTGAGTTGGTGATTCACTGGGTGCATGGTTTCAAGAGTGCATCTGTGATGGACTGTATGGGTGGGTGAGTGTGTGTATGGGTGTGTTAGTGATTGAATGTATATCTCAGTGGTACATGTGTGAGTAACTACATATGTGAAAGGCAGTATATATGTGTGTTGGAGTATATAAATGGCTATAAGTGAGAGTGTGTGATTGTGAGAGTGGCTTTATGGATGAGTGTGTACTTGTATCAGTGATTGTATAAGAGCGTAAGAATGTGCTAGTATTTGTATGAGTAAGTGAGCTGGTGTGTGTATAACTGTATAGGTGAGTAAATGGGTGTGTGATTAAGTTTTTTGCATGACTGACTAGGTGTGTGAGTACCTCTATGGATGAGTGGCGGTGTGTGAGTGTTTATATAGGTGTATGAGTGCATATGATAGTCCTGTACTGAGTGACTAAGTATGAGTGACTGTACGGGTGAGTGAGTGGATGTGTGTGTAGACCTAAGAATCAGTGAGTGGGTATGTAGTTTTTGGTGTTGGAGTGTCTATGGTTTTGAGAATGGCAGTCTGTAATTTAGAGTGGGTGTATCAAAAGTTATATTAGGGTGTGAGAAGATGCATGAAATTATCACATGGATGATGTCATCAGTGATGTCATTTGAGATGTCATCAGTGATGTCATCAGTGATGTCACTGACCATGTCATGAGTGATGTAATATGTGACGTCATCAGCAGTGCATTGTAGGGCGCGAGTTATAGTTAGCTGAACTAACTATAACGGGGAATTTCTATGGTTTTGTACGAGTGAAATGTCCAACTAACTATAACTGTCCCTAAAACCTATGGTTTTTTCAGTGAATTTCAAAGGTTTTTTAAATGCTAATTTCTAACTATAACGTGTCTGAAACCTATGGTTTTTCAGTGAATTTCAAAGGTTTTTAAATGCTAATTTCTAACTATAACGTGCCTGAAACCTATGATTTTTTAAGTGAATTTCAAAGGTTTTTTTAAATGCTAGTTTCTAACTATGCCTACAGAGGTAGGACATGTGAAGAAAGAAGAAAAAACGCACAGAAAGAAGCAAAAGATGTGCAGAAAGAACCAACAGAGGAGCAGAAAGAGGCCTTGTTGCAAAATCATCCTGTGCCCACAACTTTTTCAGACGGGTACTGGTGGTAACTGACTCTGACTAACCAGAGCCAGTGCTATGCTAAAAGACACTTAGAATACAGTGAAAACACCTACATACACTAGGGAACACTATGCGTTGGGGTACCCCTGTGATTAGCATGACCTCCTCTGCAAGTCCCTAGTACATAATAGGGCAGGGGATTAAAACTACCTCTTAAAACGCGCTACAGGGCGCGTTTGCACAGTGGTGAAGGGAGGGGGAGCCTGAGGTGACATGTGTGCAAACGCACCCCGTGGTGCGTTTTAAGTTGCGAGATTAAGTCCCCTTGAATTCTGAGGGTCCCTGGGGCCCAACTAGCCCCCAGGTACCTACAGTTAGGACCACAGAGCTGAGTTGCATAGAGGCGTTCCGAGGCCACGCACCTTTTTCACCTCTCTGCAACGCAACTCTGTTGTGCTTACTGAAGGTACCTGGTGGGCTAGTTGGCCCCCAGGGTCCCTCAGGATTCAAAGGGAATTAATTCCCCAACTTAAAACGCACCACAGGGCGTGTTTGCGCACATGTCACCTGAGGCCACGCCCCTCCCTTCACCATTGTGCAAACGCGCCCCGTGGTGCGTTTTAAGTTGGGGGATTAGGTCACCTTGAATCCTGAGGGTCCCTGGGGCCCAACTAGCCCACTAGGTACTTCCAGTAAGCACCACAGGCCTGCGTTGCAACGCCTGTAACAAATTGTGCAGTTGTGTTTAGGTAGTGAAGAGGGTTGTGCTGGGGGTAGTGTTTTAGGGTTTAGGGTAGTGCAGTGGTGTTTGTGTAGTGTAGGGGGTCATGCTGGGGGTAGATTTAGGGTTTAGGGTAGTGCAGTGGTGTTTGGGTAGTGTAGGGAGTCGTGCTGGGGGAGTGTTTTAGGGTTTAGGGTAGTGCAGTGGTGTTTGGGTAGTGTAGGGGGTCGTGCTGGGGGTAGTGTTTTAGGGTTTAGGGTAGTGCACTGGTGTTTGGGTAGTGTAGGGGTACTGCTGGGGGTAGTTTTTAGGGTTTAGGGTAGTGCAGTGGTGTTTGGGTAGTGTAGTGGTTCGTGCTGGGGGTAGTTTTTTAGGGTTTAGGGTAGTGCAGTGGTGTTTGTGTAGTGTAGGGGTAGTGTTTTAGGGTTTAGGGTAGTGCAGTGGTGTTTGTGTAGTGTAGGAGGTCGTGTTTTAGGGTTTAGGGTAGTGCAGTGGTCTTTGGGTAGTGTAGGGGTCATGCGGGGGTAGTGTTTTAGGGTTTAGGGCAGTGCAGTGGTGTTTGGGTAGTGTAGGGGGCGTGCTGGGGGAGTGTTTTAGGGTTTAGGGCAGTGCAGTGGTGTTCGGGTAGTGTAGGGGGTCGTGCTGGGGGAGTGTTTTAGGGTTTAGGGCAGTGCAGTGGTGTTCGGGTAGTGTAGGGGGTCGTGCTGGGGGAGTGTTTGAGGGTTTAGGGCAGTGCAGTCGTGTTCGGGTAGTGTAGGGGGTTGTGCTGGGGGTAGTATTTTAGGGTTTAGGGTAGTGCAGTGGTGTTCGGGTAGTGTAGGGGGTCGTGCTGGGGGTAGTGTTCTAGGGTTTAGGGCAGTGCAGTGGTGTTTGGGCAGTGTAGGGGGTAATGCTGGCGGTGGTGTTTTAGGGTTTAGGGCAGTGCAGTGGTGTTTGGGCAGTGTAGGGGGTCGTGCTGGGGGTGGTGTTTCAGGGTTTAGGGCAGTGCAGTGGTGTTCGGGCAGTGTAGGGGGTGGTGTTTCAGGGTTTAGGGCAGTGCAGTGGTGTTCGGGCAGTGTAGGGGGTCGTGCAGGGGGTGGTGTTTCAGGGTTTAGGGCAGTGGTGTTCGGGCAGTGTAGGGGGTCGTGCTGGGGGTGGTGTTTCAGGGTTTGGGGCAGTGCAGTGGTGTTCGAGCAGTAAAGGGGGTCGTGCTGGGGGTGGTGTTTCAGGGTTTAGGGCAGTGCAGTGGTGTTCGGGCAGTGTAGGGGGCGGTGGAGGGGGTGGTGTTTCAGGGTTTAGGGCAGTGCAGTGGTGTTCGGGCAGTGTAGGGGGTGCTGCAGGGGGTGGTGTTTCAGGGTTTAGGGCAGTGCAGTGGTGTTCGGGCAGTCTAGGGGGTCATGCAGGGGTGGTGTTTCAGGGTTTAGGGCAGTGCAGTGGTGTTCGGGCAGTGTAGGGGGTCGTGCTGGTGTTTCAGGGTTTAGGGCAGTACAGTGGTGTTCGGGCAGTGTAGGGGGTCGTGCTGGGGCTGGTGTTTCAGGGTTTAGGGCAGTGCAGTGGTGTTCGGGCAGTGTAGGGGGTCGTGCTGGGGCTGGTGTTTCAGGGTTTAGGGCAGTACAGTGGTGTTCGGGCAGTGTAGGGGGTCGTGCTGGGGCTGGTGTTTCAGGGTTTAGGGCAGTGCAGTGGTGTTCGGGCAGTGTAGTTGATCGTGCTGGGGCTGGTGTTTCAGGGTTTAGGGCAGTGCAGTGGTGTTCGGGCAGTGTAGGGGGTCGTGCTGGGGCTGGTGTTTCAGGGTTTAGGGCAGTGCAGTGGTGTTCGGGCAGTGTAGGGGGTCTTGCTGGGGCTGGTGTTTCAGAGTCTAGGGCAGTGCAGTGGTGTTCGGGCAGTGTAGGGGTCGTGCTGGGGCTAGTGTTTCAGGATTTAGGGCAGCGCAATGGTGTTCAGGCAGTGTAGGGGTTTTGCTGGAGGTGGTGTTTCAGGGTTTAGGGCAGTGGTGTTCAGGCAGTGTAGGGGTCTTGCTGCGGTTGATGTTTCAGGGTTTAGGGCAGTGCAGTGGTGTTTGGGCAGTGTAGGGGTCGTGCTGGGGGTGGTGTTTCAAGGTTTAGGGCAGTGCAGTGGTGTTCCGGCAGTGTAGGAGGTCGTGCAGGGGGTGGTGTTTCAGGGTTTAGGGCAGTGCAGTGGTGTTCGGGCAGTGTAGGGGGTCGTGCTGGGGGTGGTGTTTCAGGGTTTAGGGCAGTGCAGTGGTGTTTGGGCAGTGTAGGGTGTCGTGCTGAGGGGTGGTGTTTCAGGGTTTAGGGCAGTGCAGTGGTGTTCGGGCAGTGTAGGGGGTCGTGCAGGGGGTGGTGTTTCAGGGTTTAGGGCAGTGCAGTGGTGTTCGGCCAGTGTAGGTGGTCTTGCTGGGGGTGGTGTTTCAGGCTTTAGTGCAGTGGTGTTCGGGCAGTGTAGGGGGTCTTGCTGGGGGTGGTGTTTCAGGGTTTAGGGCAGTGCAGTGGTGTTCGGGCAGTGTAGGGGGTCTTGCTGGGGCTGGTGTTTCAGGGTTTAGGGCAGTGCAGTGGTGTTCGGGCAGTGTAGGGGGTCGTGCTGGGGCTGGTGTTTGAGGGTTTAGGGTAGTGCAATGGTGTTCAGGCAGTGTAGGGGGTCGTGCTGGGGCTGGTGTTTCAGGGTTTAGGGCAGTGCAGTGGTTTTCGGGCAGTGTAGGCGGTTGTGCTGGGGCTGGTGTTTCAGGGTTTAGGGCAGTGCAGTGGTGTTCGGGCAGTGTAGGCGGTCGTGCTGGGGCTGGTGTTTCAGAGTTTAGGGCAGTGCAGTGGTGTTCGGGCAGTGTAGGGGGTCGTGCTGGGGCTGGTGTTTCAGGGTTTAGGGCAGTGCAGTGGTGTTCGGGCAGTGTAGGGGGTCGTGCTGGGGCTGGTGTTTCATGGTTTAGGGCAGTGCAGTGGTGTTCGGGCAGTGTAGGGGGTCGTGCTGGGGGTGGTGTTTCAGGGTTTAGGGCAGTGCAGTGGTGTTCGGGCAGTGTAGGGGTCATGCTGGGGGTGTTGTTTCAGGGTTTAGGGCAGTGCAGTGGTGTACGGGCAGTGTAGGGGGTCTTGCTGGGGGTGGTGTTTCAGGGTTTAGGGCAGTGGTGTTCGGGCAGTGTAGGGGGTCTTGCTGGGGGTAGTGTTTTGGGGTTTAGGGCAGTGCAGTGGTGTTCGTGCAGTGTAGGGGGTCGTGCTGGGGGTGGTGTTTCAGGGTTTAGGGCAGTGCAGTAGTGTTCGGGCAGTGTAGGGGATCGTGCAGGGGGTGGTGTTTCAGGGTTTAGGGCAGTGCAGTGGTGTTCGGGCAGTGTAGGGGGTCGTGCTGGGGGTGGTGTTTCAGGGTTTAGGGCAGTACAGTAGTGTTCGGGCAGTGTAGGGGATCGTGCAGGGGTGGTGTTTCAGGGTTTAGGGCAGAGCAGTGGTGTTCGGGCAGTGTAGGGGGTCGTGCTGGGGGTGGTGTTTCAGGGTTTAGTGCAGTGGTGTTCGGGCAGTGTAGGGGGTCGTGCAGGGGTGGTGTTTCAGGATTTAGGGCAGTGCAGTGGTGTTCGGGCAGTGTAGGGGTCATGCTGGGGCTGGTGTTTCAGGGTTTAGGGCAGTGCAGTGGTGTTCGGGCAGTGTAGGGGTCTTGCTGGGGGTGATGTTTCAGGGTTTAGGGCAGTGGTGTTCGGGCAGTGTAGGGGGTCTTTCTGGGGGTGATGTTTCAGGGTTTAGGGCAGTGCAGTGGTGTTCGGGCAGTGTAGGGGGTCGTGCAGGGGTGGTGTTTCAGGGTTTAGGGCAGTGCAGTGGTGTTCGGGCAGTGTAGGGGGTCTTGCTGGGGGTAGTGTTTCAGGGTTTAGGGCAGTGCAGTGGTGTTCGTGCAGTGTAGGGGTCATGCTGGGGATGGTGTTTCAGGGTTAGGGCAGTGCAGTGGTGTTCGGGCAGTGTAGGGGGTCGTGCAGGGGGTGGTGTTTCAGGGTTTAGGGCAGTGCAGTGGTGTTCGGGCAGTGTAGGGGGTCGTGCTGGGGGTGGTGTTTCAGGGTTTAGGGCAGTGCAGTGGTGTTCGGGCAGTGTAGGGGGTCGTGCTGGGGCTGGTGTTTCAGGGTTTAGGGCAGTGCAGTGGTGTTCGGGCAGTGTAGGGGGTCGTGCTGGGGCTGGTGTTTCATGGTTTAGGGCAGTGCAGTGGTGTTCGGGCAGTGTAGGGGGTCGTGCTGGGGGTGGTGTTTCAGGGTTTAGGGCAGTGCAGTGGTGTTCGGGCAGTGTAGGGGGTCATGCTGGGGGTGTTGTTTCAGGGTTTAGGGCAGTGCAGTGGTGTACGGGCAGTGTAGGGGGTCTTGCTGGGGGTGGTGTTTCAGGGTTTAGGGCAGTGGTGTTCGGGCAGTGTAGGGGGTCTTGCTGGGGGTAGTGTTTTGGGGTTTAGGGCAGTGCAGTGGTGTTCGTGCAGTGTAGGGGGTCGTGCTGGGGGTGGTGTTTCAGGGTTTAGGGCAGTGCAGTAGTGTTCGGGCAGTGTAGGGGATCGTGCAGGGGGTGGTGTTTCAGGGTTTAGGGCAGTGCAGTGGTGTTCGGGCAGTGTAGGGGGTCGTGCTGGGGGTGGTGTTTCAGGGTTTAGGGCAGTACAGTAGTGTTCGGGCAGTGTAGGGGATCGTGCAGGGGGTGGTGTTTCAGGGTTTAGGGCAGAGCAGTGGTGTTCGGGCAGTGTAGGGGGTCGTGCTGGGGGTGGTGTTTCAGGGTTTAGTGCAGTGGTGTTCGGGCAGTGTAGGGGGTCGTGCAGGGGGTGGTGTTTCAGGATTTAGGGCAGTGCAGTGGTGTTCGGGCAGTGTAGGGGTCGTGCTGGGGCTGGTGTTTCAGGGTTTAGGGCAGTGCAGTGGTGTTCGGGCAGTGTAGGGGTCTTGCTGGGGGTGATGTTTCAGGGTTTAGGGCAGTGGTGTTCGGGCAGTGTAGGGGTCTTTCTGGGGGTGATGTTTCAGGGTTTAGGGCAGTGCAGTGGTGTTCGGGCAGTGTAGGGGGTCGTGCAGGGGTGGTGTTTCAGGGTTTAGGGCAGTGCAGTGGTGTTCGGGCAGTGTAGGGGGTCTTGCTGGGGGTAGTGTTTCAGGGTTTAGGGCAGTGCAGTGGTGTTCGTGCAGTGTAGGGGGTCATGCTGGGGATGGTGTTTCAGGGTTAGGGCAGTGCAGTGGTGTTCGGGCAGTGTAGGGGGTCGTGCAGGGGGTGGTGTTTCAGGGTTTAGGGCAGTGCAGTGGTGTTCGGGCAGTGTAGGGGGTCGTGCTGGGGTGGTGTTTCAGGGTTTAGGGCAGTGGTGTTCGGGCAGTGTAGGGGTCTTGCTGGGGGTGATGTTTCAGGGTTTAGGGCAGTGCAGTGGTGTTCGGGCAGTGTAGGAGGTCTTGCTGGGGGTAGTGTTTCAGGGTTTAGGGCAGTGCAGTGGTGTTTGGGCAGATTAGGGGTCATGCTGGGGGTGGTGTTTCAGGGTTTCGGGCAGTGCAGTGGTGTTCGGGCAGTGTAGGGGGTTGTGCAGGGGCTGGTGTTTCAGGGTTTAGGGCAGTGCAGTGGTGTTCGGGCAGTGTAGGGGGTCGTGCTGGGGGTAGTGTTTTAGGGTTTAGGGTAGTGCAGTGGTGCTTGTGTAGTGTAGGGGGTCGTGCTGGGGGTAGTGTTTTAGGGTTTAGGGTAGTGCAGTGGTGTTTGTGTAGTGTAGGGGTCATGTTTTAGGGTAGTGCAGTGGTGTTTGGGTAGTGTAGGGGGTCGTGCTGGGGGTAGTGTTTTAGGATTTAGGTTAGTGCAGTGGTGTTTGGGTAGTGTAGGGGGTCATGCTGGGGGTAGTGTTTTAGGGTTTAAGGTAGTACAGTGGTGTTTGTGTAGTGTAGGGGGTCGTGCTGGGGGTAGTGTTTTAGGGTTTAGGGTAGTGCAGTGGTGCTTGTGTAGTGTAGGGGGTCGTGCTGGGGGTAGTGTTTTAGGGTTTAGGGTAGTGCAGTGGTGTTTGTGTAGTGTAGGGGTTCATGTTTTAGGGTAGTGCAGTGGTGTTTGGGTAGTGTAGGGGGTCGTGCTGGGGGTAGTGTTTTAGGATTTAGGTTAGTGCAGTGGTGTTGGGGTAGTGTTTTAGGGTTTAGGGTAGTGCAGTGGTGTTTGTGTAGTGTAGGGGGTCATGCTGGGGGTAGTGTTTTAGGGTTTAGGATAGTGCAGTGGTGCTTGTGTAGTGTAGGGGGTCGTGCTGGGGTAGTGTTTTAGGGTTTAGGGTAGTGCAGTGGTGTTTTTGTAGTGTAGGGGGTCATGTTTTAAGATGCAACGCTCCAATACCTGACCAGTCTGCACTACATAAAACTGCAAAAAAACTAAAAATAAAAAGTGTTTTGCACACTTTTGTCATTGGGCTATATGTGGGCTACATCTGGGTAATATTTGTGCTACATTTGGGCTCTTTTTCACTGGTGGCCATCTTGGAAGACTTCTTTGTTATGAAGTTTCCTAATTTCCTCATTTACTGCAGTGTCCTCAGTAGGAAATGCTTTCAGTTTTTTACTTTGATTCCATCAAGAAGGCATTCAGATGTGTCACACATTTGCCATAAATTCAGAATGTTATTACTCTAGTTGTTCATTAGATCACTGTAGTAAAGCTACTGCTCACCAAGGAGTTAACTGGAAGTCTACTGCTGGTATTGAAAGTGATTGTTTCAGTCTGCATGTCAGAATTTTCTAATGAAATAGAAGAGGATTTGAGATCTCACTTAAAACATGCACTAAATTTTCTTTTTGCAGCATTAACCATAATTTCTTTGGCAAAATGAACCCCCTCATTTTGTTCCTTTTTAAATTAAATGTTTTAAGTGTTACCAGTTTATTCCAATCAAGATGGCTTCAGGTGTGCCATACTTTTGTCATAAGTAAGGCTGTTAGCACTCTAGTTGTTCTTTAGAACACTCTGGGAAGCTGCAGTAGAACACAAAGGCATCAACTGACAGGCTGCTCCTGTTGAAATATAACAGGAAGATATTTGAGATCTCACTTAAAACATGTCCTAATTTTTCTTTCTACAGCACTAACCATAATTTCTATGGCAAAATGAACCCCCTCATTTTGTTCCTTTTTAAATTAAATGTTTTAATTGTTACCAGTTTATTCCAATCAAGATGGCTTCAGGTGTGCCATACTTTTGTCATAAGTAAGACTGTTAGCGCTCTAGTTGTTCTTTAGAACACTCTGGGAAGCTGCAGTAGAACACAAAGGCATCAACTGACAGGCTGCTCCTGTTGAAATATAACAGGAAGATATTTGAGATCACACTTGAAACATGTCCTAATTTTTCTTTCCAGAGCACTAACCATAATTTCTATGACAAGATGAACCCCATCATTTTGTTCCTTTTTAAATTAAATGTTTTAAGTGTTACCAGTTTATTCCAATCAAGATGGCTTCAGGTGTGCCATACTTTTGTCATAAGTAAGGCTGTTAGCACTCTAGTTGTTCTTTAGAACACTCTGGGAAGCTGCAGTAGAACACAAAGGAATCAACTGACAGTCTCTGCCCTTGTTGGATGTACATGTTTTACTGAGAATGTCAGACTTCATTCTCACATGACTGAGAAAGATAATGTGAATTTACAGAAAATATGCTCTCATTTTAGCTTCTGGAGCACCTTCCAAAACTGAATGGGACAAGCATGTGAAAATAGTTTTCTCTCAAACATGATTCATGATATCCCAGCAGAAGGTTTTTCACAGGGTAAAATCACCTTAGAACACACCACAATTCCTGAAATTAGTATGGTACCATCAACAAATGAATTCTAATGTAACTAAAGTCTGTTATCACCCTTTATAGTTCTCCTTTTGGTAACCCTCAAAATCTTCGATTCACTACAATGCATTTCAATGGGGTACTATCATTTATATTGGTCCCAAGATGGCTGCCAGCAATTCCAGGATGAAGTGCTGACAGCCAATCAGATCTCACGATGACATGTGTGGTTAGGCTCCGCCCAGATATATATGTGTTTTTACTTTTGATTTTCTCAGCAACTACTGAACGGATTTACACCATTTAACAAAAAGGGTTCTTTTTGAACCAAGAACTACCTCTTTGCCAAATTTGGTGTAATTCCGTTCAGCAGTTCGGGATGTAGCCTTGCATAAAGTTTCCTATGGGAAATTGATTTTTTGACTCTTATTTTTTTAATTTCTCCGCAACTACTGAATGGATTTACACCATTTAACAAAAGGGTTCTTTCTGAACCAAGAACTACCTCTTTGCCAAATTTGGTGTAATTCCGTTCAGCAGTTCGAGCTGTAGCCGTGTCTAAAGTTTCCTATGGGAAAATGAATGGGGAAAACACGTTTTGGGACCCCCCTTTTCCTCGGCCCCTGCTTGACGAATCACCCTGAGACTTTCAGGGTAGGAGCGGACCGGAGCGGGCCATAAAGTTTGAAAATTTTGCGAAGATTCGTCAACCGACGCAAGAGTTATTTCAAATAGAATGTCGCGGATTTCCTATGGAAAATAGGTCCTAACTATAACTATCTACTGGCGACCGCCAGTAGATAATATATATATATATATACATATATATATATATATTCACTGAAAATGTTAAAGGCTACAGGGATGTTATAGTTTGGAAGTGGAATTGAAAACACCTTTGAAATTCACTGAAAAAAACAAAGGTTACAGAGACTTTATAGGTTGGCTCAGGCGTCACTCATACAAAACCAGTGAAATTCAGCAGTTTCTAGTTAGCTGAGCTAACTATAACTCATGCCTCCGCAAAGCACTGCTTATGACCTCACATATTACATCACTCATGACGTGATCAGTGAAATCACCGATGACATACTCATGACATCTCAAATTACATCACTGATAACATCACTCATGACAGCATCCATTGACTGTGAATGTTTTAAAAACGTTTATCAGTGTTAAATATATATACCAAGGTGTATTGTGAACCAGTGGGTGAATGAGTGTCTGTATGGATGGTTCAGTGGCTGCGTGACTGACTGTGTAAGTGAGTGATTAGGTGTCTCAGTGAATGTATGGGTGAGTGATTGGTTGTGCGAATGTCTGTTTCAGTCAGTCAGTTGGTATCAAAGTGGCTGTATGGGTGAGTGAATGGTTGTCTGAGTACCTGTATGGGTATCTGAGTGTATGTGGGGAAGGGGGGTGTGACTGCCTGTATGGATGAGTGAGTGGGTGAGTCACTGGCTGTAAGGGTTAGTGATTGCATGTGTGAGGGGCTGTATAGGTGAGAGTGTGTTTTGCTGCATGCGTGAGTGAGTGGATGTGTCAGTGGTATATGGGTGAATAACTGGGTATGAGAAAGGCAGTATAGGTGAGTGATGGGGTATACAAGTGACTGTATAGGTGAGTGAGTGAATGCGAGAGTGGCAGTATGGGTGAGTGTGTGCTTGTGTCAGTAACTGTATAGGTGAGTGAGTATGTATTCGTATCTGCATGAGTAAGTAAGCAGGTGTGTGTAAATGTATGGGTGAGTAAGTGGCTGTGTGATTGATAGTATGCGTCAGTGACTGGGTGTGTGAGTAACTCTATGGGTGACTGACTAAGTGTGTGAGTGGCTGTATGGATGCATGGCTGGATATGTCAGTGGCTGTATTAATGAGTGAGTGTTTGTATAAGTGGCTGTATAGGTGAGTAACTGGATGTGTGTGTATATCTATGAATCAGTGAGTGGGTGTGTAAGTATTGGTATGGGTCTGTGAATGGGTTTATGAGTCGTTGTGTGGGAGTGGGTATATGAAAGGTTCTATGGGGGGAGGTGTGGGTGCGTTAGTCATTTTCTGGATTATGTCATCAGAGATGTTATTTGAGATGTCATCCGTGATGTCACTGACCATGTCATGAGTGATGTAATATGTGAGATCATAAGCAGTGCATTGACGGGGCGCAAGTTTTAATTAGCTTAGCTAACTATAACTGCTGAATTTCTCTGGCTTGTAAGAGTGAAATGTCAGCCAAATTATAACATCCCTGTAACCTTTGCTTTTTCGTCAATATCTAAGGTTTTTAAATTCTATTTGCTAACTATAACGTCCCAGTAACCTTTGTTGTTTTCAGTGAATTTCTAAGGTTTCATAAATGCTAATTCTGAACTACAACGTCCCTGCAACCTTTGGTTTTCTAAGTGACCAGCCACCACCACATTCAAAACTTCTAATTGCAAAATGGATTATAACCAACACACTAAACACATTACTAAATAAATTACTCTATAATAACATGTATAACTCCCTTAATATCTCTATAACACAGTGTATAACTCTTTCAGTGGAATCTGTTACTGCATACATCACTGTATCAGTAAGTCTCTCATTCACTGAATAAGTATTTGAGTGGATCTGTGAGACGGTGCATCTGTCTATCAATGGTTCTGTAAAGTACTGCGTGACTGTCTCAGTGCATCTATGAGTTTGTTTAATGTTTTATATAGCGCAAACCAGACCCCAGGGGGTATCAGAGCGCTTTACATTTAGGATTATTGCGTTACAAGTTACATCAGTTACAAGAGCATAGCAAAGTACAGTAAAAAAATCATGTTGCGAGAGTTTGTGGGAGGGAGGGGGAGGAGGAAGGAGCCAAAAGCAGGGAGACGAGGGGGAACTATGTCCAATGTCCGGCTGGGTAGGTGACGGTCGAGGGGGATACCAGGGCAAATCTCCTCCTTAGCTGTCTAGCAGCTCCACCGGGCATCAGCCATGTTGCTCAGGTCTCAGCGTTCAGGAATAAAAACAGATTAGACCCGAAGGTATCAGAGTGCTTTACACGAATTCCACAGAGTTCCAAACTTACATCAGTTACAGGTTACATCAGTTGCAGGAAACATATAAAGATCTTTGAGCACAGAAGGGTAAGGGGTGGGGTAACGGGGTAGGGGGGAGATACGACGGAGAGACGAAGGGAAAAATCTGCCCAAGGTCCGGCTGGGTAGGTGACGGCCGAGGGGGAAGTCAACAGCCCATCTCCTCAATAGCTATCAGGGAAGCTCCACCGGGCATCAGCCAAATAGCTAGGTCTCCACAGAACAACATTTAGAGATCATAGAGGACAGGATGAATGGAGCGTAGAGGGGTAGGGTGAAGGGGAAGGAGGGAGGTACGACAGAGAGATGAAGGAAAGTCTGTCCAAGGAACGGCTGGGTAGGTGACGGCCGAGGGGGAAGTCCACAACCCATCTCCTCTTTAGCTATCCAGTAGCTCCACCGGGCATCAGCCAGAAAGCTAGGTCTCCACAGAACAACATTTAAATCATAGAAGACAGGATGAATGGAGTGTAGAGGGATGGGGGTAGGGGGTAGGGTGAAGGGGAAGGAGGGAGGTACAACAGAGAGACGAAGGAAGGTCTGTCCAAGGATCGGCTGGGTAGGTGACGGCCGAGGGGAAGAGCATGACCCATCTCCTCTTTAGCTATCCAGTAGCTCCACAGGGGATCAGCCAGAAAGCTAGGTCTCCACTGTCGGAGGAGAGATCGACAAGGTCTAAGTCCTGACGGGTTATCATGATGGGGGATAGATTTAAGGTCAGGTCGAAGTTCAGTTTATGTCCCAGAGTAGTGGCACAACGTGGTAGGGACTACAGTGGGAGCCGTCTTGAGGTCAGGCAAGGGAATTCTGACATTGGTGTTAAATTCGGCCGGTCCCAATGATATCTTTCGCTCGAAGGGGGGTGTTTGTTGAGTGGCTGCATCAGTGTCTCAGTGGGTCTGTGATTGGTTGCATGAGTCTATCAGTTGATCTGTGAATAGGTGCATGAGTGCCTTTGTGCATTT
This sequence comes from Calotriton arnoldi, assembly GCA_963921515.1. Classification (NCBI taxonomy): domain Eukaryota; kingdom Metazoa; phylum Chordata; class Amphibia; order Caudata; family Salamandridae; genus Calotriton; species Calotriton arnoldi. The sequence goes on along the minus strand of CAWUFW010014649.1, from coordinate 255,789 downwards.
GTAAATAAGTATATGACTGACTGGATCTGTGAATAGATACATGAGTTTCTAAGTGGGTGTCTGAGTGGGTGTGTGGGTGAGTGAGTGCGTGCATCAGTGTCTGAGTGTATGTGTGACTGGGTGCATAAGCTTCTGAGTAGATCTGTGAGTTGGTATATGAGTGACTGTATGGGTGTCGAGTGTCTGTAGGGTATTCGTTACCGTCATGCCACCTCTAACATCAAGCTCCAAGAAGTCTGAGGCAAACAGGAAAAGCTGCACAGTCAGGTGTGGATTCTCAGGAATATTTTTAAATTTTCTTTTTTCTTCAGCCAAGTGCATTATGCAGACAAACGTATATATATATATATATATATATATATATATATATATATATATATATATATATATATATATATATATATATATATATATATGTGATCAAGGTCCGGCTGGACCGAAACGCGTTATGGCCGACTAATAAAGCATCATCCTTAAAGCACGTACCTGGTGGTCCGCGTCTGCTTGGCTGAAAAGATATGGAAAAGCGAGGAGCAGTGTTTGGAGATATATATATATATATATATATATATTATCTACTGGCGGTCGCCAGTAGATAGTTATAGTTAGGACCTATTATCCATAGGAAATTTACAACATTCTATTTCCAATAACTTTGGCGCCGGTTGATGAACCTTTGTGAAATTTTCAAAACTCGTGGGGTGCTCCGGTCTGCTCCTATCCTGAAAGTTTCGGGGTGATTCGGCAAGCGGGGGCCGAGAAAAAAGGGGGGTCCCTAAACGTGTTTTCTCCATGTTAATTCCCATAGGAAATTTTAGACACGGCTACAGCCCGAACTGCTGAACGGAATTACACCAAATTTGGCAAAAAGGTAGCGCTTGGTTCAGAAAGCGACCTTTTTTTTAAATGGTGTAAATCCGTTCAGTAGTTGCAAAGAAATTCAAAAAATAAGAGTCAAAAATCAATTTCCCATAGGAAACTTTATGCAAGGCTACAGCCTGAACTGCTGAACGGAATTACACCAAATTTGGCAAAGAGGTAGTTCTTGGTTCAGAAAGAACCCTTTTTGTTAAATGGTGTAAATCCGTTCAGTAGTTGCTGAGAAAATCAAAAGTAAAAACACATATATATCTATGGCCGCGGAGGATCCGCGCACCCTACAGATTAGGATCCGCGCACCCTGCCGAACACGAGCTGCATTGTAATTGGTTGTGAACACTCTAAACCAGGAACTGTTGGTAGCCATCTTGTCCCTCGGTAGAAGTGAGGCACAAGATGGCAGTAAAATGAAGGCGTAAAGAAGAAGAGGGGGCAGGGTTGAAACACCCTGACCCCGTAGGTCTGCTTAGGGGGTCCTAGAAGGACTTCTAGGGCTAAAAAAAGCATTTTCTTTTGTTTTTAAAAACGCCGCGATACGCGTAGGGTGCGCGGATCCAGCCGCGAAAATGAAAAAAAGGAAGCGCGGGCTCCCGCGCTTCGTTTAATTAAAGCCCCTGGGTGGGCCATCAGTGATGTCACTGACCATGTCATGAGTGATGTAATATGTGATGTCATCAGCAGTGCATTGCGGGGGTGCGAGTTATAGTTAGCTGAACTAACTATAACGGAGGAATTTCAATGGTTTTGTACGAGTGAAATGTCCAGCTAACTATAACAGCCCTGAAACCTATCGTTTTTTCAGTGAATATATATATATATATATACACTAGTAACCAATCTACAAAATTCATAAACCATCAAATAAATAATTTTCAAATAAAAAATGATTCTTAAATTATTTCTCAATTACCTTTTCACCCTATACCTCTACAAGCCTAGCAACCCATAACTAAAATAATTAAGTATAACACGATTTACATAATTGCTAATCAAATTAAATAACTAATTAAGAATTATTAATTTTTAGCTAAGAATCACTTAATTAGCTTCCCATCCAGCAACCCTACAAACCCAGCAGCCCACACCTAAAATATAACTAATATATATAATTATGACACAATCCACATAATTGTTAATCAATTAAACATTTTATTTTACATTGATATATTTTTTTAAATATTAATTAATTATGTTCTCACCATATACCCCTACAAACCTAGAAACCCAGAACTGAAACACAACTAAAATAATTATGTTACATAATGTACATCATTAATAATTGCTCCAAAAATTATATTTATATATAAAATAAGCAATTATTTATTAATTAATAATTACTTAATTACCTTCCCACCCGATATCCCTACAAACCCAGTATTCTGCACCTATAATTTATCTGAAATAAATTATTACATAATTTAAATAATTATTAAGCAATTAAATAATTAAAAGTAAATTAAAATCTAATAGTTAATTCATTATTACCTAATTAACTTCTCACCCTATGCCCCTATACACCCTATAGCCCTCCAAACATAGCAACCCGGACTTAAAATATTATTATTTAAATCATTATTACAGTATATACTTAATTTATGTAAATCGCATACTTAGTTACATTTTTTTAATTAACTAGCAATTAATTATTACTTAACTTCACACCCTATCCCCCTACAAACCCAAAAACCCACTACAAAACTATCAATTACTATTAACAATTAAATTTACATTACAAAATCACTTCGTATTACAAACTATGTTTAAAATATTTAATAACACAAATTAACATATAAACTAAAACGCATTAAAATAAGTAGAAAAACAATATTCTTTACAGCTATATTATTGGAAACAATATTAACTATAACAATATTCTTAATAACAATATAATTACCTGGAAAAAATGATATTCTTAACAATATTTCTGCATCAGAATATTTTTGTATCACAATATTTTTTTTCTGATATTTCTGTGTTCCAATATTAAAAACTCGATATTTTGTGCAAATACCTGCAATTTCATTTGGTCATAGTTTGGTGGATGGTAGAGTTGCTGGTAGAGATGGGTTAGTATGCAGAGTAAGGAAGAAACTTAGAAATTGGACACCACCATATCACATCACACCTTTTGGGGTGTAATTAAGGTGATTAATATATTTGATTGTTGGCCTTTGAACAGGTACTCTCGGTGAAATTGGTGACATTATTGCATTTAGGGGGTCATTACGATGGCGGTTGGAAGATTGTCCGACCACCATTGTTGTGGGATTGAGACCGGCCGAGTAGTAGTCGGCGGTCCCACCTGCTAGATTAGGATGTTACCACCGTGTAGCCCGGAAAATGACTGCAGCACAAGCCGCAATTGAAAAAGGGATGTTTTTAAACATCCATGCACCGTGCACCATGCCTGGCACACGGTGCATGGATGTTCAGGGGGCACCACATGTGCCCCCCGGCCACATAGCCAAGGCGGGACGGGGACCCTGCTAGGGGCCCTCAAAGTCCCTTTCTGGCTGCCTGTTCATGGCGGTGTGACTGTCATGAACAAGCATGAACAACCAGTCGGAAAGGGATATTCTAATCCCTATGGTGGTGCCTGTGCAGGTACTGCCCCCATTGTAGGGATTCAGGATCCAACTGCCGTCCAGATGGAATCTTTGATCCTGTCGAAGGCGGCGGTCCTACCCCCCACCTCTGTAGCCCAACCAGCTGCATTATAATGCAGCGGTCAGACCGATGCCCTAAATGGTGGGCAGACCGCCACCGACGGCCTGTCTTTGGCTGACCACCCGCCATCATAATGAGGGCCTTAGTTTCTCTTAGACAAGTTTCTGCTGCAAGGTCATTGGAAATAATTTCTAGGTTTTTTCACTCCAAATGGAGTAACATTTATTTTCTTATAATTAACAGGAACAATGCCTACTTAGTCCAGTTTTTCTTTGACATGATCACTTGAATGAGGTACATTGTTCAAAAGAGTGCTGTGTGTGTGCTTGAGAATCATCTTGTAGGAGAAAGTCAACTGTCAATTTCTTTCAGGTAGGTGTATAAATCAGATTCTTCTTCCAATTTCACAAGGGGGAATATGCTGATTAAGAATGACGCTGGTGTGGAGTTGTGTCTGTTTAATATACATTTATTTAGAGGTGCAGGAGTATATAAGAGGTGCAATTATTAATTGCGCAGCAGGTACATTGTCACCACAGCACACAAAATGTGCTGAGAAGCAGGCGTGCAGATAGTCCAACGCCTCACAATCATTTAATAGGATTCCAGCCCATCGTTTTTGGAACAGGACCAAGGCTTATTTTCATGAGGCTGGCACTAATGTGGTGGCATGGTGGGCAAGAAAAGATGATTTCTGCTGGCTACACTATTTGTAAGCTGTTGGGGGGAGCGTTTTAGGGGCTTGGGGGGGCTAGGGGGCACCCTTGCCAGCTGTTCGAGGGAGTGATTTAGGGACAAAAAGGGCAGCTTAACTTGAGGCAGGGTGCGCAGGAACGCTCATGCTAAGATGAAGGAAACAGATGTGTGAGCCATGGAAACCAAGCCAAAAGGTTTAACAGATTTATTTAGAAAGTGCAACTTCAAGAAAAAGGCATTTAAAATACAGAATACAAAATATAGTGACCTCGCATTCATAGAGAGTCTTACCAAACAGAAGGCACTTTTATCTAATTCACAATAGGACTCAGAAGGCATTGAAATCGTTTGAAGAGAGACACTTCAGAAAACCTCAAAGACACATTTATAAATGCACTATGAAAAACATAATTTAAATCAAGGAAAATGTTCTCAGAATGCAAAACACATTTGATCTAAAATGCAGAGAATACTCACGTTTAAACCTAAAAGAAAGCAGCCTTGCAAATGTAATATAAGCATTAAATTCTCAACAAGAAAACACCAATTTAGAGACAAAATAGCATATACAGCAATTATATTGGCAAGTTAAATTGTATCTTAATAAAACAAAAAACAAGAGCTCTTGGGGAGCACCCACACCCGCCTGCCATCTACCAACAGACGGGTGGGGTAGTCCTCCGAGAACTCCGTGGGCTCTCTTTTTATACCCTTCAAGGCTGGGATCTGAAGCAGAAGTGCTTAGTGCAACGTCAGTCCTATCTACGTCAAATTAAGCTACGGGTCGCACATTTATCAGACGTGTGGTTTATTCTGCTAAATGTGGAACATAGACTAGGTGAAAGGTTATGTTCTCAGACCAAGCGCTCGTCGTAAATTGCATAGGGCAAGCAGAAAATATGTAATGTAAGGAATAAAATATATAGCAATGTCCTGGTTGCCACATTCATCACCCCGGTCTGACGTTCTTGTGGTGGGAACTTCTTTATTCTCATGTTCAGACCCAGGATGTGGTGTGCTATATGTCGACAGGACAGAGGAAGAGACAGTGAACTTTGAGACACACGGGTAGGGTGGGGGCTATCCAGTCTGGAGCAGAAGAGCCTCGCAGAGAGAAGCTGGCTGGACTTTTAGTCAGACAGGCTTAGAGCCTTCTGTACAGTAAAATGGCGGAACTCTGGTCAACTTAACAAAAGGCCTACAGAAAGACCGCAGGGCCTACGTAGGGGTTCATACTGACTGAGTGACAAGGATGGCCCAGGGCATGTGTTATATGGTAAAACCGGACCCTCTCTCATTTGGTCAATTTAACAAAAGGCCTACAGATTGAGGCCACAGGGCCTGTGTAAGGGTCTCATACCTTAGGTGTGGGCAGAGCGCGCCTGGGGGTCTTATACGATAAAAATAGACCCTGCCTCAACCCCTCCTCTTGTTCATTTACTGAACAAAATTCTTACAGCAATCTTTGCAGGCCCTCCTCCTAGTAGGTGTATCCCAGGGGTGTCATCCATTGGAACATTGGCTGTCTGGTATCTTCCTTAACATCATATAGACTCCTTCAGGCCTGTCAAAGTTGACATGCTGTTTTCTGTGTCTGTAGACCGGTGTGTGCAAACATAATATCCTGCCCTGTCAACTGTCCCCCTGTCCCGTCTTTATCAATGGCTATTTATTCAATTTGGTACAATTTCTCTGTTTTATTTAAGCAGTATCTCAGGTATAACACTGTGATCACAATTCACTATAAGGGGCGTAGTCACTATAGCAATGGGGGTCAATGCTGCTAGTAGCACCTATGATCATTTTCTCTAATTGTTCTGAAAGTCTTGAGCAAGTCTTGAGACATTGTTCCAATCGTTGGTACGTGTGGCTAGTGTGACTAGTAGGAGAATGTCTTATCTTCTGCTGTACTTTTACTCTTTTCAAAAAGGTCTGCTGTGGAATAATGTAGAGCCTCAGAGATGATACCTGTAAACAGAAAAAGTAACCGTTGGTGCCTGTCTTCAAGTAATTTGAGAGGTTACAAGCACTTCTATTACTTAGGCACTTTACAATATGAAGAAAACAAAGTGATGAAGAAAGTAAAGATGTCTCGTTGTCACAACTTGTAGACTGAGGGGTTGGGGCATCGATGTTCCAGACGTTCTTCAGGTGATGTATCCTTGGGGCCCGCCTTACACACTCTTCCTTTCACTGCTGTGTAGCACGTGCAACCCTTCAGGATGAGCTTGAGATACCATTCCCACTTGGTAGTTTCCGTGGAACACATGTAGGTTCTGTGTGGCTCCTTGCCCCTTGCACAACCCCTCAATCACATGTGAGATGAACGCCGGTCCATTGTCAGAACCCAAAAGCATAGGTACTCAAAAGTGCGGTATGAACTCTTTCAGGAGGCATTTGGCAACTGTTTATGCATTGCTGTTCTTGTATTGGCATGCCTCAGTCCATTTGCCAAACATGCACACAATAACCAACACATACTTGTAATTTGAGTAGGGGGCATGCTGATGAAGTCCATTTAATGTGGGGAAATGAAGTGGCCTGGGGCAGTGGAAATACAGCATTAGGAAAACAGTCTGATCTTCCCATCACGTCCTACAAGTGATGAACCATGAAAAAGACGGGCCATGGGAGCAAGCATTATCGTTGGTAAACATTTTTTTTCCATTTGGGCCTAACCGTATTCCTTTTCTTTTTGCATACATCCTCCCCTGTTCCCTTCTTCCTTTTCTTCCACCCAGGCCTTTCAATAATATACGTAGGGTCACAGTACATATCATCATTCTTTATATCATGATATCATGTGCAGTAGAAGCAATCTGAACCATTGTGTACTCACAACCAGTTAATGCTATTCCTTTTTGTACATCTGCATCAATAAATTATTTACCAATTGATACGTAGTCCTTGGAGGAGGTGTGTGCAGCACATTCTACAATTGAAACTTTGGTAGCAACATGTCTTGCAATAGTTGAGCTATTAATGGTGCACGATGCATTTGTTGGCCAGCTGAGGTAAGGAGGGAACTCCAAATGAAGGAAAGAACCTAAAAATTATATTGACGTCCCTGTACAAGACTTTAAAAAGAAATTCATTATCTCCAGAAGCAAAAGAAGAATTAAAACATTGTACTATAGCTTGTCCCAACAGCAAACACAGATGAAAATCTCTGTCACAGTAACACCTCTAAGAATCAAAAACACTCATAGTTGTCAAACGGTGCCCAGGGATGTGGAATTCCTATAGCCCCACGCCCAGGATTTTTTGTTTGAGGTCAAGGGTAACAAGTTTTCACGCGTATTTTGTCCTTGGGACCAGTAGGCCCAACCCCCTACAGCACAAACCCTTTGGCTGCCAGTTTACACTATCACATTATGGAACAGGGAAAGGCATAGTCTGCAATAAAGGAAAATAGTTTTGTCCATGTGTTAGTGCTGTTCAAACCTGTATTTATTGTTCATTAATGCAAAGGCTTTATTATTAGGGTGAGCGCTCTAAGTAAATGTTGTAAGCTCAGACTGTATTACTGACAGTGGTTAGAGTATAAAAATGTGTACACACGTTTTCAATATTTAGCAATGTGAGGCTATGTATACTGCTCTCAGAATACTCTCCTATTAGATGCAAATATTTGCAGAAGCTGGAAAGCAAGACTGATAATTCTTTGCTTTTAAAATAAAAATGTTCTAAAAAAAAAAAAAACAAAAACATTTCGCTAAACTACTGGAATATGGTAGGTACCATTTCTTTGCAACATAAAAATAAACCAGCATTGGTTAAGCCAGTAGGGCTGAAATGGTTGGTCAGCCTTTTGGCTTTGTCAATGCACAACTTGTTTTGGCAATATGTTTGTGAAACCTCATTGGTGTGGGAGCTGCTGGGCCCTCACCATTATAACAAACATTGGCAAAAGCAAAAATTGTTTTGGTCTAAAAAAATCACACATTGCACTGTAGTTCCTGGCACTGAATAAAACAACTGTGTGTCGATATGCTCCTTGTGAAAGAACAGAATGAAGTCACTCACAGTGAAGCTAGCCAAGAGAGAGAGGGAGAGAGACAGCATTTTCTTAAACATAAACGGTCGTTGTTAACGCCAGACCTAATTAGGGGCCCAATTATTAAATAAAGTGCACCCATGTCCTTGGATTATGTGCAGATATACAACTTTTGTGAATTCACAAGACTACAGAAGTAGGCCAAGAAATAGTACTCCCAGTAAATATTTGTGAACTGCATTTAAGCATGAGCAAACATGCAGGTGTACATTTGCCCAAGCGAAAATCTGAGTTATTGCAAGTGCACTTTTCCTCCAGCCACTTTTTCTGTGAGCCAGAACTGTTGCGTACCATTACCTTCAGCCCCAGTATGGAGATCTGCGGAAACGTGGCCACATAAGGGAATTGTTAGTATTCAAAGCCTACTATGGAAGGAGCCCTAGCATAATCAGAGAGGCTATTTCAGAGCTCTTATATAATGAGATTGCTGCCATAATTTGTCGCTGCATAACATGGCACAAAGGGGACAAGTGGATTTTGTTACAGGACAAGTATATTTAAGAAGCATCCTGCCCCATGGACAAGTAGATATTTCAAGAAGCATCCTGCCCCATGGACAAGTAGATATTTCATTAAATTCCACATCCCTTTGTGCCAATCCCTTATACTTTGAAACACGTTTTCAAACACCCTGAAAGATTGCACCTATATATTAAAAGACATATTAAATCTGTACACATTTTATCCTTGAAACATTATAATACGAAGCACTGTTATTCAATGCACACTATCCTTCTGTATTGGCATATACTCATTACTAATGATCAATACATAAATATAATATAAACACAACATTACTACTTTTCCTATTACTTCTATCCTTTGTAGTCCCTGGCGAATGCACTGCATTAGAATGCATTTTAGCACATTCCACCGTACAATGTAATTTGTTACAACAATATTCTCTCCAACTCTGAAGAACCTAGGAATGAAAAACATTAATATACATACACATTATTTCTTTTAGATACACATATAAAACAGCACTTCTCCTTGCGCCATTCAAATAGTCAAAACCCTTCAAGAACACAATATACTTAGTGCCATTCTATATATACATCTGCTTGTGAAGATGGCGGTGTTCCTGTTGCGGCTGATCACCGTGGTCTTCCTCTTTGGACAGTCAATGGAAACACAATAAAATATGTGTTCCAGGACTGATAGGTCGGAGCTCAGGAATGATGGGGCCCTTCTTCTTCCACCTGAATGCTTGAGAAGACCGAAACTTCGTAGTGCGTGTTAACTTATACAAATATATGTCTTCTTTCATAATTTGAATGTCACTGTTAGGTCTAGTTGATGTGACTTATACATATATTAATTGTTCAGTGAGGAGGATATGGGGCGTTAGGTGGTTGTCAGAACATTGTAATATTAGTGAGTGAAAACAGAGTGATCCATGGGCAATAAACTATTTTTGCTTTCTTTAAATTATTTATTTATTTATTTCCCTCAATTGTGGCGCTTATTTTGCCTATTTTATTTTTAAGCAGTCCGTTCAGGCATTGCTGAAAGTTGTTGCTGCTTTAATATCATAATGGACACATGGTCCAGCTGTCATCCAAACGTGTGGGAAAATGTAGTAGGCCTGAGCCTGTGGCATGACAAGTCTTTCCTATTTAAATTTTATTTCTAACCAAACAAGAGGTGATGAAAACAATAACATTGAGCTTATCTATGCAAACATCCCGAGGACAGGAAATCCAATACACTTCTTGGAGACGCAGGGAAGACCGTAATAATAATAATGTTGCATTTAAGGGAGACAAAAACTCATGGTATTCGAACTGAAAAATATATGCAACTACCTCTAAAGGCTGCAACTGTACTTTTAAAAGGCCTCTTTAAATCCACACCTATTATTCTGACAATATTGCGATACTGAGCATTGCTTACTCCATGCATACCATCCTTTAACATTGAGATCTACTTTATATCGGCACGTATTATTTATTCTTTTGTATTTTCCTAGCACTAGGGCATGTGTGAAGGAAGTTGGTGTGGTGGCTACCTGTGGTAATCTATTCCTACGAATCTCTGGTTGTTTCATATTTTGAAGGCTGCACACAGCTGTGCATATCCAAAAACATATTCCTTACCTCCTCTCACATAGACACATACATATTCCGTCACTAAACTGCACAACGTGACACCTGAAACACTTTTTACACTTTTTCTTTTTTTTTTTTTAATCTCGGCTTCCCCCGTTACCAAATTGTGTGATTCTAGGCAACTTATTTCTCTTGTTCACTTCCACAGCCCAACGTATTCTTACACATACATATCTTTCATCTGAATTTATGTTCGTTGCCTACCACAGGAAGTCTCTTTCCTGCCTGGCTCTACGCCCAGACTCTGCGGCCAGCGTTAATATAACGGCAGCCCAAGAGAAATCCTTTAACCCTTCAATACCTCGTAACTTAAAAAAAAAAAACATGTGTTGTCTTTAATTGTAATATGCAAAATATATATAGCTTATTTTAAAATAACATGGCTTTCCTGTAAAGCGGACGTTCACTCACAATGGTATTCTGACGCTAAACAGCAGATCTTCATTGTTCCCCAACTCAATGGTACTCATTTCATCCACCTCAGAATGATGAAGGGCTGATCAGACCCCGCAGCATTTGACGTGTGACCATGAAGTCAAACCATGGGTGTAGCTAGCGTGCATTCCACTCCATCATTTTATCTCCCCTCTTTGTGCACAAGAAATCGGAAGAGATCAGTCTTAACTTGCTAATTCCAATATTCTGTCTAAGGTTCACCATCTGCTCTGACATTTACGTTGCTCTAAGGCTAGTGTCACTAACTTCCTTGGCCACGAGACACAATTTCAAAATCTTTTCTATTAGCTAACTCCAACTGTGTGCACTCTGTGGCAGTACTTCCCGGATCTGCCCTAGCATTTGGGCTGTCGCTTGTGCCTGACTCGGCTGCTGCTGAATTTGGACGCAGGTAGGAGTAAATTATTCTGTACTTGGTTGCTTAGTACTGCAATATTTGGTGTATTCTTCAGTGTGAATCTAGCTGACCAGGTCGGCCTTTGCATTTTGTGCATTGAAATATGGATGCGTAAAGATATTCATCAGGTCTATAATGAGAAATTCTTTTATGAATTATAATTCATATTCATGTGCATTTGAAACTGAAAGTATTTTCCCTCTGCCAGGACTATATTACTTATATTGATGTCATTTTTAGTCTTTTAACATTGTGGGCCACAGAACATTGTATGTACTATGTTAAGCCTATGATCCAAAAATATCACAGGGAATAGCTCCATTTTACCTGGTAGTACATTTTCTATCATTGGGCTCTGGGCGGTAAGGGATGGCAGTCCTTGACCTCACCTTATTATGTCACTTTTTCTTTTGTGTGGCTTGTCTATCATTTGACGCTGGGCCAAGTCTAGGGCGTAATAGCAACCAGAAAACGTAAAAAGGTGGCTGTGTGTTGCGGCGAGAAATGCATGCGAAAGCCTTCCTCCCCATCTTTCTACCACTTGACTGAATATTCAAGTGGGAGCATTCATTACTAATAGTCCAAGCACGCCAGAAAGGTGAGGTGTGAAGCGTGAGGTGTGACTGTCCAGGAACTGAATGTACTTCATTCAGGGTATAAGGAGTTAAAATAGGGGAGCCTATTTAAAACGTGCCAAAAAAGATATAACTAAGAGTCGTGAAGGCAGCTACTAGGAAGCTAGACACAGTATTCACTGGATGCACCGCGCACCAGTTGGGTGGTCTCTAATTGAACCTGTCTTAGTTAAAGTGGGTGTGCTTGGCATGTACCCAGATGTTCCTGCTAATCACCTCTCACTGCAGTGCACAAGAGAGAAGTACTCCTATATATAATATCTCGCTAAACAGTAGTGAAAACCTGTGGTACTACTGTGAGAGAAAGAGATGAGAAAGGCCCATTAGCCAGATAAGAGAGGGAGAGACGCAAAATGCAGACCGAGAGAAGGAAATAGAGTATAGTTATTAGAGTACACTGCATGTAACTAAAAAAGGCGGTGAACAAAGGACACTTTTTACAATGAAGAGAAAGAGGTTGAAAGGCGTTGGCAGAAATAAACGTTCAAACAATACAATTTACGCCAACTAAATAATTAAAATACAAAACAAATATGAGCTGCCTGACGCAGTCCCATACACACGTACATGCGGCACAAAGTGGGAGACGCCAGACACAACCTCCTGTCGCCAAGTACATACTTCAAAATATAAATGTGAGGAACTATTTCAACAATTCGGTGTCTGTTGTTGTGCATTACGTGGTCAGTTATCTGAAAGTGACTTGTGCTGATTAAATGTGGTGCTGCGCCACATGGGTCAGGAGGGGCAGGGGGTATTGGCTGATCCTGGGGATCGTAATTCTACAAGTGGTAATGCAGATACTTCTTACTTCAGTTGTTGGAGTGAAGGTGACTCCTAGTATTTCCCAAAATGTGCACTTACTTCTTCCTCGCGGGGTCTGTAGAGCTGGTGGGGGGGGGGGCTGGTGTATTACTACAGACCACAGCACCAATAACTAGCGGGGAGTCTGTAAGGCTATTGTCAGGTGTTTTACAGACCACAGCAACACCCTACCTAGCGGGCCTTTACCCTTTAATGACTGAGTTGGTATAAGGCCAGTCAACTTAAAATTGACAAATGTGCTCATACAAACAATATATGCATATATAATAAAAAGGAATTTAACAGGACAATCAATATGCACCTAAATATTATAGTCTCACTAATGGATCAGCCACTGCACCAGGCAGTGGCCTCCAATACAATGATCACAAAATGTTTTGCTGCAACACTTAGTCAATGCAAAAAGAACAAAACCCTATATACATAGGTAAACACTAGCGAATAACACAAAGTCCTAACGGTGCATAGCATTAATGAACATTTTGTACATGTACTTAAAAAGAAAACAATGCATATGCTTTAATGCTTGGAACTCTTAAACAACAATTGCGTATTTCTGGCCATTTGAGGGCGATAAAAGCGCTTTCTATCTTACTGCTTCACAAAAAAGGAAAACCCAAAAATGCTTATAAGTAGCGAAAATATAATATCTAATACATCCCGGGGAAACCACTTTCTTCTTTTTCACACAAGAGGAAATCGTAAATCTGTTAGCTAGACAGATACGGGATTCGTCTTCTTTCTCAGGACTATTGACTGAGAGCAATCCTCCCTTCCCTGTTAATTCTTGCAACTGGACAGAGGTATTTCTTACATCTATTTATAAAACCACACAAATGAACACTGAAAGATGCCAGACGCAATCTTCCCTGCCCTGCCAGTCCTTGTAACTAGACAGAGGTCCTCCCTGCTTCCAGAGAGGCACAAATAACAAAATCCACAATGAAAGACGCAAGACGCAGTCTTCCCTTCCCTGTTAATTCTTCTAATTAAACAGAGGCCCACCCTTGCTGCCAGAGAGGCACAATAACCACTTATAACAACGATAAAGCAAAATGATCACTGGAAGATGCCAGACGCAATCTTCCCTTCCCCGTCAATCCTAGACGGAGGCCCTCTCTAGCTCTCAGAGTGGCACAGTGACAACGTATGTCTATTTTTAAAAGAAAAAACACATAATTCAAACAACTTCCTAACGTCACCCTTTGGCTCAGTCCACTACGCACACGTTTCCTCTAGCTTGGGAATGTTCTTTTAATAAGCGAGACCAGTTAGACAGGACACCTGAAACAAGGAACACAGATATCCCACGGTCGCCCTTACCCGCTGCTCCCAGAAAGACAGCACATCAGGCAGCAAAAATAACTTACCCGAGTGCTGTTCTCTGTGGTTCAGTCAGGAAAGAGGCACGAAGGGTGGTCTGCGTCCGGGGTCCCAGTGGTCTCCTGTCAGCTGGAGCTGCGAATCCGAGTCACGGCACCAAGATGTTGGGGGGAGCGTTTTAGGGGCTTGGGGGGGGCTAGGGGCACCCTTGCCAGCTGTTCGAGGGAGTGATTTAGGGACAAAAAGGGCAGCTTAACTTGAGGCAGGGTGCGCAGGAACGCTCATACTAAAATGAAGGAAACAGATGTGTGAGCCATGGAAACCAAGCCAAAAGGTTTAACAGATTTATTTAGAAAGTGCAACTTCAAGAAAAAGGCCTTTAAAATACAGAATACAAAATATAGTGACCTCGCATTCATAGAGAGTCTTACCAAACAGAAGGCACTTTTATCTAATTCTCAATAGGACTCAGAAGGCATTGAAATCGTTTGAAGAGAGACACTTCAGAAAACCTCAAAGACACATTTATAAATGCACTATGAAAAACATAATTTAAATCAAGGAAAATGTTCTCAGAATGCAAAACACATTTGATCTAAAATGCAGAGAATACTCACGTTTAAACCTAAAAGAAAGCAGCCTTGCAAATGTAATATAAGCATTAAATTCTCTATAAGAAAACACCAATTTAGAGACAAAATAGCATATACAGCAATTATATTGGCAAGTTAAATTGTATCTTAATAAAACAAAAAACAAGAGCTCTTGGGGAGCACCCACACCCGCCTGCCATCTACCAACAGACGGGTGGGGTAGTCCTCCGAGAACTCCGTGGGCTCTCTTTTTATACCCTTCAAGGCTGGGATCTGAAGCAGAAGTGCTTAGTGCAACGTCAGTCCTATCTACGTCAAATTAAGCTACGGGTCGCACATTTATCAGACGTGTGGTTTATTCTGCTAAATGTGGAACATAGACTAGGTGAAAGGTTATGTTCTCAGACCAAGCGCTCGTCGTAAATTGCATAGGGCAAGCAGAAAATATGTAATGTAAGGAATAAAATATATAGCAATGTCCTGGTTGCCACATTCATCACCCCGGTCTGACGTTCTTGTGGTGGGAACTTCTTTATTCTCATGTTCAGACCCAGGATGTGGTGTGCTATATGTCGACAGGACAGAGGAAGAGACAGTGAACTTTGAGACACACGGGTAGGGTGGGGGCTATCCAGTCTGGAGCAGAAGAGCCTCGCAGAGAGAAGCTGGCTGGACTTTTAGTCAGACAGGCTTAGAGTCTTCTGTACAGTAAAATGGCGGAACTCTGGTCAACTTAACAAAAGGCCTACAGAAAGACCGCAGGGCCTACGTAGGGGTTCATACTGACTGAGTGACAAGGATGGCCCAGGGCATGTGTTATATGGTAAAACCGGACCCTCTCTCATTTGGTCAATTTAACAAAAGGCCTACAGATTGAGGCCACAGGGCCTGTGTAAGGGTCTCATACCTTAGGTGTGGGCAGAGCGCGCCTGGGGGTCTTATACGATAAAAATAGACCCTGCCTCAAAGCATTTCTCCAATCACCTTCTGCATATTTTATGTAATGCCCTAAGTGGCCAATGGTATGCTCAGATGTGGGACTCATACTCGCTGTGCCATCTGAAGCAAACTGTACTCAACTGACAAGTCCAAAATAGGTCGAAACAGGTCTTAGGGCCTTATTATGACATTGGGAGTCCTCCTGCGGGCCGCCACGCCAGTGCCTCATCCAGAGGACTGCCAAAACCGTGGTCACACCACCCACTGGATTATGATTGTAATCCGTGGTGGGCAGTGGCAAGGTGGCGCTGCAACAGGGCGGCGGACTGTAGGGCTCATTGGAGAGCCTTACATGTAGATTACTGCACTGACAGTGCCATCTGCAAGTTCCTGCATGGTGCGTCATGCACCATGTGGTGCATGCTGCACAGTGCAGGAACTGGGGTGCATAAATACAGGGGGGCACAACTTGTGCCTCCCTGATTGCACCCCCAGCCCTGGAGTGGCAGGAGGCACTTTTAGGTCCCCCTTTGTTTACTCTCAGCCACCTTTTTCTTGGTGGTGAGCCAACACAAAATATGCTCGGTGGTGCCGGCTGTGGCACTGCTAGCATATTGTTCCTAGGGAAAGACTGTCGGCCCAGCGGGATCTTTGATTCTGGCAGTGCCGGCGCTCTGATGGGTTTCTGTCTGCTGCAGTTGTAATACTGCAGGCAGTCCCGCAGTGCGGCAGTCGTTGGACCACCACAGCAACTACGGCAGTCCAATGGATGGCCGTAGTCATCTTAAGGGCCTTAGGTTGCTTGTGCTCTAGTTCAGAGAGGACCTGCCCTGGCAGTTTGAGCTGAGCTGGGCTGTTCCTATTGGAGCACAAACACAACTGATTTATATATGGCCGGGCCTAATCTGAAGCAGCATGATAGGTTGGAATGCTACCCCGAGTGATTGCCAGTGGTTAAACTATTTGCAAGCATTCCTCCCATAAGTTTTGTGTGTCACCAGGGTCCAGGAGTGGTAGGTCCGTCACAAAGTGAGAAAGCAGGAAACTGCAAGAGTGAGAATAAGGAGCATGGAGGGACTGGTAGTGGATTAAAGACGTATGAGGTCAATATAAAATGAATAACCTTGATTTTTAGCGTGCCAAAGTTTAATTGTATCTACCACCAGGGCAGGACTGGGAACCAAACGCAGCCCTGGCAAATTTTGTCAGATCAGCCCTTGTATGGTGTGTAGCGAGAGAGCGCAGTGAGTGGGCAAGACCTTGCAAGAAGGGTTTGGGAGGAGGGGGGGGGGGTACTCCCTAGAGGACAGATTGGAAATAATGTCAAAAATGGGGCATTTTATAGCATATTTTCATTATATATTCAAAAATATTACCTTTTTTTTGCTTACAAATGCAGCCTGTCTGGGTGTAGCAGGAGAATGCCAAACTTTGAGGACCACAGTAACAAAGAGGGAGAGTGACATGTTTCCAAATTCTGCAACTTTTTTGGAGAGTATGTCCGCCTATTTGGGCATAAAGCTGGTGATTTTAAATATGATGTGCATGATTTACAAAAGGAATCGTAAATCAGTCTGTAAAAATACTCCGTCATAAATACAGGTACACAGCATAAGAATCTGCCCTCGTCAGTAGTAGCAACCGCACAGCTTTTCAATTATAACTCTCAGGTGGGTTCCTGCTTAGCTCCCTCAATAAGGCGCTTGAAGGCAGGTTCCACAATCACTGACTCCCCCCGCCTGCCCTCCATTGCTTCCCCTGTCCCTGTGGAGCGGGTGTAATTTTTGTTTTTTAATTCCAATTTCGGTACCATATATATTGACGCAGGAGTAATTCATTTCAGTGGCGCTCATGCAAGTCATATCTCACACTTAGACAGGCATTCACCACACAAAGTACACAATACTGGCGTCACGGATACAAGGTTTCAGGCATGCTTTTAAAATAATGACATTTTGGACAGGCGTCTTAAGGTCTTTTGTCAAGCTTTTAGATGCAAAAATATATATTGCCACTGAACCAGTGAGCATGAAGACAGAATCCCCATGTAGGCCCCACACCCAGCACACACATAAATGCATGCTTCTGTTTTACTATATAGTGCCAATGTTTGTTTGTTAATACATCTAAACTTTGGAACTCACTCCTCTCAAATTTACTCTCCAAAACTTATTTACTTCAGTTTCAACACCAGCTAAAAGACCTGGTCATATAGAAAAGCATTTGGCAATTAGTAGATCAATAGCATGGGTGTCATTCTCACCTGCATTTGGAACAGTGTCTCGAGACCTTGGGTGATAGTGTTAACATCACATAAAAGCCAAGTGGTGAAGGAAATTACATAAATTGCTTACTTTGCTACTACAGTAGTCCAAAAACAGCCTTAAAACGGCTGCAACTCTCCCTACATGGTTATGCTAGTCACTAACCTACTTCCCATTTCTAAAATAACTGTTTGTTATCTTTTGGTGCAATAAACTGAACAATTTACAAGGCGTCCAAACGAAGTTTTTCAGTTTAATCTGTAACCATTCAATGACTGGAAGTAATTTGCTAATGAGAGCAAATTAATGGTCAGTTAAAAATTATATATTAACTCTCGGCCTTGTGCCTTATCTGGAATATGTAAACAACACATGGTAGCAGATGGTGTTGACTAGATTTAGACTGGGCCCGATTAGGTGGCAGTTATTTTTCCGTTGGGTCAAATTAATTCAGAAACCATATGTATATGCCCCCGCGAAGAGGTTTCGCCACTGACCGCGCTTCATTTTATGTTTTTTTGCAAGTTGCAGCTGCTCCTCTCAAGGATATACCCTTTCCCAACTTTAAAGAAGCAGGGTTTGTTAAATGCAGGCCTTCACTCTTTCATTTACTTATGCTCCCTTCGGTAGATGTCTGCTTGAATGTTGGTCTCTTTTTTTAAATCTGCCTGTCGCCATCGTGATAGTCTGCTCTTTTGTTGTGATCCTGTTGATTTGGACTTTGTTTTAGCAAGTATTTTTGATTTGATTTTAATTGTTGTATACATTTCTTTTTATGTGAATGTATTGTGTATTTATTGATTCTCTTTTATGATCGTTTTTAATGGTCGAATAAAGAATGAAGAAAGAAAGAACAAATTTTGCATATGCCTAGCTTAATTTTGATCTTGAAAAGATGACAGACATGAAGAAGCATGACATTCAAGTCAACGGTTGACAAGTTTGGTGGAGGAATTTAGGGGGAACAATGGGGTCATTTAATTTTTTTTTAAATGCATTTTGCTATCCATACTAAAAATTGAATTGTAATCGTAGTATGTTTGTTATATAGTGGTCCAGGCATACTCGTGCCATTTCCAAGTGCTGAAAATATCAGATGTTATTATTATGTAATGTAATGGTACCAACCTTGGAAGGATGGAATGCTGAATGAGTCTTGCTGGGATTTGAACTTGTGAAAGTTTAATAACTGTAGATAGCAGCAGCAGAAATTGTAAAATCAATGAACCACCCTGTCACTTAATTGGAGCAATGTTTTCTCGAAGAGTAAGTAAACAAAGCATAACACTTTAGAGAAAATAAACAAACAATTGAAGCCTATCAGCTCTCAGCTTTTTCCATAGCTTGTGTGTGAGTAGATCACCAAAGACTGTTTTTCTTTGCAATTTGCAATCACTTAAAGTACTGGGTTTATACTTGTGTAAATAGACTTAGCAGTACCAGAATGCTAAGGAAAACTTCAATTGGATGTAGTCACACAGTGATGCTTGAGAGCAGTTTGCCATTCAAGTGTTTATGCGTCGAAAAGAGTGCCAATTAATTACCAATAGAGGACAGAAGAACTTGAAATAATGTGGCAGCTTGGCAGACATGCTAGTGCAAACGTTATTGCTAGCCAAATAAAATCTAACATCAGAAACTGAAGAGCCTTTTACAGACGGCTACAAAAGCGCAATTTGAAATGGACCCATGGAAGTTCAGATCTGAAAGCCTTACACGACAATATGTCGACAGAATAGAAAGGCAAATAGAAATACTGGAGTACAAGGTGGATAGTACCCTGTGATGCAGATCGGAGCTGTGGACTTTGCAAAAGAGTGTAACAGATTTAGAGGGCAGACACTGTAGGGATAATGTATGCCTATATGGGTTCCTCGAAAATGAGGAAAAGGAGGATATTATCAGCTTTCTCTCTGCTTTCTTGCTGTAACTTCTCAAACTAAAATTTAGACCTTAATTAAACTTTCAAAGAGCCCACAGGCTTTGCCCAAAATGGAATGGCATGAAAGACACTCCTAAGCCTATGATAATGGGTCTGCTCCAACACCAACAAGCATGCCTGATCATACAGGCTGACAAGAAACATGGCCCTTTTTTCTTCAAATACCACACAATCACAAAAACCACTGATTTTCTTACGAAACCAGCCTAATCAGACAAAAATGATTGGCCCTGAAAACTTTACTTACACAGAAGAAACCCTGATATGGCCGATTAGATCCGGCAGTGATGTTAGTGACTATAAATGGAAGAACTTTTGAGGTCTTTGACCCACAAGAGCCGAAGAATGTTCTGGAACACCTGGACCAACCCCGATGGATCAGATACCTGTCAACAAATATGAGCATTCACTAAGCCTTGCTAAAGCTCCTGACAGACTCATGACAGGCGGGGATAAATCAGTCATAATATCCTTGATGACAAGGCTCTCTGCTCGAGATCATGAATAAGAACAACCTCTTCCACGAGATAGGGATAAATCCAGATCACCTCTCAAAACAATCACTGCCCAGAGGAAAACCTTAAACTCAAATATGGCAAAGAGAGGAGGTCAAAACACTCCCCACTCCCCCCTTCGCTACCTCTTTAGATAGTGGACCTACAAACATAGTGGGGCACATTATCAAAACAGCAGAAGATAATCCAGCCCATACAACGCTTGAGCAGAATGCGGGCTGTGACTGGTTCAACCATGTCTGTGTCTTTCTATCTCTCACAACTAAGATCCTACATGTACTCTGTGTTAGACCCTACACCCCTCTTTTCAAGTGTTCATTGTTGCACTTTTTTATAGCTCCTAAATGGACTTACTATGATGCATAGAAATCCCAGACTCTCCATATTCTCTCTAAACATCAATGGATTGACAAATGACATCAGAAGAAAAAAGATTATAGGCTCTCTAGTCTGACAAACAAACATCCATAGATCTCACGCAGGAGACCCACCTGTTATTAGTAGAGTCTGATAAACTGAAGAGAGAATGGGTGGGAAAAGTGATCTCCGCCTGTTGCTGTCAACCTGAGGACAACGCCTCTGCCACTGGATAACAACTGCACAGCAAAAATAGGCTGGCTATTCTTTTACACAAATCCCTTGCTGACAGGGACACGGAAAGACCTGGTGGGGAGATGTGTATTTGCCAAATTAAGTATCTAAAACCGCTCACTGATAATATGCTCACTTTATGCCCCCATCGTCACAAAATCACCTTTCTTTTTGTGACTCAACAAACACTTAACAGAATTTTGTAGAAAGCCAGTAATTTTTGGCAGAGACTGGAATCTGACAACACACCATATACTGGACTGCCCTCCTTATCTGTGAAGTAATAATGACAGTGGCCTACTCAAAGAGCTTAAGACTGATCACTCCCTTGTCAAGCCATAGAGACTCTTTCATCCCACGGACAGGTGTGGTACATTCCGGTCCCCCCCATGGAATGGAAACAAGAATAGAATTCTTCCTCATACACTCTATTTTCCAGGCATTTCTTAACTGCATAATAGAAATAGGAAGCGTCTCTGATCATTATCCAATTTAGCTCACTCTCGATTTCAAGGTCAAGACATCAAGTATATAGATATAAGCTGCCAAAAGAAAAATTAAAGGGAGTAAATTGGTTCATGGAATACCTCTCCCAACAAACATTATGCGCCACTGGAAAGAATATCTGAGAGGCATAATGCTGAGTGATTCCACCACATCTCGCAAGCAGGCAGTCGAATAATAAACTGTACCACAAAAGATAATACAGCAACTTCAAGACACATACAGGCAAAAATCAGTTGCCCAATTCCTGCTCAATATTGTTGCCAGAAAATATGAATTGAATACTATCTACACATGACAGACCAAAAAAACATTACAATGCATAAGGAGCAGACAATATGGTGAAAAAGCAGGCCAATTACTGATGATGCAGCTTAAACAGAGAGACGGTCCAGCAGCTATTCCAGCAATCTATAACACACAAAACAACTTGCTTACCTCCTCACTGGTCATTCCTAAAGAATTTGCCTCATTCTAATCTTCTTTATATACTACAGAGGCCCCCACTGATGTGAATCTAGAAACTACATTTATGAGCAAACTCACAATACTATACCAATTGTGGCATTGCTGGAGCAATTCTGATGAAAGGATAACCGTCTCTCTACATCCTGAAAAAGCATTCGATAGGGTAGAGTGGGACTATTGTTTTGCTGAACCTGGTGAAGAAGGAGTCTAGTAGGTGTTTGGTGGCATGGGTGGGGTCTTACACTCACTGGGTGAGTCCGAAGTTTGTCAGGTCCTCCAGGAGGTTGGCTGTACTGCGGTCAGCTGTCCTACAGATGGTAGTTGAGGTCGCCAAGGATGATGAAGGCTCTGGGGTTGAGTGTCAGGGGGCGATGAAGGTTGCGACTGACTTCTGAAGTTGACTCAGAATCTGGGGGTCAGTAGACGAAACTGCCACTCAAGGTGTAGTTGGCAGTAATGTGGAGTTTGAAGATCAGATCATCTATGATGCTGTTGGTGCTAGTTGAGGTAGTGGAGCACTGGATATGTTTTTTGAAGAGGATGGCGAGTCCTCCTCTGGGTCTATTAGTCCTGTCCTATCTAATGACATTGTATCTGGGGGATAGCTGTGGAAATGTCTGGAGAAGATATGGGAGTCAGCAGGTTTGCAAGGAGGAGCAGGTCCGGTGTGTGGTTATGTAGCAGGTCCAAGATTTCAGTGGAATGTTTGGCGATGGAGAGGGTGTTGAGGAGGAGTCAGGATAGGTACAGGTGGGGGTGGGGTGAGGTGAGGGTGAGGTGAGTGTTAGTGAGTGTGAGGTGTGTGTTATGTGGAGTGCTTGCAGTGGTAGTGTTAGAGCTGGCATATTTAGCATGTTTTTCCTGTCTTTTTAGCTTCTGACCTCCTGTTTTTGACTGTGTGCTGCATTTCATTTTTGCTGGTTTTAAAACTCTGTGCCCTTTTCCATTGATGATCAGTGCTAAAGTGCAAGTGCTCCCTATGTAAATTGTGACTGTGATTGGATATCCATGATTGTCATATAGGATTTACTTGTAAGATCCTAGTAAAGTGCACTGTGTGTGACCAGGGCCTGTAATTCAAATGCAACTAAGGGGACCTGCAGCACTGATTGTGCCACCCACATTCGTAGCCCTGCAAACATGTCTCAGGCCTCCCTCTGCAGTATCTGTGAGTGAAGGTTTAATTTGCCATGTCGACCTGGCAAATGCACCCACTTGCCAGGCCCAAACCGTTCCTTTTTTACATGTAAGATACCCCTAAGTTAGGCCCATGGTAGCCCCATGGGCAGTGTGCAGGGTATATGAATGGAAGTACATGTACTGTTAGTGAAATACTGCCAATTTCGTTTTTCACTATTGCAATGATTATCTCTACCATAGGTTATCATTGCATTGGAGCTGCCTTCTAACCTCTTACAAGTGTAACTTCCAGTTGGGAAGACCAAAAAGCTCAAGCATTGTATGGGCTGGATTATCTTCTGCTGTTGTGATAATGTGCCCCACTATGTTTGTAAGTCTACTATTTAAAGTGGTAAAGAAGGGGGGAGGGTTTTAACCTCCTCTTTTTGCCATATTTGAGTTTAATGATAGACATTTGGAGTTTAGGGTCCCTGAACTTACAATTTAAAAATGCATCCTTTAGTGAAGTTGATTTTTAAATTGCCTGTTTGAAAACGCCACTCTTAGAAAGTGGGCATTTTCTTGCTTTACCATTCTGTGCCTCTGCCTGCCTGTGGAATCCATGTCTGGTTTAGACTGACAGTTGGGCTGTTTGTGCATTTTTTTTTTTATGGACTTTTATATAGCGCAAACGTGACCCGAATCGGGTATCAGAGCGCTTGACATAGCACCAGTTGCATTACATGAGGACACATTCATTTTTGTTAGGCACAGGGAGATTAAGTGATTTTCCCAGAATCACAGGATGTTCAGCGTCATTGCCGAGACTCGAACCCAGTTCCCCAGATTCGAGGTCGACCGCCCTAGCCGTTAAGCCAACTCACTCTAGACAGTCACACAAAGGGAGCTGAGGTGTGCCCTGCATATCCTAATGGCACTTCACCAGGCTGATGGGCCTTCATGAGCTAGAGTGGTGGGAGGAGTTGTCACTGACACCTGAATAGGGTTGTGCCTGCTGTCACACAAAGCTGTCTCCACCCCCTGTAGTGTGTCTGGAGCCAGGTCAGGGAAAGGCAGGGTACTGTGCACTACAAAGACTTTCCTTTGAAGTTTGCCTCCTTCAAAGGCAGAAACGGGTAAAAGTAGTGGAGCTGTGACACCATAACTTCTGAACACTTCTGGACCAAGAGGACATTTTGTCAAGAAGAAGAGCTGGAGAAGCTGTCAGGAGGGACTACCACTTTGCTGTGTGCTTTGCTTTGTTGGCCTGGTGCTTGCTGCTTCTGTCTTGGGCAGTGAAAGGACTGGACTTTGCTTTCTACATCCTGCTTGCCAAGGTTCTCCAAGGCCTTTTGTGTGCTTGCCTCCTGTTAAGAAGTCTCAGGGCCATCAAAGACTTCATCTTCACCCCCTGAACTCCTCTGCTGGGAGTTCTGACCTGTCAAGTGGTGTCAATTCCAGTTCTGGGCCCTTGGAGGTGGTATGGCTGCTAAAGAACCAAGAAAATCCATGCTTACTCTCAGCACCTGCTTTTCCTGACACAGAACTGCAGTGCAGTTGAAAATACAACGCATCGCCATGGTGTGGTTAAAGAATCGATGGAGCACCTGCTGTGCGGCTAAAAGATCGCCGCCGCCTGAATCCCAAGCATCTTGTCACTGAAGTCCATGGCGCACACTTCAACTCCGACGCAGGCCCTGCTGTGCAGCTGAAGAAATCAACTCATCACCTGCTTCGCAGCTGGGAAATCGATGCAGCGCCTATTCCGCCACAACCGCATCGACCCAACTCGCCTTGATTTTTGACGCATCATCCCTGTGCACCAAGGGGCAAATGCATCAAACTCCTCATTTGCAATTACCAAATAGCGATTTTTAAGGAATCGCTATTTGGTAATCACAAATGCCTATGCATGTAGGAATCGCAATAAAATTTGCGATTCATTAAAATTAGCTAATAGCAATTCGGAAATTGCGAATCGCTATTAGCTAATGTGACTCCATTCATTCATTCCTATAGGCCGATAGGCCTATAGGAATGAATGGTAATGCATTCGCAAATTGCGAATACCAAATTGGCAATCGTAAATTGCGAATGCAAATCCAAAGGTGCCCGGGGGCCTAAGGCCCCCATGATGCACCCCCCAAAAAAGGTAAGTGTGCACATGTGAAGCACACGCATGCCCTATGGGCATGTGTGCGTTACATGGCACTTTGAAAAATGCATTTTTGTACATTTTTCAAAGCATGCACAAATTACCATCAACTTGAAGTTGATGGTAATTAGCGTTTCCTAAATGCACAGTTCGCATTTAGGAAAGGCTACATGCGTCGGCAAATACGGATTCGCAAATTGCGATTCCCTAAATGCATTCGCAATTTAGGTAATTGCAAAAAATTGCTATTAACTAAATTGCGAATGACAAAAGGTACATGCATATGAAAAGGCCTTTTTCCATTCTGCGAATCGGCCAGTTTGTGAACGGAAAAAGGCTTGATGCATGTCCCCCCAAGTTCTTCATCAATGTGGCCCAACAGTAAGGAACTGAGGCCGCGTGTCTAAAGATAGCAAAAAGAACAATTGGTGGACAGAATGCTGCACAATGTCAAACGTTCACCACAGTACAGAGATCTGGGCCTAAATCCATCGTTTTTTTGCTCCCCATGCCATTTCAGTTCAGTCCCAGCCATATGCAAATCAGTCTTGACCCTGTTCCCCATGGGAACAGTCCAGCCCGAACTGCCAGGCGAGGTTCTCCCTGGACTGGAAACAAGCATCCTGGGACTGGTTTCGGTGCATCACCCCTCATCAGCCATGCTAGCTTGGCTCCAGTGGCATGGAGGGCACAGGACCCACATCTGAGCATACCCGTCCCACTCGGGGTGACAAATGTAAAAAGAACAATTGATGGACAAAATGCTTCATAATGTCAAACATTCACCCCAGTATAGAGATCTGGGCCTAAATCCATAGTGTTTTTGCTCCCCAAGCCATTCCAGTTCCAGCCATATGCAAATCAGTCTTGACCCTGTTCCCAAGCCCGAACTGCCAGACGAGGTCCTCCCTGGACTGGAAACAAGCATCCTGGGACCGGTTTCAGGGCAGCACCCCTCATCAGCCAGGCTAGCTTGACTCCAGTGGCATGGAGATCAACGCATCACCTCCCCTCACAGTAAGGAATCCATGCATCACCAACCCTCACAGAAAAAGAATTGATGCATCACCTTTCCTGCGCTGCAGTAAGGAATCAACGCATCACCCCCTCCACTCCCCCTCCCCCCTGGAAGTAAGGAATTGACGCATCACCACCCTGAGATGAAGGAATTGGCGCATCACTTTGCTTTTCTAGCACCTCACCTCCCCTGCACCTGTTTTCGTCTTTGTTTTTTGACACATCCAGAGTACTTTGTGTGTGATGAAAGTGCCGCATCCATAGTTTCCTATGCACTTAACTATTTTGAACCTTTTAAAAGTGATATTTTTACTTGTTTAGGTTGGATTATTGTCATTTTGGTCTTGTTTTATTCAAATAAATATTGATTCATTTTTTCAACTGGTGTGGTGTCCTTTTGTAGTGTTTTCATTGGGTTACTATGTGTGTTTGTACAAATACTTTACTCATTGCTTCTGAGATAAGCCTGAATGTTCATGCCAAGCTACCAAAGGGGTGAGCAGGGGTTGTCTTAGCTGTGTGACTCCTTTACCCTGACTAGAATAAGGGTCCCTACTCGGACAGGGTGCAAACAACTGCCAACTAGAGACCCCCATTTCTAACAGGTAGCATAAGGGTGTGTTAGGGTGCAAGAGAAGTATCAGGTGAAGCTGGAGACAGCACCTTTGGCATCGGCCAGTGAGGCTCAGCAGCAGCACTGGGAGGTGCATCCACAGTTCAGGTTGAGGAGAGTAGCTGAGGAGTAGTGGCAATGGGTAGGAGGATAACCAGGAGTCCTGGCTCTGGGAAATGGTGGGTCATGGACGGGTGCAGATGGACTTGCCTTTGTGCTACGGCCGCCATTAAGTGAGAGCCGGAGGGGAAAGAGCTTAGGGAAGTGGGTGGGTCTATGCGAGTGGAAGGAAGTAGACAGGAAGCATGGGAAAGGAGGGAAGAAAGGCTGCAGTGGCGGAAGAAGGGCACGAAGGAAACCAAAAGAACAAAAGGGAAGAGTAGCAGGAGAGCACTTGAGAGTGCTAAACTCGAAAAAGGGCTGAGTCTAAAAGAGGCCTAAAGAAAACAAGGATTGAGTGAAAAAGGCAGAGAGAAGCATTAAAGAATGAAAGGCAAAAACAAAGAAGAGTGGCAAAGAATGAATGAGAAAAAGTTATACATGCCCAGTATAGTGGCAGAGAATGAGTGAGAAAAGCTTAAAAAGCAGCAGAATGAGTGAGAAATAATGAGAAAAAGCACAAGAAAGTGTCAGAGAATGAGAAATACACAGAGAAGCAGCAAAGAAAGGCTGAGAAATGCAAAAAAAAGGCAAGGAATGAATGATAAAGAATGAGACATGCATTGAAAACGGCAAGGAAAGGATGAGGAATGCCCATGAAAGCAGCAGAAAATAAGAGAGAAAGGAAACAGCAAAAGCCCAGAAAGCAGCAAAGGGAGTCATAGAGGCAGAGAAAGTGTTGAAACAGGAGAGAGGTAAAAAAATGAATGAGAAAAAATTAGAATTGCACAGAGAGGCGGCAACGAACGACTGAGAAATGCACAAAAGAACTGCAAGAAATGAATGAGATAGAATGAGAGATGCGCAGAAAATGACAAGGAAAGGGTGAGAAATGCTCAAGAAGGAGGCAGAGAATAAAACTAAAAGGAAAGAGAAAAAGCTATGAAGCGGCAAAGGAGGTCAAAGTGTCAAGAGGCAGAGAAAACGGTGAAATAGGTGAGAGAGCAGAAGAATAAGAGAGAAGCAGAAGGTCGAGAAGGAGAGAAAAGTTTGAGGCAGGGAGCCTCGTGACCGTGCTGGAGCAGGTCCGAAAGAGCTGGATCTGGTCGAAGGACCGGGCACAGGTAAGGTCGTAGGTGCAAGGCTGTGGCCAGGGGAAGTCCCAGACAATATGCATGCGAGTGCTACCTGAGGCTAAGGAGCTAGCCCCATCATAGGTGCATCCGTTAAAGCATGGTCCCAGGGTCACAGTCTTTATGAGCCAAACTAGAATACCACACTGTCAATTAACACACAATCACTGAATTGGTCATTGAGAGAAAGCAAAAGACATTCTAACTATTAGCCAATCACTGATCAAAGATTCTTTAAAATCCTTCCTAGACCTTTAGAATGAATTCCATCTAAATCATGACCAACAATGGTATTACATGCAACTTAGATCTTGCTTACTGAGGAAATTTGGTGAAACAGCCCTTCAACCCTTCTCTTACCTGGTGATATGGGACGGCTGTAGGAAACTGATATCAAGCATTTATTAGACTTTGCTCAAACAACTCTAATCAGAACCGACAGCCAGAGTTCTTTACACTAGTGTTAGCAGAGACTCCAAAAACAATACTCAGAAGAAGGCTGGCAGAAACTACTAGCCACAAATGATATAGGGCTCAGAAAGTTCAGGTTGAAATTCAGCTACTGCCAAATCATACAAGACTGGCATTCGTCAGCGATAGACTACGCTCAGCCAAACTCCCCTCAAACTCCACTTGCTGGAGATGTCAATCAGACGGGATGACTTTGCCTATTATGTTGAAATGTCCTAAGACGAGCTCTTACTGGAGCTTCATCTAGAGCCAAATAAAATCCGCAAGTTACGAATTACCCTTTCACTTGAATTAGCCATTCTTCATGAAAGGTTGGAGATTCCAGGAATCACCGAGCATAAAAAGTGTTGCCTTGACTGCACCCTAGCAGTGGCTAAACTCTGGGGCATATTTATGAGAGGACTTGCATCGCTCTTGCACCACGCAATGTGATGCAAGAACGACACAAGTCCAAAATGTAATATATGAAGCTACGCAAGACCACCTTGCGTAGCCCTGAGTGGCTTCATATATCAGGAGTACGCAACGCAGCGCAAATCGCTGCATTGCGTTATCGTTATTCTGCCTTGGGAAGGCGTTCCATGGGTGTTGCGTGGGTGTTCCCAGACGTCTCCCATGATTTTTAACACATTCTGCTCACACATTGAAAGGGGAATATGCCTCAGGGGATTGTTTTTGTGCAGGAATGTACCCTTTCCTGTGCAAAAACAATCCTCCTTACAACGCAGATGCAGTCTTTCTTTTTTTTTTTTTGTCCTCATCTTACCAATAAGCTTCTGCAGATCTTAGCGAAAGCCGTCATTACCAGCTGGGCGCCCTGCGGCTTGCTGCACTTGCTTAGGTCAGACTGACCAGCCCCTTTTGATGAAGGCTTGGTGTAATCATTGGACCGGAGGAAACCAACCAGTACTATATTAATCTCAAGTCTCTGCCCCAACTCATTAGAGGCTGCCAGATGTTTATCGTGCTTTCCCCGGTTCCATTCTGATCTAAGCGAGCCATAGCAAACGTGGCTTTAAGCCAGTCCTCAAATTACGGGGGCCGTGGATCTTTCCACTTCATGCAGATCTCTCTCCGGGCGAGTAGCACCAGATATAGCAACAACCCTCTATGTATCTGCGATAAAATCAAACTAGACAATCCATCCTCACCAAAGAATACTAGTGAAGCATTATCTCCCACCCCCTTCCAAAAAGTTCGGAGTTCTGGACATTCATAGAAGATATGAATATTATTAGCGTTGGGAGTATTGCACCTGGGACATTTGGAGTGGAAAGCGGGGCGAACTTAGCTATTTTGGCAGGTGTATAATAAAGTCTATTGATGACAAAGAAATGATTCTTCTTTAAGCTGGCCGGTTTGACATATTTATAAAGTAGCTTCAGAGAGGGTTCGTACAGATCTGCAATGTTTGACTCAAAGGGGGATTGGTTCCAGACTGTGTTTTGAGGGGGAAGTTCCATATCTTCTGCATCCAGGAGCCTCCTATACCAAGTGGATATCTCTTTCTTCCTTAGATGTACTGATTGGAGGGACTGCTCCATTTCCCAGTCTCCTCTTATGTCCCCCTTTTCTGCTTGAAACCAGGATACAAGTTGAATATACTTGAACCTGGAAAAACTGGTTCCAATCTTAGCCCTTAATACCTCCCAAGGGTGGATTGCTTCAACCGCTAACAACTCTGACCAGATGGTTATACCTGCTCTTTTAATTGGTACAGCCAAACTATCTTTGAGGCAAAGTGGGGTCCCTGGGGAGTCCCATATAGGTGCGAAATCTGAGTAATACCCAATCCCCCATCTGCATCTTACTTTGTACCAGGTTTCCAAGGCGGCCTTAAGAACCTTCAGGCGAACTCGCTTAAAGAACCTCGGGCCCCAAACTTGTACAGAAAACCTTCTCCGCCACCTCCACCCTCCGTCATAACCATTTTGCCCAACAGCATCCCCCACGACGTCTCCTCTGGTTTTAAAAGTAGCATCCGAATGCTTTTAAATTGAAAAGCGACCGAGTACCAACCAATATCC
Source organism: Calotriton arnoldi (assembly GCA_963921515.1). Lineage (NCBI taxonomy): Eukaryota > Metazoa > Chordata > Amphibia > Caudata > Salamandridae > Calotriton > Calotriton arnoldi. The sequence goes on along the minus strand of CAWUFW010014649.1, from coordinate 225,293 downwards.
GGAAGGGCCAGCCCCCCTTTAATGAGCCTACGCCTCAGCTTCTTCCATGACAACCTTGCTCCTTTATCTCCCCATATAAAGCTCCAAATCTTACTTTGGATCTTACAAATACTCTTGCTGGGAAAACCCAAGGGGACTTCATTGAACAAATAGGTCAGCTTGGGGAGGATAACCATTTTCACCAAGTTTACTTTCCCAAAGATTGTCAGGGGGAGATTCCTCCATCTAGCGAAAAGACGATCTATTTCCTTAATGATTTTATTCAGATTAAAATGAGGGATTTTATCCAGCTCTTTAACAATATGGATGCCCAAATATTTTAGCTCTTTACTTATAGTGCCCTCCCATTGGTCTATATTCCAGCACATAACCTCTGTTTTAGAGGTATTGGCTAGATAGCCCGAGAGAGAGCCAAATTCTTCCAGAAGGGCTTCAACCCGTGGTATGACCGCCCCCGGGTTGCTGGTGTATAACAGCAAATCATCGGCGTACAGGGCTAACTTACACTGATAGAGTTGAGATTTAAAAGGATGAATTAAGTCGTCCGATCTAATAGCCTGGGCTAGTGGCTCTATATAGATGTTAAACAGCAAAGGGGAGATAGGACAGTCCTGTCTTGTTCCCCTCTGAATATTAAAGCTGGAAGTCAACATGCCATTCAGGAGGATCCTTGCAGAGGCTCCCTGGTAGCATTTCTGCAGGGTCTGAATAAAAATAGGGCCAAAACCCATTACACCGAGGACTTCCCAGAGATACACCCAACAGACTCTGTTAAATGCCTTGGCCGCATCCAGGGCCACTATGGCCAAGGGATCTGATCTTACTATGGCCAGGTAGATGTTGCCAATCAACAGTTGTGTCTGCTCCTGAATATATCTCCCTGGTATAAAGCCCTTCTGATCAATATTGACCAATTTAGGGACCAGTTTGGCCAATCTCCCCGCCAGAATACCCATAAAGATCTTATAATCGGCATTCAGCAGGGAGATTGGTCGATAGGAATCAGCTTTAAGAGGGTCCTTCCCTGGTTTCAGGATTAATACGATGGTTGCTTCCCTCCAAGACCTGGGAATCTGACCCGTCGGGCTATACACTGAATTAAACAGGATACAGAGTGCCGGGGCTAATTCGTCCGATAAAAGTTTATAGACTTCATTCGGGAGCGCATCCATACCTGCAGCTTTATTATTTTTACATTTATTTATTTGGTTTTTAATTTCTTCTAGGGTGATGGGAGCATCTAGACTGTCTCTACTGTCATCCATTAAGGTTGACAGAGATTTCTCTCAACCAACTTTGTATACTTTCAGGGGAAGGAACCAAATCCTCTTTATAAAGCTCCGAGAAGAGGGAGAGAAGGCAGGCTTGCATGTCCTCTAAACTACTTGACTTTTCTCCGTGATTGTTAATGATCAGTTCATTGATATTATTCTTGAACGATCCACTCTAGCTTTCCATGCCAATAGAGCACCTGCCTTCTCCCCATACTCGAAATTTTGTATATTTTTTGTGAGCCATTGGGCCCTGCACTTCTGATCCAATCTAGCCCTGTACTCCTGCCTGGCGCCTTCTAGTTCTTCTTGTACTTGTGGCAGCCTAGCTAGACTCCTGTGGCTGAGTCGATTTCTCTCCGCCTCTAGCTGAAGGATTTTCCCCTCAATGGTGTGTAACTCCCAGGCCTCGGCCCTGTTCTTCGAACATATTAGACTATGTAGCCTCCCCCTCAGGTTGGCCTTAAAGGCGTCCCAGACAAAATCCATGGTCGTCGAACCGATATTTAATAAAAAATAGTCTAGAGAGGATAATTTAATGGCCTGGATAATCTCAGGGTCCGACAACATAGTTCTATTGAGCGTCCATCTGGGTTGTAATATATGTCTATTCCTTAAATAGGAGAATAACACCGGCGCATGGTCAGAAAGATGACTTGGTAATACCAAAATCGCTTTCAGACCATCCAGGCTAGACCTGTCAATTAAGATATAGTCGATCCTGGATGAGTGGCGATGCTTCTTACTATAAAACGTGAACCCCTGAGAGTCCCCCTTCTTTACCCTCCAAGCATCCGCCAAGTCCAGGTCATGCAACAGATTCTTCATAGCTAGACGGACTCGAGGGGCCCCTATATAATGGCTCTGTGTGGGAGGGCGGGTCGGATAAAGAGACGCGGAGGCCGAATATATGGTCCAAGGCCTCGTGTTATATTGTTGTCAGGAGCTACAGTCTTAGGTTTCCCTACAGGGATGGGGTGCTCTTCTCCGGGTTCCGTCCTCTCTCTCCAGGGTCGGGATTCGGGGCTAGTTCGTTCCTCCTCTTCCTCTTCCGAGCTGGGGCGAAGGGGGCTGGGTTCTGGCTCTTCCGTCATGCTGGCTTTCACCCGGAGGCTCGTACCGAGGAGAAGAGAAAACGGAGGCCGTCAGTGAAATTCTGGAAGGGGGTGTGTAGAGAAACCAAACCCGTCACCTTCACCCGGTGGTATAAATGGTCATGGTGAGAAAAGGGAAAGTGAACAAGGGGATGATGTGCCTTTTTGTCTCGGATAAGAAAAGCCACCAAAAAAAAGGGTCGAGCCCGAAATGCCAGTAGAGTGTATTCTCTCCTGCTGGCTCTGTGATAGTTGCTCTCACCCCCTGTGCCCGTTACCACCCTCCTCCCGCCTCCCACGTCTATTCCAACCCGCCTTCCCCAAAACTAGCGCCACTCACCGGCTCCGCCGCAACTCTCCTGAGCTGCGGCCGCTCTTCAGCCTCCTCCGGTGGGCGCCACCACTCTTCGGTCCACTGGTCGTCTGTTTCCTCCTCTTCCTCCTCGACGCTGCTCCGGTCGCCGTCCTCTCGTCCCGCACTCTGCTCCTCGTCCTCCTCTCGTCCCGCACTCTGCTCCTTGTCCTCCTCTCGTCCCGCACTCTGCTCCTTGTCCTCCTCTCGTCCTGCACTCTGCTCCTCGTCCTCCTCTCGTCCCGCACTCTGCTCCTTACGCCTCTCCTCGCACTCTCCGGTCAACGACGCCTCTTCCTGGTTCTTCCTCTCCCTTAAAGGTCCAGCCGCCGTACATCCGGGGTCAGCTCCTCCCCTTTCCACCTTCTGGCCTCGCTGCGGAAAAACACGAAAGGTGGGTGTGTCTCTCCCCCTGACAGCGCCTTCCTTGTGCACGCCCCTAGCAGGCCGATCTTCGCCTGCAAAGGAGTCTGGTTGTTGTCGTTCTCCAACCGCCGCCGGCGTTGATATCCCGGGGCCCACCTTCTCACATCCCTTTTCCCTTGCTGTCTTACTACAAGGGTTCTGCTCTTGGGGGTATCGTGACAGAAAGTCCACGTTACCTTGTTCCGATCCCTTTCGATGTTGGGTTAGGAACCGGTAGGGTTGTAATGCCAGGAACCACCTCAACACTCTCATGTTGTTTCCTTTGTTTCGTGCCAGCCATTCCAAGGGGGCATGATCAGTGTATAAAGTAAACTCTCTCCCTTCCAGGTAGTATCGTAGAGTGTCTATGGCCCATTTGATAGCTAACGCCTCCTTCTCTATGACGGCATAGTGTCGTTCTCTAGGAAACAGCTTCCTACTGATGTATAATATGGGTTTCTCCTCACCTTGTGCCGTTACTTGAGACAGCACTGCCCCCAGACCCCGTTCTGAGGCATCCGTCTGGAGTATAAAGGGAAGGGTGTAATCTGGACTGGCTAACACGGACTCGGAAGTAAGGGAAGTTTTCAGGGTCTCAAACGCCTGTAGGATCTCCCGTGAGGGTTTCCTCAACCTAACTTCTGTATTCACTGTTTTCTGTAACAAGTCGGTGAGGGGGGTCGCAATTTGTGAAAAATTGGGGATAAAACGTCGGTAATATCCGAGCAGTCCTAGAAAGGCACGGAGGTCTTTCTTCGATTTGGGTAACGGGATTCGGGAGATAGCTGTTACTTTGGAATCTTGGGGTCTGATGGCTCCTTTACCCAATAGATATCCTAGATATCGGACTGTTGGGGCTGCCAGACGGCTTTTGGCGGGGTTGATCTTAAGACCATGGTGTCCTAGGGCTTTTACCACTCGTGACAAATGGGACATGTGTTGTTCCCAACTGTCGCTATAGATGACAATGTCGTCTATATATGCACCGGCATACCTCTCATGCGGCCGTAGGATTTGGTTCATGACTCTCTGAAAGGTAGCCGGAGCTCCATGAAATCCAAAGGGCAATACCTTAAATTGGTACAACCCATCTGGGGTGGAGAACGCTGTTTTTTCCTTGTCTTGTTCGCGCAGGGGTATTTGCCAATACCCTTTACAGAGGTCCAGGGTACTGATATATTTGGCCCTGCCTATTCTCTCGACCATCTCGTCCACTCTTGGGAGGGGATATGTGTCAAATTCAGATATTTTATTTACCTCTCTGAAGTCGATAGAGAAACGTACCGAGCCATCCGGCTTTGGTACGAGGACAATCGGCGAATTCCATTCGCTGATGGACGGTTCGATGACGTCCATCTGTATCATCTTCTGTACTTCCTCTCGAATGGTGTGCCGGCGGGCTTCGGGTACTCGGTAAGGTCGGAGACGTACCCGTTTACCGGGGGGGGTTTTGATGGTGTGTTCTACCAGGGACGTCCTTCCAGGGGTCGTGGAAAAGGTGTTGTGTAGGGGAAGAAGTACGTCAGCCAAATCCACCTTTAGATTGGGAGGGAGAGCCGGATCCATGCACTGCTCAAACAAAGGAACCGCCACCACGTGTTGATAGCGAGAGCCGGAATGGGACCCTCCCATTTCTTCAACAAATTAACGTGATAGATTTGGGAGGTGCCACGAGCCGGATCCGTCTCAACGCGGTAAGTCACAGGAGTTACCTTTTCCCTCACAGTGTATGGTCCCTGCCACTGTCCCAACAATTTGTGGTCGGAGGAGGCCATCATGAGCAGTACGGCATCGCCTACTGCGAAGGATCTCTCCCTGGTTTTTTTGTCGTATTGTACTTTCTGTGCCGTTTGGGCGTTTTCTAAGTTGGTACGGACGAGGGCTCTGATCTGGCCTAAATGGGTCTTGAGAGTGGACACATAATCCACCAATGGTTTGGTGTTATCCGGTTCGGTTTCCCACTTCTCCTGGGCCATGTCCAGCAGGGTTCTGGGCTGATGGCCATATAACAACTCGAATGGTGAGTAACCGGTGCTTTTCTGTACCTTACATCGCAAGGCGAATAGGGCTAGGGGCAGCATGTCCTCCCATTTCCTTGTCTCCAAGGCTAAAAGCTTTTTAAGAGTGATCTTAAGGGTAGCATTGTACCGTTCCACGAGGCCGTCCGTTTGGGGGTGATATGCGGCGGTCCGTATTTGATGGACTCCCAACAGGGCACATACCTGTCTCATAACCTTGGATACGAATGGGGTTCCTTGATCTGTTAAGATCTCCTTCGGGAACCCCGTTCGCGAGAACACTGTTATCATAGCCTTAGCGATATTGGTAGCGTCCGGACGGCGTAAGGCTATCGCCTCCGGAAACCGGGTGGCATAGTCAACAAGGACCAAAACGTACTGGCACCCACTCCGGGAAGGTAGCAGGGGTCCTATAATGTCCATCCCTACTCTACTGAAGGGTTCTTCTATGATGGGTAAAGGGCGTAAGGGTGCTTGGGGTGGCTTGTACCGACTATTCTTCTGGCATACGGGACACTCCCTACAGTACCTTTTTACTTGTTGGAATATACCGGGCCAACAGAACCGTTCCGTTATCTGTTTTTCCGTCTTCTCTGTCCCGAAGTGTCCCCCCAACAGGTGGCTATGGGCCAGAAATAAAACCTTTTCCCTAAAGGGTCCCGGGACCAATAACTGGGGAGTCTGGGTAGGGTTCCCTTTTCTGTATAGCAACCCGTTCCTAATGTAAAAGTAAGGACCTACATGTAGGGGATCTTCTTGTGCCAGAACGGAGTTCCATGCCTCCTGTAGGACGGGATCTTCCCGTTGAGCGGCACGGAAGCTTCTATCCGTCTCCCAGGGCGTGTCCTCCTGTATGATTGGCAACACTGTGGGGGGCTTCCCTTTTTCTGCCCTTCTCTGTTTCTTGCTCTTCCGTGTTTTAGGTTGGGTCCACTCTTGGTTTTCCTCACGGGAAAAGGGCTCCGTGGCCCACCATTCCTCTTCTTTAGTAGGAGCGCTGTTTATCAATTGGGGTAGGTTCGGGTAGTCGTCCCCAAGAATAACCTGTTCTGGCAGACTGGGGATGAGGCCCACCTTCAAAGTGGTGCCCGGGTCGTTCCGATGCTGTATCTGTACTTGGATAGTGGGATACTGCTTCGTATCGCCGTGAACACATCGAATAGCGACAGTCCCATCAATGGGTCCAATCCATGGTTCCAGGTCTTGAGGTCTTATGACGCTTTGGCGGCAACCTGTGTCAGCCAAGGCAATCGCGGGTTGACCGTTTACCGTCACTTTGCAGTGGTACTGAGGAGGCCTCCGTTCGGTGGGGGAACAATAATAGTTACGAGCCATCCCTATCTCCATGGGCTCTTCTTTTTGCGGACAGAACCTGGCTATATGTCCCATGCCTCCACAATGAAAACACTGGGGTCCCGGAAGAGGGGCTCTATGTATAGGAGGGCCGTGAGCTCCAGGGATGATGGTTACGGGTTCCGGTTTTCTTATAACAGACGGACATAGGGGCCTGTGAACTCCAGGGCCACCAGACCTCCATGAAGGATCGTCCTTTCCCTTTTGTATTTCCTGAGCGCGGCTATATGCACTGGCTATTTCCACTGCTGTCTCTAAGGTGAGATGGGCCTGTTGTCGTACCCATCTCTGTATGGGTGGATGAAGGGAGGTCAAGTATTGCTCCAGGTAGATCTTGGCCATGATGCCATCCTTATCTGTGGTGACAGGCTTCAGCCACCGATCCGTCATGTCCTTCACCCGGAAGTACAGTGCTCGAGGGGTTTCCTGGGGTCCTTCTCTTATCTGTCTTAACTTTATCCTATAGGATTCATCATCTATTCCCAAACGCTCCATAATGCACTGTTTAATATCTGTGTATGGGAACGCTCCTTGGACTGTGGCAGCTTGATATGCCGCCTGTAGATCTCCTGAAAGGAGGGGTCCCAGATACTGTCCCCACCTGTCAGCGCGCCAGGCCGCCGCGGTGGCTATTCGTTCAAAGTTATTGAAAAAGAAAACCGGGTCTTCCCCGCTGACGTATCGTTGGAGTACCATGGAAGGAAGGGTAGTGGGTCCCCTCTGCAGTCCCAGGGCCTCGGTCAGCTTATCCATGGCTGCCCCGTGGGTTTGGCTTTGCCCCGATAGTACCTGCTGTATCTTGCCCCGGTCCTCCTCCACCACCGTAAGGAACCGTTCCATCACCTTGCCCAGGTGTTCCTGGTTCTCCGCCATCTTTGCCATAGCGGCCTCCATGTCTCCGCGGGATCCCACTTCTGACACCACCTGTGGGAGGGCGGGTCGGATAAACAGACGCGGAGGCCGAATATATGGTCCAAGGACTCGTGTTTTATTGTTGTCAGGAGCCACAGTCTTAGGTTACCCTACAAGGATGGGGTGCTCTTCTCCGGGTTCCGTCCTCTCTCTCCAGGGTCGGGATTCAGGGCTAGTTCGTTCCTCCTCTTCCTCTTCCGAGCTGGGGCGAAGGGGGCTGGGTTCTGGCTCTTCCGTCGTGCTGGCTTTCACCCGGAGGCTCGTACCGAGGAGAAGAGAAAACGGAGGCCGTCAGTGAAATTCTGGAAGGGGGGTGTGTAGAGAAACCAAACCCGTCACCTTCACCCGGTGGTATAAATGGTCATGGTGAGAAAAGGGAAAGTGAACAAGGGGATGATGTGCCTTTTTGTCTCGGATAAGAAAAGCCACCAAAAAAAAGGGTTGAGCCCGAAATGCCAGTAGAGTGTATTCTCTCCTGCTGGCTCTGTGATAGTTGCTCTCACCCCCTGTGCCCGTTACCACCCTGCTCCCGCCTCCCACGTCTATTCCAACCCGCCTTCCCCAAAACCAGCGCCACTCACCGGCTCCGCCGCAACTCTCCTGAGCTGCGGCCGCTCTTCAGCCTCCTCCGGTGGGCGCCACCACTCTTCGGTCCACTGGTCGTCTGTTTCCTCCTCTTCCTCCTCGACGCGGCTCCGGTCGCCGTCCTCTCGTCCCGCACTCTGCTCCTCGTCCTCCTCTCGTCCCGCACTCTGCTCCTTGTCCTCCTCTCGTCCCGCACTCTGCTCCTTGTCCTCCTCTCGTCCCGCACTCTGCTCCTCGTCCTCCTCTCGTCCCTCACTCTGCTCCTTACGCCTCTCCTCGCACTCTCCGGTCAACGACGCCTCTTCCTGGTTCTTCCTCTCCCTTAAAGGTCCAGCCGCCGTACATCCGGGGTCAGCTCCTCCCCTTTCCACCTTCTGGCCTCGCTGCGGAAAAACACGAAAGGTGGGTGTGTCTCTCCCCCTGACAGCGCCTTCCTTGTGCACGCCCCTAGCAGGCCGATCTTCGCCTGCAAAGGAGTCTGGTTGTTGTCGTTCTCCAATCGCCGCCGGCGTTGATATCCCAGGGCCCACCTTCTCACACTCTGATTTGACCTATCTTTAAGTGGATCAAGGAGGACATTAAAATCACCAGGGGGGGGGCTGCAACTGTCAATTTAGATTGTAGCTTACATATATAAGTTGGGTCGTCCACATTAGGACCATAAAATGAGGCACATGTTAACTCGAAACCTCCAAAATCCAACTGTGCCACTATCCACCTCCCTGTCTAGTCGGTCAACACAGATTTAATAGAGCAAGAGGCCCCCTGCTTAACCAAAATTGCTACGCCTCTACTGTTAATTGTTTGCTGGGAGGAACAATAACATTTTATCCAGGGGATTCTGGAAAATATTATGCGGCACTCTGCAGAACTTAGGTGCTGTCTCCTGAATGAGACAAATTTGGGCTGAGGAAAGTTCTAGATATTTCAGTACCAGCCTTTGTCTGCATGGGGCATCTCAATCCGTTCACGTTCCATGAAATGAAGTTCACCACACTATCCCTTAGGGGGTTCCTGCCATCATCTTGTAAACACTCAGTACCTATCAGACGAACAATTCTTAGATTAGAGATGAGGTATTTTTTTTATTTTACCCACTGCTCCCCACCCGGTGCATCCCACCCCTCTCCCCCCTCTCCCACCCTGTGACCCCCTTCCCCATGGGGTACCCACCCTTCCATTAGGCAACGCCTATTCGATCTCCACTCCCTCAGGCAATATAGAATAAACAACTACTAACTTTTTAGTCTGAGGTCTTGCTGGCTAGGGGTCCACAAAACTTCAACGCCCTCCCTCCCTACCCTCCATTTCTGATTTGATCTTAACAATTAAAGCATCCACCTCCTCAGTCGTACGAAGCTGATACATATGGTTATTCCACATAACACATAATGACGCAGGGAACCTCAGCTGTGCCCTGGCCCCTAGACCATTTAACTCCTCTAACCTCTTCCCCAACACCCACTGTTTTGCTGCCGTAATAAGGGAGATATTAGATCTTATGAAGAAAGAGAAGGGATTTAGACCGGTTGATGTTATAGTGCCTTCCCTGAGAGCTGAGTTTAAAATTAGTTCCTTAACAGTGTATGACAAAAAGTTAACCAAAATCTTCCTGGGCTTTTGTTTAGCTAGATTCCTCTTGAAAGGATCACGATGTACCCTTTGTATCTCGTGCGCAAGGTCTATACTAGGCAAGTTCTTCAAGACTGTTTCCTGTAGCAGAGATATCACAAAGCCTTTTATATCGGTCCCCTCAAGGGCTTCAGGAATGTTTAAAATTCTCAGGTTATTTTTCCTCGAATGGTTTTCCAACCGTTCAAGGTCGTCTTTTAGTTCTCTATTCTAGGCCGTTAACTTTGCCAAATCCACTGAGGTAGTATGCATAGCTTCCTTGATTTTAGGGATCTCCATCTCTATTGCGTCGGTTCTTAGTGTGACTTCCTCCAATTTCTGAGCCAAAACCTCGCCAGATGCTTGAATGGCAGCCTGATTCGCCTCCGAGACCGTGAATCTACTTGTCATCTCAGCCTGGTTCATCTCCGACACAGTGAACATACTTGACAACTCGGCTTTAAGAGCCAGTAATATATCAGCCAGTGAATGAGTCATAGGATCTGATGCTGCACAGTCATTGAGAACACTCGGCTGAGGTTCCTGGTTGTCTTGAGAGGCCAAAACAGTAAATCTATTTGAAAGACTAACTTCCAGGTGTATGAAAGGAAGTGGACCCTCAGAGCTCTCGGCTAGAACCTTCGAGGAGTCTGATGGACTTAACCCCTTCATATTGCTTTGCAAGGTTGCCGGCGTAACACTTGGCACTGGAATTGTCTCAACAGGGGGATTACTTATGGGGGTATCCAGAGGGTCCCCTAAATCCAACCTACGAGGGCTATGTGAGCTATGTGGACTATCTTGTTCAGGATCCTGTTCAACATCCTTTTTGGGGTCGCGGGTAGTTGAAGAAGACATAACCTTATAGTATGTTTTCAGTGAGGGGGTTATTTTCACTTTTAAAGGCAATGCTTTCTTGCCCCTACCCCTACCACTACCCACCTCTTTTCCCTTGATGGCAGTTCCGAGTTCAGTATTACCCCCTTTCTGCATACTCTGTTTTGCTGACACTCTAACCCCTAAGACGGGGGGGAAACTCGGGAGGGCAAAATAGGTTGGGTAATGTCTATGTTAGAAGAGGAATGGGCTGCTCTGGCTCACAGGGTATATCTGCTGACTTTTGGCGGTGAGATACCCACTTTCGAGCTTTCGCTTGTCTCCATGCAGTAAAAAAACTCTTCTCTCTCAGGAAGCCGGGAGATTACAAAAGTCCTCCTTTCATGAAACAGAGGGCCACTGCCGGTAGAACAATCCGAGGATAAAGGATGCCCCTCCTTACCTCTCTTCCAAGCAGCAACATTAGCCTCCTCGTTTGGGTTGGAACCCGAACACCCTACCTGAGGACCAAGCTCTATCACCCCTTCTGTTCCAGTCCTGAGGCTTGTGTAGGCGCCGGTGCTGGTGCTGACCCTGCCTCCGATGATCCGGAGCAGGAAACAGGCGGTGTCGCGGCGCTGCCACTCACGTGCTGCACCTTTCCAACGCCAAGCCCCGAGCACCAACGAGCCGCCGCAGAGGTCCGGAGCCATCAGCCACGCTAAGCCTGGAGGGGGGGCTCACCACCCAAAACAACACATCGAGGTAGGAGTAGGGGGGTGGAGGGAGAGGGGCACTCAACTCGGCATCAAAGCGGCAAGACCCCCACCAGCTAGAACCATCAAAGAGCCCGAGGGAGCAGGACCGCGGCCGTTTAGCTAGCGGACGCCATGTTCCCCGCCCGCGTTTACCTCAGATGCAGTCTTTATACCACTTTGATTTATGTCTGTAGTTCATCATAGATGGAGACAATAACGTTTAGCGATTTGTGCCATAACCCAGAAGCACAATATTCTGTTATGATCATGTGTATTATCCGGGTTCACTGTGGAGATCACGCACTCTTTGGAATTCCTGAAAATCAAATAACAAAATTAACACAGATCTTCTTTTAAAGGGTGTGTCCTGTTTGCTCAGCCATTCTCTCTATGTATACATGCCAAATTATGACAAAAGTGAACCTGATCTGGGTGTAGCAGTAATATCTGCTTGTAATATCAATTACGTGTTTCTTCTCAGGACAAAAGTAGTTAAGTGAACATGATACTGGATGGACTTTTCAAGCACAGATAACACCCTTTCCTTGAAAGGCTATTACGAGTTTAGATAAAGTAGCTAGTTCTTCCATTATTTGTTGACTCTACTGAAAATATTTTTGACTGCTCCCACCATGGGGTATTTCTTTGATTACGACTTCCTGCCTTGTTAATAAATTCTGGCACCCGTGCAGACCCCTACTCGCACAGGTATCGGAATAAGAAGTTTGCAAGTGAAATCCACCATTTGGAATTTTCACCTTATAAATTTGGGCAGGTGAAACCTTCTGAGATTTACCAGGTGAAAAATCCCGCTAAATACTTCTAAATGCAGGTTTAGGTGTGCTAAACACCAAAATCTCTGTGTTATGCCCCATTTTCAGGGCTTAACTCATAATAGCCGGCATTTACCACATCTGATAAAAAATTATCCCCAAAGTATCCTTATTATTGGGTGCAATAAATATTGAAGCATATATGAAGAACTCATATTCAAGTCCTTGGTGGTTACTATCATCGATGCTGTGTCAAATTATATTGTTGGTTGACTGGGGTGTGAGCCATGGTCAAGCAGCAGCCAGGATCCCTTGCAGGGTATACCATAAAAAGTCCCTAAAATAACCCGTGTTTAACCCTGAGTAGGTTGGCACACAAGCAGTCAGGCATAACTTAGAGGCAATGACTAAATTATTTATGCAGCACACAAATGGTAATAAAGTGAAAACGCAACACACGAAAAATTCCAAACCAAATTAGAAAAAACGATTATAGTTTAATAAGTTGACACGAAAATGACAAAAATTCCATGAGTAAAACCGGAGATATTGATTTTTAAAGAATTAAGTGAAAATAGAGGCAAAAAGTACAAAGCATCAACAAGGGATATCTGGTCGCTCTGGATCGGGAAAAAGTCAGATGTTCAGACCACCTGTGATGAAGAGCGGGACGACTACAGGGACCAGGCTTAGCCTGCTGAGAAAAAGTGCCTTAGTCCGGGTTGCATCAACGTCAAAGATCCTGTAGATGATGAGGATGCGGAGTTCAGACAAAGAGATGCACTGGTGAAGATCCATGCGACAGCAGTAATGCGCTGGTCCTGGACACGCAGCAGCGACGATGCATCAGCTCCGATGAGAGTAAGTAAGTAAGTCTTTATTTGCATGATTAATTAAAACCATTGCAACAACATTCAAATTATAAAAGTGGAATAATAATCAAAAGTGCGAGATAGACAGTGATACTTAAAACATGTATTCCATGATGCATTATGTGCCATTATTAAAATCACAGCCTTCCATTCATTAGGAACATGTAGAAGTGAAATAGTTAAAAGGGATTCAATAGGCGAGAATACCGGCATTTGTCGATTGACTGTGTCTAGAATTGACTTTTCTTTCTTCACCTATACCAAATTTAAAACACAAACCTTATAGTTAAGACATAGTAAGATGTAGCCACTGAATCATAAAACCAGCATTAGGTGGCTAGCCACTTCGCAACTTATCAACAAGTTTGTGCTAGTTATAAATGGCAAGATAAAATGCATTCAATGAGCTCTAAGCAGTTGAGTAAAATAATTAGGTTAGTAATCCGACCAGTGTAAGTGGCTAGCAACTTCAATACTTTACAACAAGTTTGTGTGCAAGTTAAGCAAGAATTAAAATTATAAATCACGTTTTGCCTATGACGAGATCTCATTATACTTTCTGCGTTAGACCTAACATTATTTAAAAGGACAATGGATCCAGCTTTCTCGGAGGCTGGTACCTTAGAGTATCTTCAAATTCGTGGCAGTCCCAAATGATTTACGACCATGACTCAATGGGCACCCTGGCCTCAGTGATCAGAAAAAGTAGCGTTAAGAAGGTAGCAGCTTGAGCTATGGTTATCATAGTTATGACAGGCCCCAGTTATTAAAAAAACAATTTTTCCTATGTCTGGTAGAGGGCAGTGCGAAAGTGCAGAAAAAATAGTGTTTATGCAGTACTTAGTGAGTCCACATTTTAATAACTGGCCTCTTGGGTGGCTTCGGATGCCAGACGGCAGGTCGTATTTTTTTTGTATTTTTGTATTTAATGCGATTTTATATAGCGCGAACATTACCCGAAGGTGTCAGAGCGCTTTACAAAAGAACCAGTTGCGTTACATAAGGACTTTGGATTACACGAGTTACATAAGAGATAAAAACAGAAACAAATTGCAAATGTACAAGTTGTAGAGTCATTCGAGGAGTAGATATAAACAGAAAAAATTTGCAAATGTACAAGTTGTAAAGTCACTCAAGGAAGAGATACAAATTGATAAACTCTAAAATCACATAGGAATGATAGTAAGTACAAAGGTCTACTACATATACTAGTGGTTAGAGTTCTATATATACAAATAGTAAATTCACATAGGATTACATTTGACAGCGATTAGGCTTGGACAATTATATATTACATATTTACATATATATATATTTATGAGTTACAGAAGCATGGCTCAGGCATAGGGAAAAAGCAGGCAAGGGGAGAGAAATTCAGGGGAGAGAGGAAAGGAATAGGGGAGGTAGAAAGAGAGTGAGGGAGGGAAGAGGTAGGGGAGGGGGTGATGAGTGATGGGATCAGGGGCATCAGCATTATTCACAAATGATGAGTAGATCCGTGGAGAAGAAAGACGATCGAAAGGTCGCCCAGCTAGAGATCGGCGGGACTGGAGGTACGGACCAAGGTCGCTAAGATGGCGGATAGGACAAGAGTGTCTTTAGGAGATGGTCCCAAAATGGCGGGGTGCATATGAGTCCTAGTCCAAAAGTTCAAAAAGATATGCATCGACTACTAAGAAGTACAGAGAAGGGACGTGTGCCCAGAATACTGTGGACAACTTTCTGCCCAGCTCGCACACAGCCGGCGCCGGAGGCTACTGAACAAAGGGGAAGGCCGCCGAATGCCTATGGCGGAGGGAACAGCAGAGCGGGTCTCACCGTTGGGTCTCGTGGCGCAGCAGCCGGGTGTGATCAGGCTGTACTCGCAGTAGAAGGCGGCCACCAGCAGCAGCCTGGCCTCCATCGCGCCTCCTTGTGTTGTCCCAGCACCTGCCTGGACCGATCATTCCTTCGCCTCGTAAGGACACACGAAGAGCCGCCTCAGGCACGGGGACTGCCGCCGCAGAAGCCTCCAGCCATCAGCCTCGAGCACAACAAGCGCATTGGGAGGAAGCCCGCAAGGACAATATAGGCGGTTAAAAGGAGACATCTCTCAACGCTCTTCGAAAATGTTTACAAAACTGGACAGGGACGCGCATTGCTATACACCAGGCTGCATCTCAACACAACACACCTTCGCAGGTTCTTGAACTAATGGATGATGAAGAAAACGTTAGGGCTGCAAAATTTTGCCTATCACTAGCCATGTAGCAGAAGTCGACAGCCATTTTGGGCTCGTAGGATGCATAAAGTGCTGAAATGCTATTGGGATGTTGCGCCCTGTTTTTACATGGCATCCTTTACTTCCACCAATTGCCCGCTGAGAACTTCAGGTGTGCTTTTGCTGTTTAGTCTCTTTTCGGGCATTTTCAGGAGTCTTAACAGGCATCAATTTAACTGTACGTTCTCACCAGAGAAACACGCTTTTACTGCCTGCCTGCATGTTCGTATTCTTGTATGGTTGAAGAGTGGCCTTAGCAGTGCTCTGCGTTCACTCATAAGTTCTTTGAATATGAATAGCAAGTGGATAAAGTCTTCTCTTTCCTCCCTGTACAGACGGCAGCGGAATGATGACAAGGCAAGGGGCGCTTCCATGGTGGTAAGTGGAACACAGAGGTTTTTCTCCTTGGTGGATTTGGTGAACCCAGTACCTAAATAGAGCTTGGGAGCTGCTTTGGTATAGCTGTGTAGGGTGAACCATGCACCCTGCCTGCCAGTAATGCTTTGTCCTCTACCAGGGAGATTCTTTTGACAGTTTTGTTAACAAGCTTTGTAAAGCTGTTTGTCCATGAGGTCTCCCAGAGACCCCGCAGGCCTAAATGATCTAGAGAATCTTCCAGATGGGCACTTGCTGCGCCTTTCTCCTCAGTGGACAGTTTGGTCCATAGATGAGCTTTTAGAGACCCTGACTCCGCTTTTCTGATCTTATGCCAGCATTTGATGTAAGCTCGTCTTCTGGCCAGTCTCTGCCTCTGCAGACCGAATTCTAATCTCATTTGAGCTGGTGATTTGTATTTGTGCAGGTTGAAGATCATTCAGAGTGCACCCGTTACTATACAGTCTAATGCAGTCGCATCTCTCCCTCTCATGGCCTCGCTTCCATAGGAGATTATTGATATAAGTTTTGCCTGAATCACATGGACCATTGGAAAGAAGCTTGAGCCAACAATTTTATTTTTTAAGTTTCTTAGCGCCACTGCTATTGCTGTACCTCTCCTCTTCAGTGCTTCCTTGAGGGCAGTGAAGGATCCTCTACTATCTATAATGACTCCTAGATATTTGTATTGTTGGATGGTTTCCAGCTGTTTTTTTGTCAGGTACCAGCGATGGGCTCCTTTTGCCTTACACTGGTTCAAGTGCATTACGTTTGACTCATCCAGATTTATGCGCAAGCTGTTTTCGGCTGAATAGCTTCGTGTAGCATCTAATAAGTGTTGGAGATCTACCGGTGTTCGGCTGATGAGTAAAAAGCTGTCCGCAAATAATAGATTAGAAAGGACGAGCCCCCTCATTTTTGCAGCATGGGAATTGCATTTGTCAAGCCAAATTGACAGGTCTGCCATGAAGAGATTAAACAGGGTTGGAGCTAATACGCAGCCCTGTTTCAACCCAATTGTGGTTGGAATCCTTCTTTACAGGTAATCTCTGGTCCCTAGCTTCACTTGAACCCATGTGTCTGTATGCAGAAGTATTAGCTGCTTCAAGGGAGAGGAGGTTGGAATATTCCATTTAGTGGGTTTGCTCCACAATTAGTTTCTATCAATGCGGCAAAAGCAGAGCTGTAATCGATAAAGCAGACATACAGTGGCAGTTAGCCACTATTGTGGCGTCGATCAGCAGGAAGAGAGTTAGAATGTTGGTGGTAATTCCCATATGCCTCCTAAAACCTGTTTGTTTAGGAGAGATAACTGCATTTTCCGTTATCCAGCATGTCAGTTCCTGTGTATGAGGCTGACGTAATATTTGGCGTCATTATCTATTGGGGTTACCAATCTGTAGTTTTGGCCTCATTCCTGTCACCCTTTTTGTAGATTGGGGAGATGATTGAACCCCTCCAAGAGGCTGGAATTGTCTCTGTTTGTAGAATTCGTTCAAAGACCGGTTTCAGTGCTTTCGCCCAGTAGTCCTAGGGCCTGGCGCTCCCTTTCTTCTGCCCTTGGCTATCCTCATGGAAATTTAATTGGCAGAGAATACAATTGAAGAGGATACCTGATTGTTGTGTGTTTCGTAAGTTCTCTATTCCTCCGATTGACCTGTTGTACTTTCTGCATTAGCGTTGCTGCAGGGTTTGTTGTTAAAGTGATCCCAGTGAAAGCTTGCCCAGACTCTTTCCCAGGTGTGAGCTGATCCCATCGCATGTAGGGTTTTGTAGCGTATTAATCGTGTTCCAGAATTGCGCACTGTTGTTACTCTACGTTGTATAGAAGCCTGGCCCATAGACTCTCTTCTGGCTCTTTTTTAAGTTGCCAGAGTAGTTTTTTACACGTTGCTTATAGTTGCCTCAGATCCCTTAGGATATTAACATCTGGACTGTGTCTATGAAGTCTCCGTATTGCCTGATTTATTGCTTTCTTAAGGTGCCAGATTTGCACGGTCTGTGAGGTAGAGGGACTCCTGTGTTCAGGTTCTGTTGTTCTCCTTGGTTGTGGCTCGTTTTTTGCTTTGTGAGCTTCCCCTAATGCCTTTGTGAAACTTTCCCAGTCAGCGAATGCATTCGGTCCTGTCATTTGATTGCCCTGCAGGAGAATTTTTGCCAAGGGCAGCAGCCTTTCTGGTTCATGAATTTTGCATTTGAGCCTTATATTGTTTACTGTATGTACAGAGCTAGGCTCTTCTGCTGGCTGTGTTGGTATTGCAACCTGCATGGTCATTGAAATCTCTTGTGGGAGATGATCACTGTAGTCCTTTATATCCCTAGGTGATAATCCGCTATTTTGCACAACAGTGGGAGTGATACAAAAGTGTAGTCTATTGTTGTGCTGATTGCCGTAGTGTGGAATGTGGCAGCTGGGGGACGATCTCATGGTAACCAGCCATTTAGTACGTGAGATCTAAGATGTTCAAGATCACTTAGTAGTTTCTTGGCTAGCTTAGTTTTCCTACCCCAATTGTTTCCATTGTGTGGTGGGATATGCCAAGAAAATGGGTGTTCTCACAGTGAGTTATCCTTGTCTGTTGTACCCAGCATATGCAGGGTAAAATCACTGGTTATTTTAAAATTGGAGGATTGCTCCTCCGTTAGTAATCTGCTTAGTTCCTCTCCCAGCTGGTTGATGCCCTTGGCCTTATCTCGTGGGCGTAAATATACATTAACTAATACCGGCTGTAAATCTTCATTGGTGGCTTGTACTGTCACTTTAAGAACTTGTGTTGTGTTAGGCAATGCTAACTTGATGGCCAGCTCTTTGACTGCAACTATGCTCATTATGGAGGAATAAATTGCAAGTCCACATTTAAAGTGACCAAATGTGGCTCTTTTTGTAGCTGGAAGATGATGTGGCTTGAAGCCTTGTAAGTGGAATGTTTGGTCTAGCCAGGTCTCTTGTAAGAGGATAAGGTCAAACGATTGTAAATATAGCAGCAGCTTCCCATCCGATGTTTTATTTCCAATGCCATTTATGTTCCAGGAGTATAAGCGCATTATATTTTTGCCCATTGATGAAGATTTCTTGTTATGCCAGGGGTTATTGCTTCAAGCATTTACTGTGCTAGCTAGCCAACCCCAGTCTTGCAGTACTGAAGTTCCGGTTGCAGATGAACTATCCCCCTGGTGGGCTACTTCCTCCTTGCGCCTTGGGGATGTGCTTCATGCCCCGCTTAATACAGAGTATGTCCTTGTCATGGCATGCTCATAGTGGTGTTCAAAATGGTCCTTATGTCTAGCTAGCAGCGGTTCTGGATATCCTGGTTATGATAGGGTATCAGTTTGATTCGCCAAGTACTTAGTTGTTCTTGCTTATCCAATATCCTCCTGGCTATACCAGGTGTTTCCAAGATAGCTTTAGTTGCCTCATTCCCAAGAGGATTATTGTATTCCACAAAGTCTATGGATTCCAGGTCGCATGAACTTAGATCCTCCAGTCTCCTGATGGACGGTAATAAATGCAAGATGTTTCCCCTGTTTAGGGTACCAGCACGGCTTTTGAACTTGTATTCCAGTTAAATCTGGGTGGCACAGGTTTCAAGCTGTGTCTGTAGCCCTCTGGAGAATGTTGTGCCCCTTCCGTTGGTTCTTGGAGATTCTGTGAGCCTGACTGTACTGATTCTGAGATGTTTCCAGGGGTTAAGTCTGGCGCCTCTTGAGGGGCTGCTTTCCCCCAGGTTGCTATCCTTGGTTCTTATGTTTAAGGCAGTTAGTTCCTGCATGGGTTCTCCCCCTCTGATCATTGGTCCCACTTCAGTTGTTGCATTCCCCATCGTTGGCTGGTTGGCTTCCCCCTGCATGTATGTAGGAGTGTCTCTGGTTACCAGTGGTGGGTCGCATGAGGTTGGATTTACAGAACCGATTTCAAAGTACGCCGTAATGCCTGTCTACTTTTTCCTGCCTTTGCTTCTCTGTTTTCTTCATCACTTTGAGTTAAGAGGGGCAGCTGACCTGTTGTCTTCCTGTGATGGCCTCCTGGCTGTAGCTGCACCTCCCGAGGGGATGGTCACCTGCCCTTGATGCTCTGACTCCTTACTCCCACCTCCACAGGCGAGTTCTCCTCTTGAGTTTGTTCATTTTCCATGTTTGATCTGCTCTCTAGAGCCTCCGCGATTGGTTGGTCAATAGCAGATTCTGAGAACAAAGGGGAGATAGTCTGGGGTGCAGTCAGTGTGGATTTAGTTACTTTCCTTATGTCTGTCAAGAGATCTTCCATCACAGATGGTAATGTTCATAGCTTCTCTACAATTGCAACACAGGTGCTGCTTGCTTGTGTGAGATGCATCTCAGTTTGGCCCCGTCTGATCAGATTATTAAGGTCAGCCAGTTTAGCGTGAATATTTGAGACATAAATGGATAATGTATTTAGAAGTGATAGTTGAATGTCCATTTTGTCAGACTGATATTGCATCCCATGCATTGACAGTTGCATGGTATTCAATGACGAGGCCCATATGTTGTTCATCCCATTCGGTTTGTCCTGATTAGTGATGCATTCGCGTCTTGCTGTTTTTTTCCCGGGATAAGTCTGGGGTATGCAGAGTATATGAGGCTCTAGCTCTTCCCATTCCTGTGTTGTGAGGTAGGATGTGTCACAGTTTATTTTCTGTGGTTCGGGCCTAAGCAGTGTTAGGTCATTATCAGGGGCATCGCTATGAGGGACTTCACTTGGAGGTTGAGAGGTTACTGGGAGAAATTCTTTAATTTTGCTTCCAAGGGGGGTTTGCTTTAATTCGCAATGTGGGAAGGCAGTGTTTGCCAGTGCTATCTCTGAGCAAGAAGCCTCCCGGATGATTGCTCCATTTATAGGAGAGCTTACTTTTGTGCTCACTCTGCCGCAGTCTGACAGTGCTTGGGGGCTATAGTGATCGGCTCTCCCATTGTAGGTGGAGCGCATTTAAGGTAGGTACCCTCCAGTTTGCATAGCACACCAATCTTACTTTACTAATTTCCCTTGTCTGGGGTGCTTGTTGAAAACTTCTCCTCTTTGGCATTGACCTCCTCCTCGGTTGTCGCGTTGACAACAGTTGCACTAATGACCTCTAGGGCTGTTTTGTTCACTTGCCTTGTGGGCTTTGCTGATCCACTTTGACCACCGTCGCCCATTGCTTCTATTCCCATTCTTTCGCTCTCGTTGTTTGTGCTCATGTTCATAAACCTTTCACAAACAATGTTGTGCTGCACTACAATCTCTGGTTGTAATGGAGATGGGAGGCGATTTATCCCATCATTGCCTGAGCAAAGCACTGCCCCTTCATTTCTCTTAAAGGAGAACTTTGTGTATCAAATCAAATAAAACTTTATTTGGTTTTTATCAAACCATAAAAGTCACAGATAAAATTTTAAAAAAACAATACAGAAAGTGCTTTAAGAAAAAAGACATGGATTTCAGAAAAGAACAACTGATATATTTAAAAGACATGCAAACCCATCGAGGCCCCCCAAATCAGGTCATTTAGAATTCGAAATCCTTGATCAGATGCAATAAAAAACACTCAATTTAGATCTATTTAAGTATATCAGTTTTGTGAAAAAATTTCAAACATGACACCTCACCATATAGGTAAACAATTTCTTATCTTTATAAAGTCCATAATGCCTTTGACCATGGAGCCCCAAAGAGAAGAACTTAACACATTTAAAATGCATAAGGACACCTCAGATCAGGAGCCGCCTGGATCAAGTCATTTAAAATTCTGTGTCCTAAATCAGGCACAATAAAACGCTAATCATTCGGTTTTCTTTATGAAGTACATGGTGCCTTTAACCAACGCTGTAGAATCTCAAACACAACTAGCAGCCTTAGAGACAAACAGTTTTACAAAGTGCATTGTGCCTTTTTCGAGTGCCAAAAAAGGTTTAAAAATCTCCGGAGTTACGAGTGACCTATTTAGGTAAGTTAAAAGATCAGGGGGCATATTATCTAAAAAGTGCGCTAAACATCGCAAAGCGTGTTTAACGAGCACTTTTTTATCGCCGGCTATCGTCGGAATAATTTGCCATGCTAACGCTGTATTAGCGACATTTAGCGCTATGGCGATAATTATTCCAGCCATAGCGGTGTTTTCCATGAAACATCGCTGGTTTTCCAGCGATGTTTCATGGAAAACGGCGATAACCTTGCTGATACGACCCTGTGGTCGTATCAGCATAATCCACCCCCCCCCATGTTAGATATGGCTAACACCTGCTAATTACAGGTGTTAAATAAATGGCGATGACCCCGGTTAGCGCGACTTTTCACGTCGCTAACTGGGGCCATGGCCACCTTGCTAATAGGCGATAGGCCTGTTAGCGGGTGTTTCCCAGGTTTGTTCGTCGGGAACGCCCACTTTGCATGTCATTAGCGATAAATATCGCTGACATGCAAAGCGGTAAAAGCTACGGGCGCTAATGCCCGAAAACTGTCTCTAACTGCTGTTAGAGACAGTTTGCTGATAGGGCTATAAGAATATCGCCGCTTTAGCGGCAAAAAGTGCCGCTAAAGCGGCGATAGTACCCTTGCTAATATGCCCCCAGGTTTAAAACATGGGGGCATATTAGCAAGACCGGCGATAAAATTATCGCCGTTTTAGCGGCAGGAAACTGCCGCTAAAATGGCGATAATGGGCTTGCTAATATGCGTTATAGAATTCCAATAGAAGCCCAGGTTAGATGTGCAGGACATCTAACCTGGGCTTCTATTGGAATTCTATAACGCATATTAGCAAGCCCATTATCGCGTTTTAGCGGCAGTTTCCTGCCGCTAAACGGCGATAATTTTATCGCCGGTCTTGCTAATATGCCCCATAATCTTACAAAAGAGACCGAGCGATCATTTTCCGACTAACCTCCTTAAACGAATTGCAACAGAAATGAATCTATAAATCATTTTGCAGATGTATTCTGATTGGAGTTAAATCGCGGAGAAATGGGCAACCCATTCATTTTGGGGGATTGTGACATCAATGGTGTTTTTTGACTGTCCTGGAAGAATGGGGCATTGATGGTCTTCCAAAAGAGACTGCAATTTTTGTTGACACTAGCTTTATACAGCCTCTCCCAGGGCTCCTTCCTAATAGACTCTCTCCGTTCCGCTAAGGTCTTTTTGTACTGGCGTCTGCAAGCTCGTACCAGTTCAGGATCCCTGGGCTTTTGTTTTAAGGTTTCGAGTAGCTTAGAGTGGGACCTTGAGCAATCACTGTTAAACCATTTAAATCTATTGTGGGCACTGTGCCTTCTATCAGTTTTTAAAATCTCATTTAATGTAATAGTGATAGCAGTGAAAGATTCTAACATGCTCTTGGGGTTTAGCTCACTTTCAATTCAAGCAGAAACAGTGTTCACAAGGAACTCATTTAATCTCATTAATACACTTTTATGCAAGGGGTTTGATTTCTTGCGTGATTTAAACGGAAACAGCATACAATAAAAAGTCAATCCATATGTCACTTAGGTACTATCATTTTTGATGACTGACAAAGCATATGCCTCAGGAGAACACAACCCACAGACAACAATAATTTTGCTGTACCCACTTCAGCCGAAGTGAGTGCTATTTATTTTGCATAGACAGTATTATAAAAGTAAAAAAATATATAAATAAATTCAGATGTGTATTCACACTATATACATTTTCAGATTTGGACGAGATTTTGTGACCCCAGTGAAGTGACCATAACCAAAACAGTGCAATATTTGTGGTGCTAATAAAGAAGGAAGCAATTGGTTATTGGAATTTAAGGGAAGCCCTTTGGATATCTGATAAAATCATTTGTTCCTAGAAAACTTTTCTAGTTTGCTGGGTCTCTCCCTTTGTAGTTGTCGACGACGTTTCGACCCTCTCGTGGTACGGGATTTCTGCAGGACGGGAATTCTGGGGACTGGAAGTAGGACATGTAATTAGTGTGATTGAAAATTAACACCTGTGGGCTGTTGGTGGAAAAGGAGGACTTGCTTACCCAAGGCACTAAGAAAGTGCCAGAGGTGGAATAGGAATCAGTCTTCCTATTGCAGTTCAGTGAAGATTCCTGGTTGTAGCCAATGGCTAATTAATTCCTACCAGAAACAGGGGTAAGAGATTATTGTCAGCACCAAAGATTTGGTGTAGTGTACTTCGCGCGAGTGAAATAATCAAGTGCCAATGGGGATTGCTTACCCTTTGAATGAATAAGCCTCTGTATGTAATCAGGCAGTATTCATGGATCTGATAACAGAAGTAACTCAAGGGTTCCTGTGGATCCTATTTGATAAAGGATGGCATTAGAATTCATAAATCATACTTAATATCGTTAGGGAATGGGGTTAATAACCCTGCTCACCAGAGTCACAGCGTGGTGATGGCTCGAGAATAAATCACTATTATCAGGATTAACTTAATTAATCTCTGTCGATGCGGCCGTGGCGGGTCTCCAGGGGACAGCAAATGCATTGTCAGGTCTAATAAATTCGGCAATATTAGTTAAAATGGCTGATAGAATGCATGGGAGCCCACTTTAACGAGGAGAAGGCTTACCTAAATCTCCGGACGGCAGTCTGTTCTCAGCTGGATAGTGTTCAGAATGAGGGTGGTTGACTGGCATCCAGAAATACCGGCCGCCACCGCGCATGTGCAAGGCACCTCGGCCTAACAACGCATGCGCATTCCCACTAGGGGAAGTGGTCTGATCTTAGTCTAGACGGCCCCAGTCCCAGGTGTCGTACCATTGATTCTCATACCAGTGGATGGTTTCTTTGCAGCCGAGGGCAGATTCCGTTTAGTTGGTGGCTCATTAATGCCTTTTGATTTTTTTGACGGTGGTGAGCAACCTGGGTCAGACTGTGTACTATGTACATCAATTGGAGCAATAATAAAATCACCCTTAAAATCACATGGGTTTCGGGAGTCACTAGTGTCCCCCGTGCTCATACTGCTGCCCGTCTGTTGCAAGAGCTGTGCTGCGCCAACATTACCACCCAAGGAGCTAATGTGCAAAGCTTTCTTTGTGGCACCAAGTCTCTCCTCTGCACACTTGATCTCGGTGTTGATAGCCCCCATGGCCATGGTCAAAAAGCTGGTTATGGTTGCTGCAAGTGGGTGCTCTCTGATACTCGGCGTCACCGACTTTCTCTTCCCCATACTCTTACCTTGGGCGATGCTTTAGATCCTTACAGTGGGTCCTTCCAGTGAATGTCCCAGGATAAACCCAAGGGAATGAGCCAAAGAGGATGGCCCAGCCCAGCCTTGGTCAGGCGCAAAAGTGGAGGGGGAGACCGGGGAGTCTGGGTAGCCGAGTCTTTCCCTGACCCGGTCTCCTACCGCAACAAACGGCTGAACAACTAGAGCAAGATCGGTGAGTTTTCCCCTTGCATGTAGGCTTCAGCCGATGAACAGGCCAAATAACCAAGTCCGGTCCGGTCGCTCTATGGCGGCCCCCAATCGGAGGAGTCGACGCGTCTGGTGGAGCGAGGAAGCAGGCGATTAAAGAGGGACGAAAGGTACAATCAGCCCGAGGCCCTAAGTTTAATGACGGCCATGCCCCGGGCGCCGCAACTCACCCCAGAACGGCTATGTAGGGCCTCCACACATAGCCGTTCTCTTCTATGCCAGCAGGGGGCCCCAGCGCACCACAGTAGGGGGAGGAGGAAGAAAGGAAGATCACTACCAGCCCGGGGCCCACAGATGAGTGCTAGCTGCACCCGGGTACTAGCACCAGCTCCGGGCCATGGCTCACCTCGGAAGCGTCTCTGCCTCCACCTGCAGCCGATCTCTCCCCTCAGTGCCCTCTCAACGCCAGCTGCAGGGCCCAGTGCCTTAACACCACCGCGGCTGGATTGCAGCCACAGGCGTTCGGTTAATCCAGGGGCTCTCCGCCGGACTTGCAGGTCACCCAGGGCAAGAGAGGCCCACCAGCCGTGTCCCTCTCTCTCCTCCGGCGCTCAACAGCATCTGACTTTGTGTATATTTTTGGTTGGCGCCCTGAGGTTGTCGCAGTTTGGACGGCTACCGGGCTTGAATGAAAGTGCGAGGTTAAGAGGCATTCCTCTGCCTTTGTTCTCTTGTTTTTTGCTTAGCTCGCCACTGCAGTTTCTTTTGTTAATTTTCGTTGAGGTCTGTTGCGTCTCTCTCCCAGGTGTCATGTTGGTCGATTAACTAGAGCTTGATCTTTGAGATTCCCTTTTGATATGCCTTGGTTATCTTAGTTGCCTTTCTTGTTCTCTTCCCCTCTCACTTCCTCTTCTTCTTTCCGGCTCATACACAACCAGCACTGCTTGTGCACTGGTTAGGATGTTATTAGTGTTTTCAGTGTTTTTTGCCTACAACAAGATGGCTATTTGTGTCTGATTAGATGGCTGCACTTATTCCAGGATACAGAGTTGTGTAGTTGTGTTGTTTTTTGGATTTTTAGTGCTCTTTGAGTACTCTTTAAGTGCGTTTGACTCTCACTCGCCCTTCCAGGTCCTGGAAATCCTGTTACAAGTGTTACAAAGTATAGATCTCTTGCTGCCGAGTACTAGTTCTTGTACTTATACCCTCCTTCACCCTCATTCCTCTAGGGCAGTTTTGCTTGGTACCTCAGACCTGGGGAGGATTTGTTGTAAGTTTGTTGTAAGTTGTTGTTATTGTATTATGTATCACTGTAGACGTGTAGCAGGAGGCAGGGGGCTGAAGTCAATTGATGACAGGCAGGGTGGCAGGTGTGGCAGAACCGCAAGCCACACCACCACCTGGAGTGGATGCTTCCGCTACTCACTGCTCCCACCCTCTAGCACTTTGGTGCTACTGCCCGTTGACACTTCCAGCCTCAAAGCAGCTCTGCCAGGCCCACCACATCTCTCCAATGATGTAGCCCCCAACAGAATTCAGGGAGGGGCACAAGCACACTTTACCAAGTGGCAAAGAGTGTATGAACTTAGGTGTCCTGGGTCAGGAATGAAGAATGTGTGCGAGAATAGGGCCAGAGGCCCAAGGATGGACCTCAGAAATCTGTCCTCCTTCGGGAGCCAGCTGCCTTGTTGGAGGATCAGGCTGCACTGCCAAGGTGCCTGTGTGAGACCATCCCCGGTGGTCACTGCTGCAAGTTCATAGCATCAGTACTTGACTCACACTGCAGCATGGCCCCCCACAGTCCTGCCTCATCTGCTGTTCTCCGATCCAATGCCATACCATGCCGGACTAGACCAGACTGGAACCGCACCCGCTGAGCTCACCCAGGCACCCTTGAATGGTACCCTTAAACAGGCAAACAGAGGCTGATGGTTGAGAGACCTGGAAGCTGTCCGTCAGCTGGCCAAAATGCCACGAAGACCGCTATGGAGCTGAGTACTCCGACCTCCTTCTCCGGCAGCAGCGCATCAGCAGCAGCACATCAACACGCCAACACATCAACGTTATGAGGGGTGAAAAAGGGCTGCTGCAATGCAGAGTTTGAGCATCATCATTGAGGCTGTCGTTTACGAGGAGGTGGTAGCTACGAAGGCGTTGCGGCATCTCCGAACCACGCAACAGCAGCGATGAGTCGGTTCTGATCCATGCAACAGGGGCAATGTTTTGGTTCTGATCCACATATAGTGGTGATGCATCAGTTCTGTTCTCCGCAGCGGTGACAATAGATCAGTTCTGTTAGAGCAAGCACCTTAGGCTCACTTCCAAGGGTCCAGGACTAGGGTGGCACCACTTGGCAGGGCAGACTCAGAGATGGCAGAGTCCAGGTGCAGAATTAAGATAGTTAGAAGTCCCTTGGAGTCACTCTGGGTTCTGGGGACAAGTGATGCAGCTCCAGTCCGTCTCACCTAGGCAAGGAGGGCAGCAGGCACCAGGTTATCAAGGCAGCAGTTTTTCAAGAGCAGCAGTCCAGCAGAGTGACAGTCCTTCAGCAGCAGAGCAGTCCGACTTCCTGGCAGAGTAGTCACTGGTCCCGAGGTCTACTGAAGTGGTAGGGTCTGATGTTCAGTTCTTATACCCAGTGGTGGCTTTAAAGTAGGGGAGACTTCAAAGAAGGGTTTTTTAAGTGTACAGAAGTCCATTCTTCCTGCCCTGCCTGCAGACTCACTACAAGGGGGTATGCACCCCTATGTGTGTGGACAGGACACAGCCTATTCAGGTGAAAGTGTGAGGACATGCCCAGCTCCTCCCTCCCACCGAGCCACACCTAAGCTCCAAGTGTGTGTGGCTGTCTAGAGGGAATACAAAAAGTTCAGCTGCCCAAATTTGCGTCCTTTTTTTCCAACATCATGGGGATTCTAAAGGTACACAGGGTTGTGGATTCCCCTGGAGGGGACCCAGAAATTAGCCAAAATACAGCAATTTTTTTTTTTTTTTTTTTAAATGGGAAAAAAGAGCTACAGATGAAAGCATCTGATTTTTCCCTGCAAATAGTATCAAAAAGGGGTTGTGGTGCTGAAATCACCATCTTCCCAGCTTTCAGGGACAAGCAGACTTTTGTCAGAAAACCAAATTTTTACACAGTTTTGGCATTTATCTGGGACATAGCCTATTTTTGCTATTTTTTGTGCTTTCAATCTCTTTCCAGTTAATGGTAGAAATGGGTATGAAAGCAATAATGGATCCTGGGAAGCTATACATTTTAGAAAAGTAGACAAAATTCTGAATTCAGCAAGGGGTCATTTGTGTAGATACTTCAAGGTTTCTTTATAGAAACTAACCGTTGAATATAGGAAAAATTGAAAATTAGTTGAAACAAACAGCCATTTGTGTCAACGTTTTCACCTGTAACTTCTTCTAATTATGACAGCTGTTTGACAGCAATATACCGTTACATCCGCTGGACCTTTCTGGTTGTGGGGATATATAGGACTTGTAGGTTCACCAAGAACCCGACAAACCCAGTGCCAATAACTGAGCAGCATCTTGCAATGTTTTTTTATTATGTACTGGGTATATAGCAATTAATTTGGGAAAATATATACATGGAAAAATAGGTATGAAAGACACCTATGTATTTCTGAAATTGGAACAAAATATAGAGTTTAGAAACAGTAGATATTTGCACATTTCCGAAATTGTGAGTACCCATAATAGCATGAGAATTATAGGTCCTTTTTCAAAAAGACTTCTTTTTTATACATTGTCTTTCATTTAGAAGGCAGAAATGCATCGAAAGTCAATAGGTAATAACAGTTGCTCTACAATTCTGTGTTACCCTAAGTCTCCCGATAAAAATGGTACCTCACTTGTGTGGGTAGGCCTAGTGCCCGCGACAGGAAACGGCCCAAAACGCAACGTGGACACACCACATTTTTTCAGTGAAAACTGACCCTTTTTTTGTAAAGTGCCTAGCTGTAGATTTTGAACCCTAGCTCTGCCGGCACCTAGGGAAACCTAGCAAACCTATACATTTTTGAAAACTAGACACCAAGGGGAATCCTTGATGGGGTGACTTGACTGGCTCTCACCAGGTTCTATTACCCAGAATCCCTTGCAAACCTAAATATTTGTAAAAAAAAACAAATTTTCCTCACATTTCTGTGGTGGAAAGGTCTGGAATCTGCGTGGATCCACAAAATTCCCCCCACCCCGCGTTCCCCAAAGTCTTCCGAGAAGAATGGTACCTCACTTGTGTGGGTAGGCCTAGTGCCCACGACAGGAAACGGCCCAAAACGCAACGTGGACACACCACATTTTCACAGTGAAAACGGACCCTTTTTTTGCAAAGTGCCTATCTCTAGATTTTGAACCCTAGCTCTGCCGGCACCTAGGGAAACCTAGCAAACCTATACATTTTTGAAAACTAGACACCCAGGGGAATCCAGGATGGGGTGACTTGTCTAGCTCTCACCAGGTTCTGTTACCCAGAATCCCTTGCAAACCTCAGAATTTGTCAAAAAAACACATTTTCCTCACATTTCTGTGGTGGAAAGTTCTGGAATCTGTGTGCATCCACAAAATTCCACCCACCTCGCTTTCCCCAAAGCCTTCCGAGAAAAATGGTACCTCACTTGTGTGAGTAGGCCTAGGGCCCGCGACAGGAAACAGCCCAAAACGCAACGTGGACACACCACATTTTCACAGTGAAAACGGACCCTTTTTTTGCAAAGTGCCTATCTCTAGATTTTGAACCCTAACTCTGCCAGCACCTAGGGAAACCTAGCAAACCTATACATTTTTAAAAACTAGACACCCAGGGGAATCCAGGATGGGGTGACTTGACTGGCTCTCACCAGGTTCTGTTACCCAGAATCCCTTGCAAACCTAAAAACTTGTCAAACAAACCACATTTTCCTCACATTTCAGTGGTGGAAAGTTCTGGAATCTGCGTGGATCCACAAAATTCCCCCCACCCCGCGTTCCCCAAAGTCTTCCGAGAAAAATGGTACCTCACTTGTGTGGGTAGGCCTAGAGCCCGCGACAGGAAACGGCCCAAAACGCAACGTGGACACACCACATTTTCACAGTGAAAACGGACCCTTTTTTTGCAAAGTGCCTATCTCTAGATTTTGAACCCTAACTCTGCCAGCACCTAGGGAAATCTAGCAAACCTATACATTTATAAAAACTAGACACACAGGGGAATCCAGGATGGGGTGACTTGACTGGCTCTCACCAGGTTCTATTACCCAGAATCCCTTGCAAACCTAAAAATTTGTCCAAAAAAACACATTTTCCTCACATTTCTGTGGTGGAAAGTTCTGGAATCTGCGTGGATCCACAAAATTCCCCCCACCTCGTGTTCCCCAAAGTCTTCCAAGAAAAATGGTACCTCACTTGTGTGGGTAGGCCTAGTGCCCGCAACAGGAAACAGCCCAAAACACAACGTGGACACACCACATTTTCACAGCGAAAACGGACCCTTTTTTGGCAAAGTGCCTAGCTGTTGATTTTGAACCCTAACTCTGCCTGCACCTAGGGAAATTTTGAGGAGGCACGACACATTTAGGATGGTTTAGAGAGTTTATTAAGTAAACAGGAACGACCCCTGAAAACACCAGTCACTCTCCACAGCAACTGCTTATCTCTCTCTGGCCTTACATTCTAGAACAACATCAGAGAGGACAGGTTGCCAGGGAGCAGAAGACATTCCAAAGGCATGACATAGAAATACAGGGATGACATAGAAATGCATGAGAAGAATATAACACATCTCCCCTCTTAAGAAAATTTTCCAAACAGAAACAGGAAACATTATGAACATATGAAATCATCATATTTTTGGGGCATCGCTCTGACGCGTCCAGAACCATCTCTGACTCTAGGTGAGGGCACATCCCCCGAGCAAGAATCAGCTTCATGCGCATCAGCCTTCCGCTGGGCCTTCAATGACACCGCCACTTCAGTACCAGTGCATGGCGTCACTTTTCTGGTGTTCCACCATTTGCCATCTGACCCTTTCACACAATTACCCTTCACAAGAACCACTCTTTTGGGGCACGACCATTTCGAACAACCCTTTCTTGCCTTGTCACCCAAAAACACTCTAACAAACATGCCCTCGGTGAAAAGACGCTTAGGTTTCATAACATTCTTATTGTGCCTTTGACAATAAGCTTTCTGGTACTTATCCACTCTACATTGTACACCCTTTAAGTCAATGTCACATTTCCCTGCTCTGTTCATCCAAGCAGGTACCGCTTACAGAGCATGGTATTCTGCCCTTGAGTAAGGAAAAAGGTGTCTCCTTAGTCACAGAATGGGGGGTGGTGCGATATGACCATAACATGTCCTTGACCTGTCGCTTCCAGCACTCACCACTCATGCACGATAGTTGAACACATTCCACCAGAACCCTATTAAAGCGCTCGACCAGGCCGTTTCCCCTGGGATGATAGACAGGGGTTTTGGTATGTTTGATTTCCCATCTGACCAAGAACCTTTCAAATTCTTCTGATACAAATTGGGGACCATTATCCATAACAATCTCAGCAGGGCAACCTTCTCTCCTGAAAATGTCCTCACAAAAAGAAATGACTCCACTGGATTTGACCTCCCTCACAAAGGCTACTTCCCGCCACTTAGAAAAATAGTCGACCATGTCTATGGCAAACCTTTCACTCACATTCAAGGTATCAAACGGTCCACAAATATCAACAGCAAGTTTATCCCAAGGACTCTTCGGTAAAGGTGAAGAAATGATGGTGGTTTCCTGAGAAGAATGAGTCTTATCACTACATGCACACGCTAGGCAGTCACGAACATATCTCTCAATTTGGATATCCATCCTTGGCCACCAGAAATCCTCCCTAATTCTCCTTTTCATCGCAGACATACCACCATGTCCTTCGTGCATGATATTTAATAATCTTTCCCTCAACACCACAGGAACCACTAACCTACATCCTCTTCTCAACAAACCATCCAAAACATTTAATTCAGACCAAATTAGCTTAAAAGACTCCAATTCCTTGTGCAACCTCCAACCATCCTCACACCCTAAAACTCCCATGATTTTGATAAACACTGCATCTTCAGTAACCGCTTTTCTCCAATCCTCTTCACTGATGGCACTACATACATCTTTCACCTCCGCCACCATCCATTCGTCATCATCCTCATCTTGTACGTTATCCAATGGTAATCTGGATATACAATCAGCATTAACATTCTTGGCACCTGGAACATATTTTACCTCAAAGACGTACTCCTGAAGGCGGTACAACCACTTGGCAATCCAAGGTGTTGCTTTGGCCGCGCCTCTTGTGGAGAAAAGATCCACTAAGGGCTTGTGGTCTGTACGCAACTGGAACCTGGTTCCCCACACAAAAATCCAGAAATTTTGCACACCCCAACAACATGCCAGGGCCTCCTTCTCAATGGTGGAATAAGTATGCTCTGCACCCTTTAATGTGCGGGAAGCGAAAGCTACCACTCTCTCATTGCCCTTGTGTACCTGCATGAGCACAGCACCAAGACCATGGCTGCTGGCGTCAGTGGAAATGATGGTTTCATCTTCAGGATCAAATGACTTCAGAGTGACTGCGCTAGCAATGTTTTTCTTTATCGCCTCAAAATTAAGTTGACAATTTTCAGACCACTCAAATTTGACCCCTTTTTCATTAAGTTTCTTAGATCATGTACTTTCTCAGAAAAATGGTGCACAAATTTTGAATAGTACTCTGCAAGACCGAGGAATGACCTGAGTTGATCTTTGACACACGGAGCAGGTGCTTTTTCTATGGCTTCCACCAAACTCCGCTTGGGCTTAACCCCCTCACAGGTCAAAGTGTGACCTAAGTATTTGACTTCACTCAAACCAAACTTGCACTTTTACAAAGCTATAGTGAGACCTGCGTCCAATAGCTTCTTCAACACCACTTCCAAAATCTCATCATGCATGGCCTTATTACACCCCCACACCAGGACGTCATCCTGAAACACGAAACGTTTTTCAAACCAGACAAAACAGCTTGCATAACTCTTTGGAAGACGGCAGAAGCCGAAGCCAAACCAAATGGCATTCGAATAAACTGAAATGCGCCCTCGGGAGTGATGAAAGACGCAACATGTCTCGAATCCTCATGCAACAACACTTGGTGGTAAGCTTTGGATAAATCCAACGTGGTGAAATATGCACCCCCTTTTACACTTGTTAACATCTCACTAATACGGGGAAGTGGATGTCGGTCAATCCAGATGTTGTCATTCAAGTCTCTCAAGTCTATGCACATCCTGATATTACCATTGGGTTTCTTGGCTAAAACAATTGGACTCAACCATTCAGATGCTTCAATGGGCTCGATCACCCCCTCCTTGCAAAGCCTCTGCAATTCATCCCTAAGTTTATCTCTTAACATCAACGGGACATTTCTAACTTTGTGTACCTTGGGTACTGCATTCTCCTTCAATATAATGCGGTGTTTGAATTTTTTAAACATCACAATTTTTTCCTAAACAGTTCAGGAAATTTGGTAACCCAATCTATAGTGTCCACAGATGATGTCAACAGTACCTGTTGCGGATGATTATGGTCCAACACAATGTCAAGAGCCTGCTGTTCCTTCCAACCCAAAAGAGATCTTCCTTTGTTTACAATATATAGCTTGGCTGTAGTTTTTCTGTCCAAATAACACATTTCTGTTTCTACATAACCCAGAACAGGTAATTTGTCTCCGCAATACCCTTCAGGAGTGACATCAGTGGAATGTAAATCATCTAGCTTGCCACCCAAACCTTCCCAAATGGATTTGTCGATGATGGTGAATGGAGAACAAGAATCCGCCCAGACCTGTACATCCTTGCCCTTAATTTTAATTACACATTTGGGAGGACGATAACTATCATTCTTGCCCCCTTCACACTTAAGAACTTGGTTGGTCTCTATCACCATCACCTCCACATTGTCGTCATCACTCTCACATGAAACATCCTCCCTTTCAGATGGTTCCATCTCCTTTACTAGATTGACTGACTTACTTATAACGAGCAGGCGATTCAGAGCTTTTACACAATCTCGCAAAATGACCAAACCTTCTACATTTGTAACATCTACTTTTAACAGCAGGACAGTGATTGGCATCCGCGGTGTGTCTTGAACTACCGCACCTGAAACATGACTTGGACTTGAATTTTACTACTTCTAGTTTCTTTTCAGATGTTGCTTTCTCATCAATTTTCTTAACACCTTTCTTGATGTTATGAACTGCTTCTTCTTGACTAACATTTTTAGAAACCGTACCCAATTCCTTCACATATCTGGAGATATTCTCCATTCTCTTAGCCACTAACAAAGTTTTCTCTAAAGAAAGATCCTTCATGCCAAGTAATTTCTCTTGAATTTTAACATTCGCCATTCTGTTAATCAGCTGATCCCTAATAATTTCATCTCTCATGTCCCTAAACTTACAGGTGACAGCCAACATTCTTAAGTGAGCCACATATTGCTCAATAGACTCTCCTTGAGCCTGTGTGCGTGAAAAGAATTTATGCCTTTCTACGACTACACTGAGATTTTTCCAAAATGTTACTCTAAGGTTTTCAAAGCAATTTCATACACATCTATATTGCTTTCACCCTCCCCACCAGCCTCACTCTCAGTATTTGCCTCAACACTGATAGCCTCCACCATGGGTAAGGTTTTCAAAACATTCCTGCCCTCTAATCCTAAACATTGTTTAAGAATCGCTAATTTCCTCTTTGACACATATACATCTCCACCTATGGCATCTAAATACGTTTCGAAAGTCTCCTTCCAGTTTTCCCAAGCCATGCAAGGTTGGCCCAGACTTTGTAGGAAAAAAGGTGGCAAAGGAATGACTTGTGATGTCATCATTAAGAGAAGTAGGTTCCTCTGTGTACAGCTGATACTTCCAAATAGTCACAAGTTCACAGATAAATTGGTGTCACTAAAAAAAAAACTTTCGAATTTACAAATGTCCGGCTGCTTAGCGTGAGAGGTAATATCACAACACAGTACCAGATCGACTCTCGGAAATATCACTGTCCACAGAACTGTACCAAATTGACTCTCGGAAATATCACTGTCCGAAAGTTTAATGTAAAAAAAACCGTAATATCAGGATACAGTACCCAAATGACACTGCAGGATCGATTCTTCAACTCGACAGTTGAAGGCTGGAAACCATGTCCATTCGTGAGAGGTGTGCGTGTCCCCGATGCAAAGCGTGTGAATAGCGCCACAAACGCGCTTTAAATGACAAACGCGAATGTTGAAATACTTGACTGCAGGGATAAACACGCAAATTCCTGGTGAGTGTGTCACCGGAGTTTCACACATCCAATATGGCGGCACGTTTTTTACGCACGTAACGTGCATGATGCGAGAGCGTCAGGACGTCCGCCTGACTCCAAGATGGCGGCACGTCTACAACAGCGCATCAGTAGAAGAACTCTCAGGCAGCAACATTCAAATTTCAACAGGGCGAGGAAAGAAAAAGGCGCGTGGCCCTTCCGACGGTTGCTTCCACAGGTAAACTTTTAAGCTTTTTAGAAAAAAAAATAGCGGAAAGTTGTACCCGTCTCCAGGGGCTAGATGAACACTAAACAATCTTCTAGTGCCGAGCAATGTCTTACAAAAAGAATCTTCAGGGGTCGCTTACAGTCCCAAATGGTCCTTCTCCAGCAGTGATGATACGAACGTCCTCCACAGCTAGTAGCCTCCAACAGAGGTTATCCCATCCTCGTCGCCAGTTTTGAGGAGGCACGACACATTTAGGATGGTTTAGAGAGTTTATTAAGTAAACAGGAACGACCCCTGAAAACACCAGCCACTCTCCACAACAACTGCTTATCTCTCTCTGGCCTTACATTCTAGAACAGCATCAGAGAGGACAGGTTGCCAGGGAGCAGAAGACATTCCAAAGGCATGACATAGAAATACAGGGATGACATAGAAATGCATGAGAAGAATATAACAGGAAACCTAGCAAACCTATACATTTTTGAAAACTAGACACCCAGGGGAATCCAGGATGGGGTGACTTGACTGGCTCTCACCAGGTTCTGTTACCCAAAATCCCTTGCAAACCTAAACATTTTTTTAAAAAAAACACATTTTCCTCACATTTCTGTGGTGGAAAATTCTGGAATCTGCATAGATCCACAAAATTCCACTCACTCGGCATTTCCCAGTGTCTTCCGAGAAAAATGGTACCTCACTTGTGTGGGTAGGCCTAGTGCCCGCGACAGGAAACGGCCCGAAACACAACATGCACACACCACATTTTCACAGTGAAAAGGGACCCTTTTTTTGCAAAGTGCCTAGCTGCAGATTTTTGAACCCTAGCTCTGCCGGCACCTAGCGAAACCTAGCAAATCTATACATTTTTGAAAACTAGACACCCAGGGGAATCCAGGATGGGGTGACTTGACTGGCTCTCACCAGGTTCTGTTACCCAGAATCCCTTGCAAACCTAAACATTTGTAAAAAAAAACACATTTTCCTCACATTTCTGTGGTGGAAAATTCTGGAATCTGCGTGGATCCACAAAATTCCATCCACCTCGCATTTCCCAAAGTCTTCCAAGAAAAATGGTACCTCACTTGTGTGGGTAGGCATAGTGCCCGCGACAGGAAACAGCCAAAAACGCAACGTGGACACACCACATGTTACAATGAAAACTGAAACTATTTTGCAAAGTGCCTAGCTGTAGATTTTGAACCTTAGCTCTGCCGGCACTTAGGAAACCTAGCAAACCTAAACATTTTTGAAAACTAGACACCCAGGGAATCCAGGATGGGGTGACTTGTCTAGCTCTCACCAGGTTCTGTTACCCAGAATCCCTTGCAAACCTTAAAATTTGTCAAAAAACACATTTTCCTCACATTTCTGTGGTGGAAAGTTCTGGAATCTGTGTAGATCCACAAAATTCCACCCAGCCCGCTTTCCCAAAGTCTTCAGAGAAAAGTGGTACCTCACTTGTGTGGGTGGGTCAAGTACCCGCGACAGGCAAGGGCCCAAAACCTATTGAGGTTGTTTTTGATAGGTAATTTTGATGTCGCCTCAATAGGTTTTGGACCCTCGCCTGTCGCGGGTACTTGACCCACCCACACAAGTGAGGTACCATTTTTCTCGGAAGACTTTGGGGAATGCGGGCTGGGTGGAATTTTGTGAATCCACACAGATTCCAGAACTTTCCACCACAGAAATGTGACGAAAATGTGTTTTTTTTACAACATTTTGAGGTTTGCAAGGGATTCTGCGTAACAGAACCTGGTGAGAGCCAGACAAGTCACCCCATCCTGGATTCCCCGCGGGGACTAGGCCTACCCACACAAGTGAGGTACCATTTTTCTCGGAAGACTTTGGGAAATGCGGGGTCGGTGGAATTTTGTGGATCCACACAGATTCAAGAACTTTCCACCACAGAAATTTGAGGAAAATGTGTTTTTTTTTTTACAAAGTTTGAGGTTTGCAAGGGATTCTGGGTAACAGAACCTGGTGAGAGCCAGTCAAGTCACCCCATCCTGGATTCCCCTGGGTGTCTAGTTTTCAAAAATGTATAGGTTTGCAAGGTTTCCCTAGGTGCCGGCAGAGCTAGGGTTCAAAATCTACAGCTAGGCACTTTGCAAAATAGTGTCAGTTTTCACTGTAAAATGTGGTGTGTCCACGTTGTGTTTTGGGCCGTTTCCTGTCGCGGGCACTTGGCCTACCCACACAAGTGATGTACCATTTTTCTCAGAAGACTTTGGGGAATGCGGGATGCGTGGAATTTTGTGGATCCACGCAGATTCCAGAACTTTCCACCACAGAAATGTGAGGAAAATGTGATTTTTTTAACTAAGTTTGAGGTTTGCAAGGGATTCTGGGTAACAGAACCTGGTGAGAGGCACACAAGTCACCCCATCCTGGATTCCCCTTGGTGTCTAGTTTAAAAAAATGTACAGTTTTGCTAGGTTTCCCTATGTGCCGGCTGCGCTAGGGCCCAAAATCCACAAGTAGGCACATTGCTAAAAACAAGTCTGTGCCTAGTGGGCTTTCTGCCGCCCTGGGGGGAATTGGGGGGGGTTGCCCCGATATGCCCCCAAGGGGGGCAGAAAGACTGTGGCTATGTTTTTGGGGGGTGGGGGCATTGGTATGCCCATTCAAGCCCCCACCCCCACGCATAAAAAAAGCCAGCATAATCGCTGGTGCCTAGTGGGCTTTCTGCCCCCCCCGGGGGCAGATATGGGACCACTGCCCCCATCCGCCCCTCGGGGGGGGCAGAAAGACTGTGGCATTTTTTTGGGAAGGTGTGGGCATTGGCATGCCAATTCTGGGCTGACCTCAACCCTGAAAAAAAAAAAAATCCTGAGGCCTAGAGGGCTTTCTGCCCCCCCCCCCCTGTGGGGCAGATAAGGAGCTATTGCCCCAAAATGCCTCCGGGGAGGGGCAGAAAGACTGTGGTAATTGTTTTTGGGGTGGGGGCATTATCATGCCCATTCTGGGCAGCCCCCACCCCAACGTCAATAAAAAAAACTATCCCTGGTTTCTAGTGGGCTTTCTGCCCCCCTGGGGGCAGATTGGGGGCTACTGCCCCCGTCTGCCCCCTGGGGGGGGCATAAAGACTGATATTTCTCTGGGGGGGGTGGGGGCATTGCCATGCCCTTTTTGGGCTGCCCCACCCCAACGTCAATAAAATAAAAACAATCCCTGGTTTCTAGTGGGCTTTCTGCCCACCCGGGGGGCAGATTGGGGGCTACTGCCCCGTCTGCCCCCTGGGGGGGCATAAAGACTGATATTTCTCTGGGGGGGCATTGCCATGCCCTTTTTGGGCAGCCCCCACCCCAACGTCAATAAAATAAAAACAATCCCTGGATTCTAGTGGGCTTTCTGCCCCCCCGAGGGGCAGATTGGGGGGCTACTGCCCCGTCTGCCCCCTGGGGGGGGCAGACAGACTGACATTTCTCTGGGGGGGGCATTGCCATGCCCTTTTTGGGCAGCCCCCCCCCAACATCAATAAAAAAAAATCCCTGGTTTCTAGTGGGCTTTCTGCCCCCCCGGGGGGCAGATTGGGGGCTACTGCCCCCGTCTGCCCCCTGGGGGGGCAGAAAGACTGACATTTCTCTGGGGGGGTGGGCGCATTGCCATGCCCTTTTTGGGTAGCCCCCACCCCAACGTCAATAAAAAAAATCCCTCGTTTCTAGTGGGCTTTCTGCCCCCAGGGGGCAGAAAGACTGACATTTCTCTGGGGGGGGCATTGCCATGCCCTTTTTGGGCA
This sequence comes from Calotriton arnoldi, assembly GCA_963921515.1. NCBI lineage: Eukaryota > Metazoa > Chordata > Amphibia > Caudata > Salamandridae > Calotriton > Calotriton arnoldi. The sequence goes on along the minus strand of CAWUFW010014649.1, from coordinate 186,222 downwards.
GCCCCCACCCCAACGTCAATAAAAAAAATAATCCCTGGTTTCTAGTGGGCTTTCTGCCCCCCAGGGGGTCAGAAAGACTGTTGCGACCAAACAAATATGGGGGGAGCAAAGGCCCTTGCCCAAGGGGCCGCTCCCCCCTCCCTGGTGCTAGTGGGTGGATCCCTGCTTGGGGATCGCCCTCCTGGGGTGATCCCCAAGCAGGGCTCTACTAGGGAAGGGTACCATTGGAAAGGGGAGATTCTCCCCTTTCCAACGATACCTCTCCCATCTTTTTCGGTGCTCGGGGGGCTGAGATAGCCCCACAAGCACCGAAACTGAAACTAAGTTTCAGTTTCGATTTCGTTGTAATGACAATTGCGCGCCATGCGCGTGATCGTCATTACAATGTAATACAAAAATAGGCCTGGGGAGGTTGGGGAAGCTCTTCCCCACCTCCCCAGGCAAAAAAAAAAAAAATGGGAAATCCCTCTGCTGTCTGCAGCAGAGGGATTTCCTGAGCATGTGCTCATGACGGAATGGTTCCGTCATGAGCACACTAGAACTTGTGCTCATTACGGAAGCATTCCGTCATGAGCATGGAAGGGGTTAAGTAGAGCATCACGCAGTGGTGACTCCAAAGGAAAGGTGGCGTCTCTGAGCCATGCCACAGCAGCAATGCACTGGTTCTGATCCATGCAACAGGGGCGATGCTCCAGTGCCAATCCGTACAGTAGCGGCGATGTGCAGGTGCTGACCCACACAGTGGTTGCGATGCATCGATTCTTTCTCCACAGTGGTGATGATGCGTTGGTTCTTTTAGAGCTTGCACCTTAGGCCTTCTTCCAAGGGTCCAGGACTGGGGTGGAACCACTTGGCAGGGCAGACTTACAGATGGCAGAGTCCAGGTGCAGAATCAGGATAGTTGGAAGTCTTTTGTGTCCCTGAGACTTCAGATCAGAAGGCCTGTTAACTAGCCCTTGGAGTCACTCTGGGTTCTGGGGACAAGTGATGCAGGTCCAGTCCTTCTAACCAAGGCAAGGAGAGCAGCAGGTAGGAAGTCAGCATAGCAAGACAGCAGTTCTTCCAGAGCAACCAAGCAAAAAGTTTGGGAGAAGACCATCTTAAGGCTGACAGGCCTAACAAGGGGCCAGATAGACGAAATTCTAATTTTGCATTTTCTAAATAGTGAATCCTAAGAAAAATGCTATTTAGGAAATGCAAAATGGAAAAGTACAAAAATAACGATTTCCTAATAGCAATTCCTGCAAAGTAGGAATCGGTATTAGGAAATTGCTATTTAGGAAATACCAAACCATTCGTTCCTTGGGCCTAGGAACGAATGGTTTTGCATTTTCTATTTTGTGATTTCCTAATAGGATATTGCAAATTAAGAAATGCTAAAGCAAGGGTGACTATCAGCATAAGGCCCCCCTTAATGCACCCCGGAAAAGTGGTGCACGTCTAAAGCGCACACATGCCCTAGGGGCATGTGTACACTCTATAGCACTTTAAAAAAAGAATTTTGGAGTGATCATTTAGCATTTCTTAAAGGCCGGAAATAGCGATTCAGTCCGTTAAGAAATGCTAAATGCTTTCTTACATCTGGCCCTAAATATTCGAAAAGTGAACATTGTCATGTGTTGCTTTCTAGACTTTTACATGAAAAAATGTGTGTCTCTAGAACTAGCAACAATTCCAAAAACAAATTTGTAGCACCTCTCTCAATTGTCACTTTTAATATCACTCATACGCTATAAAGATCTCATCCATAAACCCGCTACAATCTTGGAAGTATAACACACATGCAGTTTGAAACTTGGTGGGCCCTTCTTCTAAGCACAGCAGCCATGATCTAGCGCTTTGTGGCCCAGAAGAGGGGGCCCTCTTCCTTGGGCTTCCCAGCAATGGTATAGTGCTTCAAGACAAGAAGAGAGCTTGCTCCCCGTGAGCACTGGACCATGGCTGCAAGCCCTATTGATCCAATGCTAGGATTGCCACCTGATCATTATTTTACTAGCATGGCCTATATTTTTATTTCCATGGTTGCAAATAACTTTAAAAAAGCAGGGAAATCTGTGTTTTTTCCATTTTGCAATATATACAGCAGCAAAAGAACAAAACACTTATAAGATATGTGCCAGTTGTCTTAAGTTATTTGCAAATGACGATAAAAGAAAGCTTCGTCCATGTAGTGGCAAAAATATCCAAAAATCGATGAAGAAATCCAGGTCTCTGCGATTCTATCCATAAAGACTAATTGCCTTGAAAAAGCCTTTGGCCAGCCGGCCATACGGGCGAAACACTTGTTGGATGTTAGATGATTCCTTTGCTATTTTTGTATTTATGAAAAAGAATAAATACTTAAAAACTGACATTTAAAATGCAACATCAGACTTTGGGATTTTGGGCCAGATGTACGACCATTCCAAATTGCGAATCGCAATTTGCGCTCAATTGCGAGTCGCAAATTGTGAGTCGCAATTTGGAATGTACAACAGTGTCAGAGACAATCAATCAATCAGGGAATTGTAAGCGCGCTACTCACCCGTGAGGGTCTCAAGGCGCTGAGGGGGGGGTCCGCAGATCTGTTTAGCTGAAGAGCCTGGTCTTGAGGGTCTTCCTGAAGGTATTCAGGGTGGGGGCGCGTCTGATGTCTGCCGGTAGCTCGTTCCAGGTCTTGGCTGCAATGTGAGAGAAGGATCTTCCGCCTGCTCTGGCTCTGTGGATGCGCGGGGTTTCGGCCAGTGCGAGGTTGGAAGATCGGAGGTTTCTTTTGGGTGCGTGGAAGTTGATTCTGTCGTTGAGGTATTTGGGTATGTTGTTGTGTAGGCATTTGTAGGCGTGAGTGAGGATTTTGAAAGTGACTCTTTTCTCCACGGGGAGCCAGTGGAGACTTTGTAGGTGTTGTCTGATGTGTTCGTGTCGGGGGATGCCGAGGACGAGTCTGGCGGCGGTGTTCTGTATTGTCTGGAGTTTGCGGAGCAGGGACTTGTTGATGCCGGCGTAGAGTGCGTTTCCATAGTCCAGTCTGCTGGTGATGAGTGCGTGGGTGACTGTCTTCCTTGACTCGGGGGATCCACTTGAAGGTCTTGCAGAGGATGCAGAGGGTGTTGAAGCAGCTGGAGGTGACGGCGTTGACCTGTCGGTTCATGGTGAGTGATGAGTCGAGTACGATGCCGAGGTTCTTGGCGTGGTCTGAGGGGTAGGTGGGCTTCCGAGGCGGTCGGCCACCAGGTGCTGTCCCATGCAGAAGGGGTGGTACCGAGGACGAGGACTTCTGTCTTCTCGGCGTCGAGCTTCAGGCAGCTGTTGGTCATCCAGACTGCGACGTCTTGCATTCCTTTCTGGAAGTTGAGTTTGGCAGTGGGGGGGTCTTTGGTGAGGGAGAGGATGAGCTGGGTGTCGTTGGCGTAGGATACGATGTTGAGGCCGTGTTGTCGGACGATGGCTGCGAGGGGGGCCATGTAGATGTTGAAGAGGATGGGGCTCAGTGATGAACCCTGTGGGACCCCGCAGGTGATTTTCGTGGGGTCGGAGAGGAAGGGTGGGAGTCTGATCCTTTGGCTTCTTCCGGTGAGGAATGATCGGATCCAGTCCAGGGCTGTTCCTTGTATGCCTGCGTCGTGTAGTCTGGCGACTAGTGTGCGGTGGGAGACGGTGTCGAAGGCCGCTGATAGGTCGAGTAGGATGAGGGCTGCGGAGTGGCCTTGGTCCTGGAGGGTGCGGATGTCGTCTTTGGCAGCGAGTAGGGCGGTCTCTGTGCTGTGGTTGCTTCGGAATCCGGATTGGGACGGGTCGAGGACGGCTTTCTTTTCAATGAATTGTGTCAGTTTCCTGTTGACTGTTTTCTCTGCAACTTTGGCTGCAAAGGGGAGGAGCGAGATGGGCCGATAGTTCTTGAGGTCGGTGGGGTCAGGTGTGGGCTTCTTGAGCAGGGGTCTGACTTCTGCGCGCTTCCAGTCGTCTGGGAAGGTGCCTGTTTTGAAGGTGGTGTTGATGGTGCGTTGTAGTTCGGGTGCGATGGTGGCCGTGGCTCTGTGGTAGATGTGAGGGGGGCAGGGGTCAGTGGGGACCCTTGAGTGGATGCTTTTAATGGTCGAGGCAGTGTCTTCGGCCGTGATCGGTGTCCAGTTGGAGATGGTGGGCTGGCTGGTGTTTCTGGGGGGCGGGGGGCCGTCTGTGGTGCCTGGTGTATGGTCGATGAAGTTGTCGTAGAGGTTTTTGATCTTGAGGTGGAAATAGGTTCCAAGCTTCTCGCAGAGGTCTTGGGATATGGTGATGTCTGTGGCTTCGCTGCGTGGGTTGGGGAATTCTTGAATGACACTGAAAAGTTCCTTGGAGTTGGTGGAGTTGGCCAGGATTTTGTTGTGGATGAAGTTCCTATTGGTGGCTCTGATCTGGTTGTGGTAGTCCGTCATGGCGTCCTTGTATGTGGTGTGGTTTTCGGTTGTCTTGGTGTTTCTCCAGTTCTTCTCCAGGCGTCTGCAGGTGCGTCTGGCTTCTTGGAGAGCGGTGGTGAACCAGGCGGTTTTCCTGGGGAGTTGTCTGTCGGGGTTGCGTAGTGGGGCGAGCTCGTCTGCGCAGTTGGAGATCCAGGTGTGGAGTTCTCTGGCTGCGTCGTTTGGGTAGGGTGCCCAGGTGTGGTTGTCTTGGGTGAGGGTGGAGTTAAGTTGCTCATCGGTAACCTTGCTCCAGTTCCTTCGAGGTGGGCGTGGGACTGGTTTGGGTGCCTTGGGTTTGTTGATGGCGAAGTGTACGCAGTGGTGGTCAGTCCATGGCGGCTGCGTTGTGTGGCTGAATTGGACGCTGTTTCCTGCCGCGAAGATGGGGTCGAGGGTGTGTCCTGCTCTGTGGGTCGGTGTGTTGACGAGTTGTTTAAGTCCGATGCTGGCGAGGTTGTCACGAAGAATAGTGGAGTTGGGGTCGCTGGGGTTGTCGAGGTGGAAGTTCAGGTCTCTAATGAGTATGTAGTTTGTTGAGGCGATGGCGTGGGGTGCGATGAAGTCGGTGATGGTGGTGGCGAAGGGTGTTCGGGGGCCGGGGGTTCTGTAGATGAGGTTTCCTCGGAGTGTGGCTTTGGGGGTGGTCTGGATCTGGAAGTGCAGGTGTTCGGCAGAGGGGAAGGTTTCGCTGGAGGAGGTGAGGCGGAGGGTGCTCTTGTGGGCGATGGCGAGGCCCCCTCCTGGGTGGTTGGGACAGTCTTTCCTCTGGATCTTGTATCCGTCTGGGATGGCGTTGCTGATGTCAGGGGCGGAGGATGCGTTGGTCCATGTCTCTGTGAAGAAGGCGATGTCGGGCGAGAGAGAGTCGAGTAGGTTCCAGATTTCCATGGCGTGTTTGTGTACGGAGCATACGTTGAGGAGGATGCATTTTAGGGTGTCGCCGGTGCTGGCGTCGGCGGTGTTGGAGGCCGGGGTGTCGGTGAGGGTCTGGCGGCAGTGGAGACAGCAGAACTGGCCGTGGCTCGTGTTCGGCGAGGCCTGTTGGCATTCTCTAAGTCTTCCAGGGTTGAGCGCGAGGAGGGTGGTGGTGTCGTAGCGATGGGTAGTGGGAGGTCCAGGGTTCCTGGCGCTGGCCGCGGTTGGGTCGCGGATGGGCGCAGACGGGCTTGCCAGCGGCGCACCCGCTGCGCGCGTCCACTGCGCGACTGCGCAGCGGCAGCCATTAAGTAGGGGAGGTGGGAGGGAGGAGAGGCTGGGAGGCGGGAGCGGGGGAATTCCGGGGAGGAGGGGCTTCAGGGGCAGCAGCGGCAAAAGGCAAACGGAACAGGCAGGCACGAGAAAATAAAAACAGTGGTGGAATTAGAGGAAGACACAGATGGGCACAATAACAGTGGCACAACAGGGAAAAATTATAAAAACAGAGACACTGATTGCGATTCCCAATGGGGTCGCAAAATGGGAGGCTCATGAATAATAATGAGCCACTCGCAATTTGTGACCCCATTGGGAATGGCTGGCCCTCCCAGGGATGGTGGCCTGCTGGGCTCAGCAGACCTCCATGTCTGAGATTGCTTGTCAATAAAGCAGTTTTTTTTTTTAAATGCAGCCCTTTTTCCTTCAAGGAAAACGGGATGCATTTAAAAAAAAAAAAAAAATGAAATGTTTTCGTTTCATTTTTAAAGGGCAGGTAGTGGTCCCTGGGACCACTGCCTGCCGTTAAAAAATATTTTTAGAGCCAGTCACAAAGGGGAAGGGGTCCCCTGGGGACCCCTTCCCATTTGTGACTCCATTGCCACCCTCTTGAAGAGGGCGGTAATTTGCGAGTGTTTTGCAACCACAATTGCGGTCGCAAGACATTCATACATGGCTAGAGACTCGCTATTAGGAAGGGAATGCCCCTTCCTAATAGCGAGTCGCAAAACACTATTTTGCGAGGCGCAAAATAGTGTTTACACATGGCCATGTAGGTTTTTGCGTGCGCAAACGGGTCGCAAACCCGTTTGCGCACGCAAAAACTGATCGTACATCTGGCCCTTTGTCTCTTATTCCCAGGAATCTGTACATTTATCTAAGGCACTGTACCTATCAAAGTACCAATAACTGCTTTGAGTTACTTTGCGTCAAGGGGGATTTACATGGGCGTTCCCATGCAACCACCCATGCTTTTTGATGCAAAAACCCTATCTACCATAAACGGAGACAGGTTTTTGCATCAAAAATTAACGCCTTTTGTAATCAGGCGTTAAAAGGAGAAATGTTTTAATTTCTCCTTTCTTATCTGACTTTGCATGTGTGCTGCACTGTAAAGCACACATGCAAATCAGGAAAAGTTTTAAGACTTGTCTAGTCATAGTGTTTTGTACTAGAAGGGAACCCTTCCAGTCCAAAATCTATTCTAGACTCATGCTCACACCCTTGCACCATGGCGCAAATCTGTGTGCGTGGCTCACGGTAGCAGAATTCTGTGCCGGCACAAGGGAGGGGAGGAGAGTGCCATATCTCTGTAGATATGGCCCTCTCCTGCTCCCTCACTGTCATGCAACGCAGTGCAGTTTCTTTGACTGCTGCTTTGCATTCTGTAATATGTTTGATTAATTAACCCTAACAATCCGCACTACTCTCTTTTCCATTGCCCCTAGTTACCTCTTGCCCTGCTTCTCATATAATATATTTTAGCAAGATATGCCAGCGCTATTTTGGGGAAATTTGAAGCTCACCCCTCCCCCCAAGTTTACAGGCCAAGCCACGCCCTTGACTGCGCCTCGCAGCTGTACACTACTGTAGTGCTGCAAGGACAAACACTGGAGCCCAGCTCTGCTAGTCTGATAGACCGACCAGATTTTGAAAAACTAAAACCTGCACATTTAGCAAAAATAGAAGAACTACAGAACTGTATTTAAATGACAGCAGTCATTACCCATGAGACAGGCGCGCAACGCCGATAGGGCTCAAAGGGCTTCAGCCCCCCCCCGTCGTGGCTGGGAGGCGGGAGCGGGGGAGACAGTTTCCCGGGCACACACACAGCCGCACCCGAGTACTTCACAGGTCTTTAAAAGACCATTTACTTGTTAACGAGGCTTTGTTGTTATTCACCTCTATTAGAGCCCCTGCATCTCCGCTCTGCCTATTGCTGGAAGAATCAGCCCCCCCCCCCCCGAAATGTGGCTCTAGTTGTGCCTCTGCCATGAGAACACTGACATGCTCTAAGGGACTAAATTAAATGCACTTTTTAAACCCGGGACACATGGTCCCCCTACGAACTGAACTAGCTGTTTCCTCCATCAACCTCTTCTCCTTACCTGCGATGCAGAAACCACCTTCTGTAAAGTGTACTATTTTGACACTAGAGTGAGTGTCAAGAAGACCTCATTACTGGGACAATTAGACTTTTTTTTTTAGAAGTGACGAAAGAATGGGTAGCAACCCTGGGGTACAGCTATCCTGTAGCCCCAAAAGCAGGAATTGCTCCCTTCTGCCAGCAACCTTCTCCAAGCGAATTTAGTGAATTGAGTGAGGTACCATTTAAAACACAACAGCAGGGAAGCCCTTTCTAGGCACTGTCTTTCAAGGGGCAATGCCTGGCTCTACTGGAGAGGGAGGGCGGCAAAGAAGTGGAATATGTGTGATCAATCAGATTAGTTGCCATCCACGCTCACCAAAATCAATAATATGAAGGAAATGCAAGAAAACACGGCTGGATGGGACAGGAAAGTCAAAGAGGCGATTACTGCCCTGGGTTACTGACTTCTGCTGTCAGCAAAACATGAATGAAGTCATAGATTTTTCAAGTTAATGTACACGCAGAAGATACCAAAATGAAGCACACAAACCCCTTTGTGCTAAAGTTGTGCCGAAAGTGGCATCATGATGTGGCCTCATTGGTGTTTTGTTTATCAAGTACGTAATAGCCATCCAGGATTCCTTGGGTCCCATAGGACAAACTTACCTGCTCAAAGAATTGGGCAAGTAAAATATCTGTTTTTTTCCTGATTTGTCCAAAACTAAACCACTCCTGTGAATGTTAATTGTGCTGGGCTTCTCAGTAAGGAAATATAAGGTTGCTGGTGGTCTGCATCAGCACTCATTTTTGAGGACCAGGAATTAGTTTTGATCATCAGAATTTATTTGACCAAAGCAAGACAGAGAAAGGAAGAAAAGGGAGGAAGAACGGCAGGAAAAAGTGACAACGGGAGAAAGCAGGGATGAAAAATGACCTTGAAGAGTGAGATACAGAAAAGGGAAGGGCAGGGTGGTGAAAGAAAGAGGCATGAGGTGGATTTAAGGATAGGCAGCCATGGTATTTGGCAAGCCTGGTAATTCGCAACACTAGCGGCAGTCTCCTAGGAGAAACCTTTGGCCCCTACACTTTATTATTATTATTATTATTATTATTATTATCATGATCTTTATTGTTATTATTCATATCCTCATTATTACTATTGTTATTATTATTATTATATTCTTTTTTTTCTTTAATGGAGAATAGTGACTTGTGTATATTTAGTGTATTTGGTGCTAGGATGTCCCAGTCTGTGACAGAAAGCACTGTGAATACGTAAGTCATTATTTTAAACTTTCATTGCACACAGTATAAGATAAGCAGCTAGAAAATGCGCAAAAAAGTTAAAGAAAAAAAGTGCTTTCAAAATATAGATGTTAGTCAAAATAAGACTGTACATAATTTAGCTTTTTTTATAACTGTCATTTAAAAGCATACACTTAACGACTCAGCTTTTAACTCCCTTGCAAAACCACTCAAAAAGAACTAATCTGTGTCATCAGCAGGCTTTAAGTTATTCCATCAGTTAAAGCCAATACCAGCTTCCAAGCACCCTTTATAACTGCAGATGAACCAGTTGTGCACATTTACATTACTTTCAGGTAAGCAGGCACCTGGCCAAGATGGCTTGTTTAGCCAGCAGCCCCTCCCTCAGTTTCACAACAAAGGAGACTCCATGTCTTACACTTCAGCTAAAGCATTTCAAGTCTCAAAATTAACTGCCCCTTGACAGTTGTCTTTTCACAAAAAGTAGGAGAACTGTTTTTCTTAAATAAAAAAAGTATGGGCACATTGTGCCCTTAAGATCCTGCCCACTTCGACAACTGGTTAATATTGTGTAAAGGGGTTGTAGGTCTGCTACGACTATGGCAGAAGCTACTGTCCTACTATTAGTATGTTGTGGTGATTGATGGGCAGATATCCCTTAGGTGGGTGGTTGCCCCTCATCACTGACAGACGAGTGGGCGGGGCCCTCTATGCATTGGGGCATTTCAGCGAAACCCAGTTGCGGTGATCGGGCATAAACCAATGAGCTGCATTCTAGTCTTAACCTGGGTTATGTATATGGGGGCCACTGGTAGGATTCAAATAAGTTTCTGGCAATATGTGTCATTTAGGGCCACACTCTCCCCGGCAAGCGGGCGGCCATAGGATTACTTTCCATTTGGCTGTAAAAATGTTTTGCTCATCCTTTTAGTGCGCTCACAATGTGCAAGGTGTTGTCCCCTTACTGAGACGACTCTCAAGGAGAGAGAAAAAGGAGATGGACAACTGCGGTTAATGTGGTTCAACCAAGACATAGCTTTTTATTCACATACCCACATAGTATCAGTGAGAAAAGATAACTATAATTAAGCATACATTATTGTCAATAGAATACAAGATTAAAGATCTGCAAAACAGCTCAAAGATTGTACAAGCAATGTAACAGGTATCTTTCCATTACAGTGCAACACTCAGGATGCAAAGTGCCAGAATGCCCCTTTTCATTAACCATCTTCCATGCCGCCCAGGACCTTACCAAGGGCGCCCAGGAGATTATTGGCAAGCATACCTTAGTAGCAACTTCCCTCCATCACACAGAGGGATGGCCAGTACCCACAGTTCCGTACCATCACATACAACAGGGCACCGCATAGCGCTCCGTCCCTGCTGGGGTACCTGTCACTAGGCAACTCCCCCCAAAATGTTCAACTCCAGTCATCCCGGGGTTAGGACAAAAAGGTTCAGGACCACCAGCAAGTCAGTCCCCCCTTCACGCCTGCCCAGTGCCCACAAAAATCAAAGCCCCTCCAAGGGTCAGATCTGTAAATCAGTCCAAACTTTTCAGTAGCCCCTTTTTCTGCAGCTAGAAATTCCGCCACTTCCGCCTTTCTTCAGGTGTGGGTGGGTTGGTGTGTGATCTGAGCTGAGAGATGGTGCATGGTGGAGAGAAAAAGAGGCCGATCCTCACCTCTCGAAGCCTTAAATAATGCTCCCATCCCAAGCACCTCTTGATGACGTCACAGCCCTCCTTCGCTCCGTGGCAAAACAGACAAGAGACTCCACACCATGTCTCCTGCCCGTGGAGCAACTAATGGTGCCCCTTCTCTATTTGTAGGGGTGTCTGTCCATTTTCCTATTTACTTAGGTCGGGGTGAAATACCTCACTATCTGGTATTAATTTCCGGTGGAGACAAGTACCTTCTACCATTATGAATGATAAACAAATTCTAATAGTGGGCTCGGGATGTTTCCATGTTGCTAGCAAGCAACCACTATAAAATCTGGACTGTTCCCATTATTAATTGACCTCAAGTATGGAATGGTTAATTGTATCAATATATTATAAATGGGCCCCATTCATAAATTGGACCTAATCTCGCCGAAGGATAGTTCCCATGAACACTTGCGGAACTATCTTTCACTCTCCTTCAATCTACTCCATGAAGAAGGGCAGCTACACATTCCAATGGCATAACGTGTGACTGCTGTCAATCCTCCTCACCACACTAACATGCTCTCAACAAAGGTCACACTTGCCTTCCCTCGCCCTCCTACAAGGCACAACATCGCTTGAAAACATAAGTGTCCTGACAAGTTTTTACCCACTAAATACTGAGTCACAGCAACAAAAGATAAAAGAGCAACACTGGTCCCCGAACAGTTCTGAGACATCTCCTCCACTGGACACTCCACAAAATCACACCCTTACAACAATGCACAGCCTGCGAAGCTGCATGCTGCTTGATGTCCAAAACACTTTGGGGCTGATTACGATGTCGGTCAGACTCGCGTCTGACCGACACTGCTGTGGACTGGGACCGCTCGACTATAGGCCAGCGGTTCCGACTGCAGAATTTGAATGCGACCATCCTATGGGTGGTCAGAAACATCCATTATTCAATGGCAGCTTGTGCGGCAGGCAGAAAAGGCCGGCAGCACAAGCTGCCTTTTAAAAATGAATGTCTGTAAACATCCCTGCACTGTGTGGCAGGCAGTATGCGGTGCCTGCCACAAGGTGCAGGGATCTTTAGGGGGGCACCATAGGTGCCCCCTCAGGCCCCATAGCCGAGGGCCAGGGGGGAAGAGGGCCCTGTGCCCCCAAAGTCACTTTTTGACAGCCTTTCCATGTCAGAAAGGCCAACATGGAAAGGCTGTGTGAAAGTGACATCAAAATCCTGACGGCGGAGCCGAGGCTGGCTCCGTCATCATTATGGAATTATGATGCCTTCCGACACTCCAACAGGCTCAAGGAGCCAGTCGGAAACACAGCAGAATCCCCCTGTGGGTTTCCCTCCGACCACCATCATTGTAATACGGCGGTCGGAGGGAAACCATCGATGTCGGGCAGAAAGCCTCCGACAAGCTGTCGGATGGCTTTCCGCCTGACATCCTAATTGGGCCCTTTGGTACTTCATCAGAGGTATGAGTGCTATATAAATGTAACTACAGTATGTTATGACGTGCTGATTGGAAATCCCAAAGTAAAGCAACTATGTGCCTCTAAACATCTGATTGTTCTTTTTTAAAATAAACGTACACCATGCTAAATTACTATTAAAGACTCAATAGAGAATGGTCTTGGCCACCCCCTCCCTTCAAAATAAAAATACATCTTTAAGACGAGAAGAGAATGTGCTCATTTATTACAGTTTGGGAAAATAACAAAAAATATCACTTAATCGAGAGGCCAGTTTGAGAGAATCGTGGCATGCAAATAATAATATGCCAAGTCAGTAAGTTTTCAATAGAACAGCCTTTCCTTTCCAGTAAGTTTGAACTTACCAGCCTTCAGGTCAGATCCGGCTTTAGGAATCTGGAACTGGCAGTCCTATGAAGAAGCCTGGGTGGGCCATGTAGATACTTGAGGGAGCCGAGCAAAAATCTGGATTTTTGGAGACCTGTTTAGACTCTGACAACATCTGTTGAATATGGGCTATGAAGCAAAAATAACGTATCTTCTGTAATGTTGTTTCTAATGGGTATAACCTGAGGCGGTGGCCAGTGCCCGTTTTTAGGTCGAGCCTAGCGTACCGCTCATGCGCTGCTCTAGGAAAGGGCCTCTTGGAATCACTCCAGACTTTCAGAAAAGCTTGTGCGTGTGGCTTTAGATTTTCCACACATTGTTTTGGCCTTTGCGTGTGGCTTTCAAAAATGAAAGCACGCAATTGGTCAAAGGCGGGTGCATGCCCCACCTTTTTCAGTAAATGTTTACTCCCACGGCCTCCAGCTTGCGGGAGCGAGCAGCGGCGCGCAGGGTGCCATCTGTTGTGGATCATGTTTCCAATTAGCGCTGTCGCTTTCGCGGCCACGTGGCCCTTGTTTATTGTTTCCTCCTGCTTGTGTCTTCGTTGCTTGTTTTTCAAGGGATGGGGAAGTGGCTCTCTCGCTTTCTTCACTTGGTGCCGGGTCGTTACAAACCATTGCTACCCTACTTAAATGTAACCAGCGACCCCTTCGAAACTAAGCCGAAACACTCAGGGAAAACCGCTTCTTCGTCGCTTCTTTTCCCGATTTATGCCTCTGCCATTCTTCGTGGTGAAGGGCTGGCGGGTGCCTTTTCTGATTGGCCAGTTACTAATCCTCATAACAAATCACCAGAGGGTTTGTTCTGCAAAATGTCCAATGGAGTAGCGCCTGCTTCAGCAGATTAACCCTTAATGTCAGGCGGCGCTAATGAGGCCGAGAGTTTTTTAATTCCCGGATTACTATGGCCGGGAATAGACCCCAAACCCCCAGCAAGTTTCAGAAACGGTGGTTAACAAAGTGAAAAGGAACGCGCAGCTGGCACATGCGCACAACCAGAGGTTCTTGGAAAATCTGTCTTTTAAGGGATTTGGGGCGCCCTGTCGAGTTTTTAATTCATTTTCTTTCTTTCCTACATCTCGGAAAGAGGATGGCCCGGCGTCTAAAGACTCGCGGCTTTGCAGGGGCCTCCTTTTTAGGCCAAACTTCGCAGAAGACAACATCAAGTGATTCAGCTGGCCCACTTGTTGCGGCTCTTACCAGTAGATCCTAATCCCGCAGAGTGGATTAGGGGCCTGGGGGTAGCAAAGGTTTCTGCTGACGGACTCAGCCGCACGGATAATCTCGAAAAAATGAGCACGCAAGGCAGAACGGCTTGCCAAAGCTGGTAAAAGTATTTCGAAGGGGTAGGAGGTTGGTCGCTCAGATGCAGGGCTCCCAACGAAGAATGGCGGCCGGCACAGGTTAGGTGCTTGGCCGTCCGTCACTGCGAGGCGGGATTCCAAGCAGCACCATTGAAATAATTCACTCTCATTACTTGCACGGCTCTTTTTAATTCTAAACCGAAATTAATTAAGTTCGGAAAAAGGATACTACAAACTGAGTAGTGAGCGTGCTAGAGGAGGTGGACGTAAGCACGCGTCGAAGCCTACCTCTAAAATGCAGCCGCCCACCATTCCGGGGTTCATTCTTGATTCCACTCATCTCCTCCCCCACCACCAGTCTATCGCAAGAATACTCCAAAAAGAACAAAAGCGCCGTCATTCTGTACGCACAGGCAGCTGATGAATCAATGTCCAGCACGACGGACATGATTGCGCCAGGCAGGCAAGGCTTGACTAATTTATTGGGAGCATACAGCAGATTGTGGTTCAATCGCTCCATCTCCCTCGCTGCATTCTTTCCTTTTTAAAAAAAAATGTACGCTCCATTGCTGACAGTTCATAGAATGACCAGTAGAGTCAAATAATAATCTCAGTCTTATAATTTTCATCTTTAAGCATGGTGGTCGCTTTGGGAGACTGCGTGCCTTTCTTTTTAGGTCTCGCCTGAGCCAGCGCATGCGCTGCTCTGGCGAGAGTTTTAGTAAGCGGGTTTTGGAAGTGCAAACAGCAGTGGCTTTTGCTGGCGACCAGCTTGCGTTCACGCGAGCGTGCACGCGCGATCAGGCGCCATATGGCTTCCCTCGCCATCCGGCTTCCCTCGCGATTACTTTCACTTTCGCGGCCGCGCGGCCGTGTCAGTTTCACGGCCGCGCGGCCAATGCTTGTTATTTACTGCGACTGGTGAGGACGACGAACACAGGTTGGTTAATGGCAGCTGCAGTACACTGTGTTTGTCGGAAATTACAGCTGCTTTTGGTGTTGTTATCATTTGTTGTTTAGTTAGGATTGCAACGCATTGCCATCATTTTTAAGTAGAGTATTTGTTTGCAGCACCACAGACTTGATGATTATGTCGCATATTTCATTGCTTAGATATGGCTTTATTACTCATCATTCATTATGCACTACTTTCATGCTAGATTGCAAGACGAAACAATATTAAAGTGGTTTGTCATGATGCACCCTCCCGCCTTCCTCCTGCTGTCTCTTATGATTCTGACCCTCTTGACATCCGATGTTTTGCTTCGTATCCCGCGGCTCTCTTCCCACTCTTAATGTTAGCCTGCCCTATCCACATCCAATCAGTGATATATTTTGATACTACGGGGTGATGTGTAATATTAAGGGCCAATGTGTGACATGCAACAAACAACCCAGAGAAAGATTACACACAGCGAGTGAGCCCCCAACTCTCCTACATACTTTACCTCTGTTGGCACTTCACTACCACGCTAATGGAAAACCCTGATTAATAAAATGTATATATTGTACAGGGTGACCGTAGTGCCAAATCAGAGAGGGGAAATACAGAGTCTTTTAGGGTCAGGTACCTGTGGAAGCAGAGAATGGGCAGGGTGGATGAACCTAACATGAAATATGGTTTCTAAAACTTAAGGCAAATAAATGTCAAGAAACAGAGTTTTCTCACTATAAACAAGATTATCCGCCTTCTTTAAAATGTGCTCTTTATAGAAAACCCTCACATACCTTCAAAGTATGCTTGCTTTGCCAAAAGACAAAGGGGCCGATTCCGATCTCGGCCGGTAGGGCTCCGAATCGGATTCGGCTTTACCGGATCCGATTCGGAGCCCTGTTTCCCGACCGAACCGTACACGGGTCCGGCCGAGCGAGTACGATGCGAAATCTCCGACCGACTCGTCCGGGCGTCCCGACCGCTCCGACCGACTCGCTCCCGGCTCGAACCGCTCCGACCGACTCGCTCGGACTCGACTCGCACCGCGCAATGGAGACGTTTCCCGGCCGGGTAAGTACGATGCGCGCCGCGAGCAGTCCGACCGAGCCGCGCACTCCGGCTCGTAAGAGCTGTCGGAGCCGTACTTTGGGGGTCTGTGTTGGACCCCCTGTACGCGTAGCCGCGCGAGTCGCACACAGGGGGGACCCATGGGTCCCCCTACCTGTGCGTGTACGGCGCGAATCGCTTCGCCCGCGTACCCGCTGTAGGGGCGCCCTTGTCCGACTCGCACCCATTGAGTCAATGGGAGCCCGCGTACGCGTTGTGCGACCGGCTCCCATTGACTTCAGTGGGAGTCCGACCGACTCCGAGTCCGATAACATACGGACGCATCGTACTCGTTCGGTCGGACTGCACGGGTCCGATTCGGTCGGAAATCTCTCCGGGTCCGGCTCGGTCGGAGAAATTTCCGGCCCGAATCGGAATCGACCCCAAAGTCTGCCAATGTTGGCACACAGTCATTCAGAAACAGGCGAAATTCGATTTTGGCCTTTTTTGTAGACCTGGTATTTTCCATACTAGCAGCCTCCTAATAACATATGGGTCTACATAAAACTGCTAACACAATCTAGCCATAACACAAGTAACTTCATACTGCAAAACACAAAGTAACATGGCGTCATAATGGCGTCATAATAAGCCAGTCGGAACAATGTCCTGGCGAGTTAAATGCTCTGTGCTGACATCTGCGGAGGTCTGTCGGACGCAGTTCGAATCGCGACAATGAAACCCAGGCGTTTGAGGTCAATTGAGCACCATTAACGAGGGTAAATGAAACAGCGCTTGTTTAAAGTGTTTAGAAACGGCAGAAGTGCGGTGTTAAAGCACTGTGTTTAAAACGAGTTGGTATTATACCGCAATGTAGCACACAATATTGTATATAGACTAACCTTATTAAGTGTCCAAAGTCTACCCGGGCGAGATGCTTTCTGGCACATGCACTTTCTTTCGCAATGCTCCTTGTTGTCCTAACCAGACAGCAGGAGCTTTTATAGGCTGCCAGGGTGCTATATGCAAATGACGTGTCATCCAACTACAGCTTTACAGAAAGAGAAAAATTCCCCAAAGCCTCGGCTCTTTCAGCATCAGTCTCTGAAGGGAGTGGTGCGCAGAAGGAAGAGGGACAGGTGTCGAATTAATTGCAGCAGGTAGCTGAGCGGGTTTCGTCTTCTCTGCTGTTTGCCTCATCAATATGTTTTCGTTCGTCTCAGGGGCCGATTCCGATCTCGGCCGGTAGGGCTCCGAATCGGATTCGGCTTTACCGGATCCGATTCGGAGCCCTGTTTCCCGACCGAACCGTACACGGGTCCGGCCGAGCGAGTACGATGCGAAATCTCCGACCGACTCGTCCGGGCGTCCCGACCGCTCCGACCGACTCGCTCCCGGCTCGAACCGCTCCGACCGACTCGCTCGGACTCGACTCGCACCGCGCAATGGAGACGTTTCCCGGCCGGGTAAGTACGATGCGCGCCGCGGGCGAGTCCGACCGAGCCGCGCACTCCGGCTCGTAAGAGCTGTCGGAGCCGTACTTTGGGGGTCCGTGTTGGACCCCCTGTGCGCGTAGCCGCACTGAGTCGCACACAGGGGGACCCATGGGTCCCCCTACCTGTGCGTGTACGGCGCGAATCGCTCGCCGCGTACCCGCTGTAGGGGCGCCCTTGTCCGACTCGCACCCATTGAGTCAATGGGAGCCCGCGTACGCGTTGTACGACCGGCTCCCATTGACTTCAATGGGAGTCCGACTCGACTCGAGTCCGATAACATACGGACGCATCGTACTCGTTCGGTCGGACTGCACGGGTCCGATTCGGTCGAAAATCTCTCCGGGTCCGGCTCGGTCGGAGAAATTTCCGGCCCGAATCGGAATCGACCCCTCAGTGTTTCCCAGGTCGGTGTGCAAGATTGTCCTCAGTGGCTGGTACTGTGACACAAGGAGCCGAGCTCGGCCAGAGGCTGCCCGGGGTCAAGACCTGTCTCAAGCCCCCCACCTCTTCCAGGCGTGTGGGTGTGACGGGCTGACATGACAGGTACAGGAGATGAGCTGCCACTCACCATTGCACATTATTTACATATTTCCGGCCCCGTGCACGGCGGCGCTGAAGCTGAGCATTACAGTGAACACACGAAGCGCACATGCCACAAGCAGGGTCGGAGTATGGCCAGCCATGGTCCAGGACACCCATAATTGCCACCCAAATTCATTCACGAACCATTACTTGGTTAGTAATGAGGGACTCGTCGGTGGTTAAAATGTAGGAAAACAATTATTATTTCCACAGCTCTTCCTCCACTGTTTCTTCTTGGCCCTTTTCACCCCACCTCAGCCTTCTTGCTCTCCTCTTACAACAGCCCTCAGAGGCCATCTTTACATCATCCCTTCACAGGAGACTTTGTGGAGGCCTCAGGCTCAGCAGGTGTTTATTGGGAGCACATTGCTGGGGTCTCATGACATAGCGCCCTCCTCCAAACCAGGCCTCTCGACGCTTTAAAAGACAAAGATGGAGTTTATCCAGTATGGTACTTGTCTTACACTGATAGTGAACATCTGGTTCACCAGAATACCTGACCGATGAAACCCCATAAAACACTGTTTATCTTAAAATATTATCTTTGGTGTGACACAACAATTACAATAAATATGTGCAAAAATAGTGATCATCCGACACATCCCAGAGTGGTTGAAAATAGATTCCAAAATTACAAGTCACAACATTATTGTTTTTTTACATATGGGACAAAGAGTCTCCAGTGCACGCCATCCATGATCTAAATCCAGCTAAGGAAATACCAGCCCCCTGCCCGGTGCATTGCTTCCATTGGTGCAGCAAGTGCAGTGGCACAAGGGCCTAAAGGCCTGTGGTGCCCATTGAACCATGAATATTGCTGTATTTTATAACTCAAACAGCGGCCAGGGACTCCATTTCCTTCCTTGCACTAGGGCTCTTGTCAAACTAACAAATACATAGTCGCCATAATTAACTACACACACCTAATCTCCCCGTAGCTGCACCCATTTCAAGCATGCAGCATATGGTTTTTTAGGTCTCGCCTAGGCAGCGCGCATGCGCTGAAAGGAGGACCTTTAGCCGTCGTTCAGCTCTTTTTCGAAGCACATACTCGTGCTTGTGGCGGCACACAGCTTGCAGGAGTGCGCAGCGGCGCGCCACAAGCACGAGTATCTGCTTTGAAAAAGAGCAGACTGCGCGCGCACGCATACACGCACGCACCACTCCCGGGCAAGAAATATCAGCATTAGTGAATGTGCTTTAACATTTCCGCATTGCTTTTAAATATCAGCCTTATATCCGCATTGCTTTAAAATATCTGCATTAGTGTATGTGCTTTAAAATATCCGCATTGCTTTCAAATATCAGCCTTAGTTATTCACTCATGCACGGCTCTCTTGTTTTTATTTTTTATTAGCCATTCACGCACGCACCACTCCCGGGCAAGAAATATCAGCATTAGTGAGTGTGCTTTAACATTTCCGCATTGCTTTTAAATATCAGCCTTATATCCGCATTGCTTTAAAATATCAGCATTAGTGAATGTGCTTTAAAATATCCGCATTGCTTTCAAATATCAGCCTTAGTTATTTACTTGTGCACGGCTCTCTTTTGTTTTGTTTTTTTATTAGCCATTCACGCACTCAATGCTCCCGGGCCAGAAATATCAGCATTAGTGAATGTGCTTTAACATTTCCGCATTGGTTTCAAATATCAGCCTTATATCCGCATTGCTTTAAAATATCAGCATTAGTGAATGTGCATAGCCAATAGGTCTCGCCTTTGGGACCTTATAAGTGTTTAGCTATGCAACAGTTGATGTTGTTGCACCAAGGATATTGTGCTGGATAACTAAACACTTATAAGGTCCCAAAGGCGAGACCTATTGGCTATGCCAATGCTTGTTTCTACATGCGCCTGCATCTGGTGCTGCTGCTGCTCTCGGTGTACTGAGGATGGTCGCAGCTGGGTCCCGACTATTCCTGCTCTGCCTCTGCACAGGGGCTGTTATCGGAGGAGGCAGCAACAGAAAGAACCAGAGGCAGGTACACCCTCAGCAAGCCGTGCAACTCGGGGACTCTCAAAATAAGCGTGAGCATTATCTGCACAAAGATATCATCCCTGCAAACGTGCTGAAACACCATAGCTAAAATATATTAGCAAAGCCCTAGGCGAGACCTATTGGCTATGCCAATGCTTGTTCTGCCTTTGACTTTAAACTATCGTCTGATGTGAGCTTACATTCTCTGGGGCAGATTTACAAGCCCCTTGCGCCACCTTTGCGTCATTTTTAACATGGGAAAAATGACGCAAAAGTGGCGCAAGGGGCTTGTAAATCTGCCCCCCTGTCTTTAGTCGTAGTGCAGTGTTATGGCATACCAGGCTGCTCATTTGTTGATGGATGATGTGATAACATCAGCTTTCCTCCTCAGTGAACTCCCATATATCCACGCAATAGGTTATTCAGAAGATTATGGGGCGCTGGTGAAATACTATTTGTGGGAGCACATTCTTAGTTCTCTCCCAAAATGTTTTCAAGCATCCATAACAAATTTTAATTTGAATAGACATTGCAGTGCCACTCGTCAAAAGTTGAGAATTTGTCTTTGGGTACTTTCTGAAGCATGAATGACAAATGGACCTTTTTAAACCAGTTTGGGCAAGCAACAATAATCCAAGTAAAATATGTTATTATACATTTGGGAGACGGGTTCCCCCTCGTGAGTTTTGTGAAAAATGGGAAATTTTGCATTTCAACCATACTGCGCCAGTAATGTTGTTTAGAGTACAATAGAATTTAAACAGGATTTTACATTGTAGTTTCTCTCTAATAATTATTTAAAGAAAAGGCATATTTATGAGGAAAAGACACAAAAGGGAATGATTTTAAATTGTAGTTAGAAATAGGGTGATTTTATAATAGGTTGGTATCTGTGAAAGTGGGGATAAGCCACATGTTGATCGACAATATAATTGAAGTATTCCCTGACAAGTGATTGAGTCTGACCCAGCCCTATCAGCTTTCAGAGACACCACCTGTACTAAGTCCTTACCATGAATTTACAAGTAGTATTTTAGCATAAGAATGGGAAGTGGTTGGTGTTGGTCCTGTCACAAAATTAGCCTAACACTTGAAGGCACTGTAAGACCAGCATGAAATCACTTTATGGAGTTTACCAAGTTGTAATAGGAGTGCAACCTGCAGACCTTTTTCCACCACTAGTATACCTTTTTGTAGAATGCACTCAGGAGTAGCAGAAGTCCCAAGACCATGAAGGTACATTTAAGCCGGGGTAAGATAATTATTATATATTACAATGCAATCCTCACTCATGTCCTTCAGAAGACTACTGAAAACTTGGCTCTTCTCCGACTGAGTAAACTCAAAGAAGAGGATCTCTACCTATCTAATTCTATGGACACAGGATGTGGCTAATAGATCAAAAGGCCCGAAAGCGAGAAAATGAATCCACAAGAAAACAAAATAAAGAAAAGAATATTTATAATTCAAAATTCAGTTTATTAGCTATAATGTACATATTATAATTTTTTTATTTTTTATAAATGGCATGAAAGAATCAGACCAAGACACTTCCCACAAAACATTCATTCAAATCACAATCAAACCTACAATCATACTCACAAGTGCTTCAAACCAATCAACCAACATTGTATTAAAAGCGACAATAACAAAATTCATAATAGAAAACAGTACCCCTATAGATACAGATAGACACATATATACATGAATAACTAATCTGTATGTCACAAAAGAGAAAAGTAAATCAAAAGAGAATAAAAATAAAAATAAGACAAGTGACTCAGATAATACATAAGAAAATTATAAAGAAAAAAACTCATTTAGATTTTGACAGATAAATATATAACAAATCACAAAAAGTATATAAAGGGGCTGAAATACAAGGTCAAGCGCCGACGCGCGTTTCGGTGTAGACCCGGATGTGGTCGTCACCTTCTTCAGGGCGCACAGACAAATGCATAGACAACAGTGGGAGGTGCCTAAAATATAAATAAACGTTACAATGCTGTACATATTTACATGACCAAAACACAATGAGATTGGCTAAAAAAGATAACCGAATAATCCATCAAATGCATATAGTTGACTGTGGTTCACAGGGCACATCATATATAATAGATATTAAACTTTTTAAGATTCGAATTGCGCAACAATAAATACAGACAAGAAAAATTGTATGTTGTAAAAAAACATCATAACACATAAAACAACATAAATACTACAACTCTGTATATATAAAGCAAATAGATTTTAGGTGTGAATGAAAAATGAAATTATGTAACAGAGAAAAATAAAAAGAAAAATATAGTCAAGACACCTGTATGGCGGAATTAGACTAAAGCCAATTAATCTGAAAGTACCTGAGTCAGACATGTGGTTCAAACGTGTAAACGGCAGGCCAATAGATGGTATATAATGGGCTAACTGTCTCAGTTGAATACATATTACATCATACACGACATCTTACATACATCTCCGACTGAGCTCTGGAAACCCATAACGCATCGCTCAATCCCGTCACCTCATATGTCCTGCCAAACCCAGCGCCAAGACGCCTTCGGGCATATGTGCGCTATATAAGTCGACAAATCAATCAATCAAATCAATCCAGATTAGTGCCTTACACTCAACTATTGCATTCAGGCATTGCTGGTAAAGCAAGAAGTTACTCCAGGATCTGATAAGTTGGGGTCACTGTGTGGCAGCAGAAAGAGAGTGCAGTTGAGAGTGGGGCAGTCATATGAAAAAAGCACAAATGTGACAGAAAATCTGTTCTGACTTACTTAAATGAACATAAATAGGCTGCAATATAAAACATTGTGAGGAGTCATGTGCTGCAGAGATCCTTATGTGCCCAGCAATTTAGAAGTGATATAAATAGTAAGATAACTCTATTTGTTAATGCATTTGCTGGATATTTTTGTGTTTTCTCCAGTGGCGGTTATTGCACAGAGTTTTAATGTGCCTGCTGCACAGCACAACATAACATACAGATCAGAGAGTTGTATTTTATGTAAATAGCTGATTGGGTTACTGCTTTTGTAACAGAGATGAGTTGGCCTAACGGCTAGGGCGGTCGACCTCGAATTTGGGGAACTGGGTTCGAGTCTCGGCAATGACGCTGAACATCCTGTGATTCTGGCCAAATCACTTAATCTTCCCGTGCCTAACAAAAATTAATGTCCCCTCATGTAACGCAACTGGTGCTATGTAAAGCGCTCTGATACCGGGCCAAGCTCGCGCTATATAAAACTTCATAAATAAATATTATCCTGCACTTCATAAGTAACAGTCCTTCTAATATAGCACAGTGAGCAATGAACCAGCATCAAAGAGCTACATGCAACCTGTAAGGCATAGGTTTAGTACCTTATTGTGTTTTTCAATCATTCACAATTCTAAAGTTGCAAAAGAGGCTTTATTTTCGTAGTTATAAAGCCTTATTAGTATAGAAAAGCCCAACCACTGCATTACATTTGAATTACTTAGGGGCAGATTTACAAGCCCCTTGCGACACTTTCGCGCCGCCTTTGCATCACTTTTTGTGATGCAGCGGCAGTGTAAACAATGCGCCACATTGTGGCCTATTTACAACGTGACGCATCTAGGGAGATGCATCACGTTGTAAAGCCCTTGGTCACATTATACCTGTGTCAGGTATAATGTATGCAGGGTAGGCGTTACCATGCAAAAAGTAATGTAGAACTGACGCAGTGAACATTTCACTGCATCACTCTACGCCTTCAATGCGTCGAAATCCCTACGCCTGCTAAGACCAAGCGTAAGGAATGACACAGGGCTTTTTGAATGGGACTCATCTATCTGTTGTGGCGCAGTGCTGGAGTTGAATCACTCTAATGAGCATCTCCAGCAATGCGTCACTTTTGTGGCAACAGATGCGTCAGAATTTCTGACGCATCTGTTAATCCTTGCGCCATGGAGCACTGTATTGTAAATGCCGTGCATCCATGGTGGCGCAAGGACATTTGGTGCTAGTGCAAGGAAATGGACGCGTCTATGCAGATGCGTCAGTTCCTTGTAAATGATGCCCTGTCTTTGTGTTTCTCCACACCAAACAGTTGTGAAGTGATAACAAGCTGAGTGTCTTTATTTCGCTTCCATTGCCTTTGCAACTTTGAGTTAGGCTCCAGATAGCTCCTAGTTGGGATGAGACTCCAACAAAATGAGGGCTGTTGCCCCTTTTAAGTAAAACCTTTACATTGGGCCCAACTTCAAGTGAAAATAAGAAATACCCCTCACTTCATGAAGTTTGCTCCTCCGAACAGAAAGCAGACAATGTCGTAGAGCTGCTGAATGTGCTGATGCTGACAGATTATACGGAGACAAATTCAGCATATTTCACTAGGGCCTGTCCAGATACAGCTCAATAATAGCTGCAGAATACAGGATGTGCCTGGATCCCCCTCATTTAAAGCACTGCACCCAGATACATCACATAACAATAAACATACACTTAAAAAATCCAAACCTATGGGCTTTGCCAATTCTTGTTTGCAGTCTCAAATAAATGTATAACAACAATGATAATGTTGTGACTTATTAGAGTTTAAAATGTTTCACTTCTGAAAAAAGAGACTGTGATTTAAGGTCTGTGAATGAGCTAGTGGTCTTTGGAGTGTCTCAGTCGTTCGAGTTCTCCCCTTAACTCTCCTTTACTGTGAAATCTCTCACTCATTTAAACTTTTATCAATCAATCAATCAATCAATCAGGGGTTTATAAAGCACGCTACTCACCCGTGAGGGTCTCAAGGTGCTGGGGGGGGGGAGGGTGCTGCTCAGGGTCAGTCGAAGAGCCAGGCTTGAGGCTCTTCCTGAAGGTGTTCATGGTGGGGGAGCGTCTGATGTTGACTGGGAGCTCGTTCAAGGTCTTTGCTGCAATGTAGGAGAAGGCTCTTCTGCCTGCTCTGGTTCTGCGGATGCGTGGGGTCTCTGCCAGGGTGAGGTCGGCAGAGCGGAGGTTTCTTTTGGGTACGTGGAAGGAGACTCTTTCGTTGAGGTATTTGGGTCCGATGTTGTGGAGGGATTTGTAGGTGTGGGTGAGTAGCTTGAAGGTTACTCTCTTCTCGATGGGGAGCCAGTGGAGGTCTCGTAGGTGCGGGGTTCCGAGGATGAGTCTGGCTGCGGTGTTCTGGATGGTTTGGAGCTTGTGTAGCGGGGTTTTGTTGATTCCGGTGTAGAGGGCGTTACCGTAGTCCAGTCTGCTTGTTACGAGTGTGTGGGTGACGGTCTTTCTGCATTCGTGGGGAATCCACTTGAACGTCTTTCGGAGGATGAGGAGGGAGTTGAAGCAGGTCGAGGCGACGGCGTTGATCTGGCGGGTCATGGTGAGGGAGGAGTCCAGGATGATGCTGAGGGTCCGGGCGTGGTCCGTCGGTGTGGGTGGGTTTCCAAGAGCAGGGGGCCACCAGGAGCTGTCCCACACCGTGGGGGAGGGTCCAAGGACGAGGACCTCGGTCTTCTCCGAGTTCAGTTTTAGGCAGCTGTCGCTCATCCAGGCTGCGACGTCTTTCATTCCTTCTTGGAAGCTGAGTCTGGTGTCTTCGGGGTTCTTCGTGAGAGAGAGGATGAGCTGGGTGTCGTTGGCGTAAGATACTATGCTGAGCCCATGCTGTCTGACGATGGCGGCGAGGGAGGCATGTAGATGTTAAAAAGCGTGGGGCTGAGCGAGGATCCTTGGGGTACTCCACAGTTGATCTCTGTAGGTTCGGAGAGGAAGGGAGGGAGTCTGATCCTTTGGGTTCTGCCGGAGAGAAAGGAGCGGATCCAGTCGAGGGTGGTTCCTCGTATACCGGCGTCGTGGAGTCTGGCTACGAGAGTGCGGTGTGAGATGGTGTCGAAGGCCGCGGAGAGGTCTAGTAGGATGAGGGCCGCTGTGTGGCCCTGGTCGAGTAGCATGCGGATGCCATCGGTGGCCGCGAGGAGGGCGGTCTCGGTACTGTGGTTGCTGCGAAATCCGGACTGGGAGGAGTCGAGGATGGCATTCTCTTCGATGAAGGTGGTCAGCTGGGCTTTGATGAATCTCTCGGTGACTTTGGCTGCAAAGGGAAGGAGAGAGATGGGCCGGTAATTTTTCAGGTCCGTCGGGTCGGCCGAGGGTTTCTTGAGGAGGGGCTTGACTTCTGACCGCTTCCAGTCATCGGGGAAGATGCCGGATTCAAGGGAGGCATTGTTGTTCCGGCCTAGTTCGAGAGCTATGGCGGCGGTGGCTCTGTGGTAGATGTGCGGTGGGCAGGGGTCCGTGGGAGCTCCTGAGTGTGTGTTCTTCATGGTCTTGGTGGTGTCTTCAGTGGTAGCAGGTTTCCAGGTGGTGATGATCGGCCGGTTGTCAGTGGTGGAGAGGGTGGTGGTGTCAGGAGTCTGTTCGCTGAAGTTGTTATAGAGAGCCTTGATTTTCAGGTGGAAGTAGGAGCTTAGCTTGTTGCAGAGGTCCTGGGATGGAGGGACGTCCGTGGCTTCGCTGGGGGGTTTGGTGAACTGCTGTATGACGTTGAAGAGTTCTTTTGCGTTACTTGCATTGGAGTGGATTTTGTTCTTGATAAAAGTCCTCTTGGTGGCTCTTATGCACTGGTGGTATTCATTCATGGCGTTCCTGTAGTTGTTCTGGTCTTCGGTGGTTTTCTTGCTCCGCCCGAGTTTCTTGAGGCATCTGCAGGAGCACCTGGCTTCTTGGAGGTCGTTGGTGAACCAGGCTGCCTTCAGGGGGCGTTGATTGACAGGGTGGCGGAGGGGTGCGAGCTTGTCAGCTCAGCTGGAGATCCAGCGGTGTAGTTCTTTCGCTGCGGAGTTGGTGTCGTCGTGCCGGAGGAGGGGTCGTGGAGCAGGGTGGCGTTGAAGTGTTCCTCTGTGATGTTGCTCCAGTTCCTTCGGGGCAGGCGTGGGGCGGGTTTGGGTGCGGTGGTGGTGTTGAAGGTGAAGTGTACGCAGTGGTCGTCTGTCCAGAGGGGCTGCAGATGGTGTGGCTGAAATGGATGTTTGTCCCTCTTGCAAAGATGGGGTTGAGGGTGTGTCCAGCTTTGTGGGTGGGGGTGGTGACGAGCTGCTTCAGTCCGAGGTTGGCGAGGTTGTCGAGCAGGGTGGTGGAGTCCGGGTCCTTGCGGTTGTCGAGGTGGAAGTTCAGGTCTCTGATGAGGATGTAGTCCATGGAGGCGATGGCGTGGGGTGCGACAAGGTCGGCAATGGTGGTGGCGGAAGAGGCACGAGGCCCGGGGGGTCTGTAGACGAGGGTCCCATGTAGCATGGTTCTGGGGCTGGTTTGGATCTGGAAGTGGAGGTGCTCTGTGCTGGAGAGGGGGTCACTCGTGCTGGAGGTGGAGAGTCAGAGGGAGCTATTGTGTGCGATGGCGAGTCCTCCTCCTGGGTGGTGAGGGCGGTCCTTTCTTAGGATCTTGTATCCGTCGGGGATGGCGGTGGCGATGTCGTGGCGGAGGTGGCGTTGGTTTATGTTTCCGTGAAGAATGCGACGTCTGGCGAAAAGATGTCGAGCAGGTCCCAGATCTCCGTGGCGTGTCTGTGGAGGGAGCGCACGTTGAGGAGGATGCACGTCAGGGCTTCGGTGGTGCAGGCGTCCATCATGGGTTCAGCGGTCGTGGGGGGGCTGTTGATGGTGAAGGATTGTCGGCAGTGTCGGCAGGAGAACTGGCCGTGGGTGGTGTTCGGCGTCGATCTCTGGCAGTTGTTGTTTCTTCCGGGGTTCAGTACGAGGAGGTCGGCGGAGTTGTAGCGGTGGATGGCTGGAGAACCAGGGTCCCTGGCACTGGCCGCGGTCGGGTCGTGGATGGGTGCAGACGGGCTTGCATTTGGCGCACCTTTGGCGCGCCAGCGGCGCACCCACTGCGCGGCTGCACAGTGGCCCCCATTAAGTAGGGGAGGGGGGCGGGAAGCGCAGCTGGGAGGCGGGAGGCGGGAAACCAGCAGGGGGGGAGGGGTAGCAGCGGCGGGAGGGCACAGGGCAGCAACGGGCACAATAAAGAACAGAAGAGAAACAGCAAAAAATAGAATTAAAGACAGAGAGGGTGCAGAAAACGGAGACTGAAGGCAGAATGCAGAAAACGGAGACAGAAGGCAGAAAGAGGCAGAAAGAGGCACACGGGCCCAAGAGAGACAGAAAGCCGAAGGGTGGCACTGAGACAGACACAGACAGCAGCGGCCAGCAGAAGAGCAAGGCTCTCCCACTGGACCACCAGGGATGAGGCGCAGGCAGGAGCCTGCGGGTGGAGGAGGGCCTCAACACCTACCAGAATAGAAAGGCACTTGACAGGGAGAAATTCTCTGTCTTCATAACCCCCACACTGGGCCCACTCCAACTGTACATGCATAACATTCCTCATATACATCCCAATAAAGTTGCCAAACACACGTCTTGTTTCTTGTGTTAAGTGTTGGCTGCAGTTCATTCTGTTAACATGTATGCCTTGGAAATTTTGCCTTGGAAAATGGCCGCTGAGTAGGAGCTCCCGGCAGGAGCTCCGGGTTGGGGATTGCCGTTTTCGGTGTATATCCCGGTTAACCCCACCAGCTGCCCTCCTCTCACTCCTACATCGTGTGCCATCGCCCGGACCTACTTCTACTCACCTAATCTCGACATCTCGGCAGCCCCACAGCCTCCGTTGCCGCGGTGTGCCAGCCGAACCTGGGTTGAGTGCGACTGCACCCGCTGCTCCCCTGCATATCCCGACACGGTACAGAGACGGTCTCCCGGACCCCTGGCGTGCTTGGGTGACGGCCGCGAGGGACGCATCGCTGGTTGACCTAAGGGTGAGTGCTGCTGCACTTCGCTGCTCCCCGCAGGTCCTGACGCCGAAGGCTGTGCCCCCAGTACGGGCGTAGTAAGCGGAGATGGGCGCTGCCTTTCTGCCTCCAGGCGCTCTGCAATCATCATTTGCATATTCAGCGGGGACAAAGTAGCTTAGCTTATCCCCAAAAACCGCCCCAAATAAAAAAGAACATCTCTTTCCACTTAATCATTTATCAGCTATCCGGGACATTGCCACATCAAAGATGCAAAGAAGCTTTCTATTCCTATCTACTTTGTCAACTGTTCCTCAGGGTCTTTTCCACATCACTGCATTAAACATTGAAAAAGGACTACACCCCTGGAGTACAAAAAGCGAAAGAGGACCTCTGCACTGGGACAGTTCTCGGGAAGTAAACAGGGCGGCCATCTTGAAATGATGCCTTCTATATGTTTTGGGCACCTTTGAATCTCTCTTACAACAGCACAAATGGTGGCTCCCATAAAATTCAGACAACCCCCTCGTATCCTCATCCAATGAGCACAATGGTGTCTCCAGACAAGCGGGAATATAAATAAATAAATACATTTAAAAAAAAGCAAATAAATAAACAAAGAAATAAAACAAAATAAATAACTCTCATTGCCGGTCCTGGCTCTGCCTTGAGGCTGAGGCGCTGAGGCTAGCCTGGCCGCTCGGGGAAGAACCTCCCCTCCTGCAGTTTAGTGACCCTTTTCCGATCTTTTACTGCCCCATCCTAGCCAGCATGGCAGGACCCGGCCTGACAGCTACTGGGGAAAATTATCATACTCTTGCGTATCCTCCCAACATTTCTAAAACGGCTGCCAAATCTCTCAAGCACTCCACCCTGAAAACTCACCCAGAGACCCTGATCTCTGACTCTAGATACTACGCTGACAAGGGCATAGTCATCAATGACCTTATCTTCTACACCAGAAGAACATCCGCATGGCGCAAAACCATCGCGCACCTCCTCAATGTACACGGAACAAGGAACATACCGTATGGGACCAAACTCACGATAGTGCCCTCGGCAATCTTGCGAGCTGACCTCACCATCACCGTGTACAAAAACGGCATCGTCCTGATCCAAGCTACATCTAACAACCTCAATAAATTTGCAGACCTGTTCACCCTCCTCAAAAACCATGTGCATGACAGCTGCAGGGCAACAAACACCCTAACCAACGACCCTCCTACTAGCGTGCCCAGCCACCCACAAAGCACCCCCCTAAGGGCGCACAACTCAGACCAATCTAACCCTTCCTTCACCCCACCTAAACCTACCAACAGAACCGTTCCCAGACCTTTGGTCTCCTCCCCGCCAGCCCCTCCCTCTGACCTTGAGACCAAAACGCTCCCATTGGCCTGCGTCACAAGTCGACCCAGCCCCTTGATCCTCCCACCAACGCATGCCAATAGAACCGCTACCAAACCACTGTCCCCTTGCCTCCAAGCGCCCTCTTATACTTCTACTGACACCAAATCTCTATACTACAAAACAGCTCTTCCCTCCGACCTTGAGGCTGAAACCCTTCTACCGACCTACGACACAACGCGACCCTGCCCCCCTACCCTACCACCAACGCATGCCAATAGAACTGTCACCAAACCACTGTCCCCCCGCCTTCATGCGCCTTCCTCCTATATTGATATCGAAACTCTGCACTACAGAGCAGCCAAATTAACGCAGAGCATCCATAACTCCATTCTGGATCTAAAGAACCTCCTTCACCTTACTGAACTTTCCTTCTCTAAGTTCAAGCGTCCATGGAGCCCCTCCCCCTCCCTACCACAGAGCCCCCACTCACCCACTACCGCTATCTTTGAGACATCGTCGCCCTCGTAAGCAACCATGCCACCTCTCTGAGGAGGAAATTCTAGCTCTCCTCCTCTCCTACAACTCTACCCTTGTCACCCCAAGTCCGCTGGACCTTACGGAAGAGGAAATTCCAGCCATCCTCCTTTCCCTCAACCCCGCCCCAGTAACCCCCAGTACACTAAACGTGAATGTCGAACATGCCATCCACACGGTTGCTATCAACCCCAACAGATCAGCTACCATCCGCAACAGAAGTGTGGTTGATAGCAACCTTGCGCCAGTACCACTGTCTGCCCCACTGCATGACATTCTTTCCGACCCTCCTTTATCTGGCCTCCTAATTAACTGCCGCTCAGCAGTTAAGCATGCCGCCGATATCGCTGACCTCATACTGAGCCAAAACTGTGATTTAACAATCCTGACTGAATCGTGGCTTAACGAATCCTCATCTCCATGCCTGGACCTCCTAGTCCCTCCCAACTACAACATAGCAAGACTGAACAGGCAATCTAGGAAAAAAGGTGGAGGCATTGCCTGCATTTACCGCTCTAACCTTCTCATCACAGAACTCCTGGCAGACACCTCGAACTCCTGTGAATACCTGGCTCTTTCCATATGTAGTAGCACCACCCAACTGTGCAATCTGCACATATTTTACCACCCCCAGGCACGAATGACGCCTTCACTTACCACCTTATGGAAATTATCACAGCCAAGTCCTCCTCCAACTCTAAAGACATTTTCCTTGGTGACTTCAACCTGCACTGGAACGACCCCAAGGATCCTCATGTCAACGCCATCAAAGATCTCCTGGCCGACCAAGCCCTATCCCAAGCCTGCGCACTCCTACACATTCAAAGGCGCCACTCTTGACTGGATCATCGCTAAGGAAACACTAGTCAAGCTTATCGCTATTGTCCCTTGTGACTGGTCGGACCACCATGCTATCTCCTTCCTTTTACCTAGCACCCACAAGACAAGGGCACCGCAACAGAAGTTTCCCAAACGCTGGGTCAGAGACACCAAAAACCTTTATCCCAGGGAATTGGCAGCTCGCTGTAAGTCTGACCTCCCCCCTGCCCCCCACATCACATCAGTTAGTGACATCAATGATCATTACTCTGCGACTCTAACTAACATCCTTGATGACCTTGCCCGCTAAAACTAAAAAGAACCCAAACCAAAGACAGAAATCCCTGGTTCAATGGGTCCCTCAACAGCGAGAGGAAATCCCTCCGGCAGTCAGAAAGGATCTGGAGACAGCTCCCCTCAGCCGCTCATTTAAAACTGCTCCGCCAGGCCAGAAACGCCTACAATAGGAATATCCTCAAATCAAAAAGAATTCTTCAGATCTGAACTGGGAAACGCCAAGAACAGACCCCGCAAACTCTTCGAGTTGGTTAAATACCAATCCAACAAACTGGCCAAATCATCGAAAGAAACCCCCAAGTCACTAATATCATCCGAGGAATTCTCTTCCTTTTTCTCAGACAAAATCACAGCCTTAGGAAACAAACTCAGGTCTGCTACCCACTCTCAACCCCTCCCAGTTCTGCCTCCCTCCGAGTCGCCTCCACAGGCTTCACCCAAAAGCGAAGCGCACTGGACTGACTTCAAAACCTATGATGAACACTCCATCTCGAAAATCCTATCCACCCTAAATCCGAACAACCACTTTAATGACCCACTCCCCTCTAACTACCTAGCTGCCACCGCCCAATCCATCATTCCTAGCTGGACTGCAATAATTAACGCCTCCCTTCTACAGGGATCGATACCCGACTCTCTGAAAGCCGGTCAAGTCCTACCCATCCTAAAAAAGCCAGCGCTTGACCCTGCCTCCCCTGACAACTTTAGACCCATCTCCAACATTCCACTCCTAGCTAAAGTTCTGGAGAAATGTGTGCAACAGCAGCTGAGCCAACACATCACGAACTTCCACCTACTAGATGACTTCCAATCCGGTTTCAGACCAGGGCACAGTACGGAAACTGCCATTCTCCACATTTTTGATGATGCCCTCCGAGCCCTTGACCAAGGTAAAACCTGTCTCCTAATCCTCCTAGATCTATCCTCAGCCTTCGACACGGTCAACCATGAAAAACTACTCGAACGCCTCAAACTCAGGATGGGAATTGATGGCTCGGTTCTTGAATGGTTTAGGTCCTTCCTCCACAACCGCTCTCAGAGATTCCTAGTTAACGGCAACCTGTCTGCTACCTCGTCGGTCACGGTTGGAGTCCCCCAAGGATCAACCTTGTCCCCCACTCTCTTCAATCTCTACCTCGAGCCACTCGCTGAAGTACTACACACCAAAAACATTTCCTAACACATGTACGCTGACGACACCCAGATCTACATCAAAATCTCCTCCTTCGAGGATATTCTTTCCCTTAATGAAGCCCTGAAATTGACTGTCCAATGGCTCTCCTCCAACCAACTCAAACTCAACGCAAATAAGACAGAATTTCTACTACTTTCCCCTCCCAAAAACAATCCTGAGACTCAGGTATGGATTAAGGCCATCACAGCCTTAAATTGTTCTCCGACCATCGTGGACTTGGCCAAATCCCTCGGAATAACCCTTGACTGTAAGCTGAACATGCGGGACCACATCAACTTGATGGCCAAATCAGCCAGATTCCACCTGAGCTACCTAAGGAAACTTAAACCCTTCCTTGATACTCCCGACCTAAAAATGGCAGTCCAGTCACTTGTCATCTCTAGACTCGAATATGGCTGCTCTTCCCTATCGGGTTTACCCAAGATCTCCCTGGCACCGTTAAAAGCCTGCCTTAACGCGGCCGCTAGACTATTAACTGGCTCTAGGAAATTTGGCCACATCTCACCACATCTGAAAGCTCTGAACTGGCTTCCTCTACAGGCCAGAATCCAACTCAGACTGGCTTGTATCACGCACAAGGCACTATACTCAAACTCCCCTGCATATCTTGCCCAGAAACTTGTGCTATCCGGAGGAAACAGAAACTCCCGGTCAACCAGAGACCTCTTGCTCCAACCTGCACGTTTTCGGAAAAAGAAAACCTATAATCGAGCTTTCTCCGGAGCCGCACCAAGAATATGGAACTCTCTCCCGCCCGCCATTAGACAAATCCCTTCTCTGGCTCGCTTCAAAAAAGATGCCAAAACCTTCCTAATGGGCAAATTCCTCGCCTAAACATTACTTTCTAATCATCCAGAGTCCTTGCTCCACATCAGTCTAAGGCATCCCCTGGAATACCCACACATCATCCACCCGGCTCCTCCGTGCTCCCCTCCATGGTCTCCGGTACCTGCTTCTTGTATATTGTAAATGTAAAATGTAACTATTTCTCATCTTATCCCCTATGTTGCCAGCACCCCCTCCCTCCACCCACCCCAAGTCTTTTGTCTATTACTGCAGATTCCTGTAAAGCGCTCTGATACCCTAACGGGTCAAGTTCGCGCTCTATAAAAACTCTAAATAAATAAATAAATGTATGAAATACTTGCATCATCACTTTTATGCATTACAGTGCTTAAGTCATAAACCAATATGACAGGGCCATCAACCCACGTCACAGGGGTCATAAATCATTTTGACAAGCTCGTAAATCATCATTGTGATGGGTCATTAATCATTCCATTTACCAGGTCATAAATCATTTTGACAGGCTCGCAAATCATGTCACAGGTCATTACTCATGACAGCTGTCAAGCCATAAATAATTTTTTTACATCTCACAATCATGTTCTGGTATTTGCTTACCATACTTGTGACACCTCTTAGTTTGTGCAGGCCATCATACATGCTGTTTTATGGGGTCATAAAGTTCCCTGTAGGTTTTACGTTGATTGTGTGGGGGGGTAGCCTCTTACTGGAGTTAGACTCCAACTCGCTACCTTGTTTGTCCATTTTGTGCCCTGCCATCCGGTGGGTCTGGACTGCGAGTTCTGTCTCCACTTACACCCCCCTTTCAGCCTACTCACCCTGCCGTACGGCATACCCAGGTGAGTGGCCTTCCTCCTGCACACCGCCCTGCCGGTGTGCCTCCTTAACCAACAAATGTCCCCCTTCCTGACCGCTATGCCTGCCATCCAGCACTGTGACAATGCTGCTGCTGCTTGGTGTGTGTGTGTCTCAACTTTGATCCGCGCACTCCCCCACTTCTGAAGAGTAACCTATGCTGGGGTAGTGTGCACTTATAGCCTCCCCTATTGCCCCCTTACTGCCTGAGGTGGCATCCCCTCATTGGGGGGGGTTTCAAAACATTACCTGGCCACCTATCGGCCAGGTCTTTTCACGCCACATTTGGCATGCCAACTTGACCTGGGGGAGTTCCACTCTTTTGTTGTTGGGCGCGCGGTGGCGGACAAACCAGATTTTTCAGGTCCGAGCCGTAGTTATGGCGATGGCCCATGAGGGCCCCCTTTGGGGGCAGCCTCTTCGCTATATCTCACGCATCTCTTGCTTCTTCTTTACTGCCTTTTTGCTCCATCTTTCTCTATGTAATTTCCTGTGTTACCTCCCATTCACCATTCTCCCAAGCCTGGGTACCTGTTAAGGACTATGCCACACACAGAGCTTTGTATAACATGTCTTTATTCATCTGTGTGCAACCATGAACTTAACATTCCAAACCTGCATTCACTTCACTCCGCTCTATTACGTCACAGTTCTACTGAGTCCATCAAGAGCCAAAACGATTCCGCCACTGCTAACTCACATGACACTACACCCTCTATCTCTCGCTCTTCACCTGTAAAAACAGTATTTTTTTTACCCTTGGCGCTATCAATATTTCACAACTGTCTACACTCCCTACACACAATTACACATAAAATATCAATACCAACTGATACATATGTTACCACTGGTCTGTGCGCCCTAAAGAGAAGCCAAGGATTATATGGGCATAAAATCAGAACACCTTTATGACCCTGTAACATGTACCGTGAGAAACTGGCACTGCCTTATACCTCAATGACAGGGTTGAGAATATATTAGTGTACTTGCACACCATATAATTAATCTATTAGTTACTTATTTATCTTTGAATGTCTCAAATTTCTGATACTGACACAAAGACCAATCCACATAGCTTCAACAATCCCGGATGCGGTGTTGTGGTAATGTTCCTCCTGCCGCTAGCATGTTTCATCTAACTGTCATGACACCCAATGACTTGCTCAGGGCTTGAAAGTGGTTTTATATATCGCATAACAGGTGATACAGTACAAACATATAAAAGCCTTTGCAGTTGTCACAGGATAATAATCTTGTGAATGTCTGATAATATTAGAGTAAAGCAATGGACTAGTGTCCTACATTTATCTCCGATGTGGACATACATATGATAAAGGTGTTGTCATCTTCTGGGACACAATCAGGCCAATGTGCAACATCAAGTCCGCATGAGAATACTAGATCCCCTTCTGGCCCTCATATGTGAAAATTAATGCTTCTGATATGCCATACATTAAACGTACCCTGTGCCAACCATTCATACAAGCTGTGGCTTGCTACAAGGTGAACAAGGATAGTATAGCACCTCAGTGCCACATTAGTGGTACCAATGCACTGTTTTCAAAAGCATTCCAATGTTGCCATGCAACTTCAATGTGGCATTGAGGCTTAATGGAGTGTTAGAAGAGACAATCAGCACCCTCGGCAGGTAGTTCGAAAACTGGCTTCCAGATCTATCACTTAGGAATCAGACAGTTGTATGTCAGAATATCTGTGGAAAAGTTTCATTCAACGAAAATATCCTGCCCTAAATATTTTATACAAAAATCTTGTCCCATTGGGTGTAGATTTTCTGTTATTAATTCCAATGGTGTGATAGTTTTGTAAACGCATTTAGAACAGAATATTTATGTCATATGACATTTTTGGTCATGATATTCCTTATATCAGACAGATTACATCTGTTTCAGACAAAGAGTAACTCTGTCTGCTGACAAAGGAACTCCATCCCTAATGGGTTGGGTGGGGAAGGATCACATGAAAACAAGACCAAGTCTGCTTTACTACCTCTTTGAAGATGAGTAGCTTGGCAATGAACTTGCGCGTGTGCAGGACAATCCAGAGGAGGGTGTTTTTTACTCCTGTGACTCTTTTCTGTGGTACTCCATTCTTAATTTCAATTGAACAGTCTGAAGCTTGCTGATCCGAGGTACCATCTCAGGATGTCATTTGCAGGTACTGGGCCTCAAACACAAAGGTATGTTACACTTTTGAGTAACTTTACACTTTTTAGTAAGTTTACTACTTTCTGTATTCACAAACTCAGGGCCTGATTCACAAAGGTAAACTACACTTTTGTGTAAGTTTACGTTTGTTCGCTATTTACAAAGGTATTTTGCTAGTAGTATCTTTATGAGAGTGACTGGAGTTTCCGCACAATAGAAGCTAGGACAGTCCTATCTTTTTATTTATGGAGACTCTGCAATTGTAAAGATTCTACTCTTAAAATACCTTTGTCAATAGCAAATAGTCATAAACATACACAAATGTGTAAGTTTACATTTGTGAAGCAGGGCCTTAGAGTATAAACCTACTATAAAATGTGAGTTGCATTTCTCCACCCTCAGATTAATGCAATTGGCTTACTCTTGTGTGGGTGGCTGACATCTCTCTATAAACCCCTTCTTCACCGTACGTAAAACACTCTTACTCCTCTCAAATCCCATCTTTGTTAGTAGTACATCTGCCCCTTTCCCCACACACTTCCCTTTGTCCCTCCCACATTTACTGCTAAAATCTATACTTACATGTGCAGAGTCTCACAATTTGGGTGGAAAAGTCCGTACACATAAGCATAGGCAAAACATTTTTTTGGTACTTTTTGCAGGATGTGTTTTAGTACTTCAAACCCTACTACAAATTGCAGTTTGAGAATCAGGCCCCAAATATGGTGGGTATTTCATGTCATTTTCCAGTATATGTTGCAGACTGACCCTGTGTTCCATTGAGAGCCAGGGAATTCCTTTGAGAACCTCTCCTGATTGACCAGGCCTCCAGAGGCTATGATATAACCTGGCTGCCAGATCTCTGCCAAATTAACAAGGTTCCAGTCTATTCAAGGTGGCTGTGGTGTAATAGAGCCAGTGTCAGCTAGTGTTCAAACCCCTAACCTAAATTAATGGCTGGTTCTCAGCACTTGATAGGTGTACTGCCACAACCCAAAATCTTTCTGGTGTTGGAAATCCTAACCCAAACCTAGTTCATACCGAAGGTCCCTACCATAACCATGTTTTGTGTCTGAGACTCCAACCCCGAAAATACTTGGAGTCTGAGGCCCTATCCTATATAAACCCAGAACATACTTGATACCCAATCCTTCTGCTGAATCTGTGTTCAAATTCTTCCATTTCTATGGGTCTTCATATGTCCCCATCTTTATGGGTCTGTTTTTATCTGCTGAGTATGTGGCCATATTTTACCATCTTGGCTGGTCTTCTTTCTTTCTGCTGATTTTCTCTTCAACTTCAGCTATCTATACTGGTCTTCAGTTTCTCTACTGGGTCTGTCCTCACCTTCTACCATCACTGTAGGTATACTTTCTTGTTGACTCTCTCTTTATTTACTCTGGGATATGGAATTCACCCCATATTATGTAAGGTTTGCTTGCATAATGCTAGAAATGTCACAAACATCTGCTTAACAGATAATAGAAGAAATGTCCATGAGGACTGTGTTGTGATGTACCAGACGTAGCCAAGTTGTATCTTTGTAGTTCCTTTATTAGTTCCAAGTATTGATGTACATCAGCCTTGTAATCCATGTACTGTAGGATGGTATCTCAGCATAACAGCCCCACCAGGTGCAGCCTGCCTGCTGCTCATCCCATCTTCAACTGTCACACCTCACCCACACAGGCACCCAAACATTCCATGCATCTCTGTCACACCAACATTCCACTCAGAACACTCACACTGGCTGAGCAGCTAGGAGCTGGGTAAGGTATGAGTAACATTAGTCCAAAGGCAGGATCTGACATATCCTCCCCCTTTTAAATGGAAACAAAAATTAACAATGCTAAATGGGAACAGCAATACACAAAAATATACACATGTAGAAAGTAGTTCAAAACTCAGGGATACAAAGTAAAATACAACATCTCGAGAGAGTCTGAACAGTAAGAAACAAGAGAGGATGAATAAATAAATTGACACGCAATATTACCCATCCTCCCCCTAAAAAACAATTAAAAAAACATTGTAACATGTAGGAATGGGTGACATGCACCCTGAGAATTCAAACCCTACTACAAGGGAACAAAAAGTGTAGACAAGATCCCTCAAGTAAGGAATATAATGTATGCTGTGAAGATGGGACTAAAACCCATTTTGACACCCCTCATGTAAGGGTCAACAACTGCAACAATGGGACAGTGACCCATGAAGTTATCCCTCCTGTAAGGGTTGTTAATGTACTACATGTAAATGGGACTGACACCCATAACCTTCCCCTGACGTAAGGGTGAGAAAACAATGTGTATGGGACTATAACCCATAAAGACATACCCTGTGTAAGGGTTAATACCGTAAACTGTGTAAATGGGACTGACACCCATTGAGACAAAGAACAAGACATGCAGCACAGGTTGACTTATACGCCGAAAACAACTAAGAGAAAACGGGCAGCACAAGGTGACTTACACACCGTAAAGATAAGAAGTGTAGCTCAAGGTGACTTACACACAACAAAACAATGCCTCATGTAAGGGAGAGAAGCAATCAAACATCAAAAAGACTAACCACCCACTAAGAGACTGGGACCTCCCTCCCGTAAGCTTACCTAGGCTATCTGAAGTAAATGGGCAACTTAAACCCATTAACGCAATCCCACTTGTAAGGGATATAACATTCAATGTAGAAGTGTAACCTAAATCTAATGCCAATTGTAAGCCTGACAATCTAGTGTAAATGTGAAAACTGGGGCCAAAACAACCCCTAAAGCAATCCCACATGTAAGTGCATGAAAAGAAAATATAACAAACAAAGAAATGAAAGAACAAAACCCTTCGCCGGTGAGCGACCTCTCACCCGAGTGCTGTCACGGTATTGCAACAATTATACAATGTTTTCTTGTGAAAGAGCTTCTTCCCAGTGTAATAAGCAGCAAAAGTTACAGACAGAAGCGTTCAGGTACAGTGTTCATCACAGACCAGAAAACGATCAGCACAATGAAGAGACCAGTTCAAGCTGAGAACAAGGTGTAGATCAGCGTGTGTCCCAGGAAGCGAACAACTCACCAGAACTGCAGAGCTGAAAACTGCAACACTAGAAAACTCACTGTAATTGTAGCTCGCCATAGCTGCAAAATAACACGTGAATATGTTGTGGAGAGGTGGCGGCAAAACCCGCAACGCACATCCGGAAATCCCCGTCCAAGTCGGAGAAAATCTTTGGCCCCACGAAGCACAAATCCTCTGCATAGCACCCGCAGAGAACCAGGCAAGCCAGACACATCGTACACCAAAAGAAGATGGCAGCACGTACATGACGCTGCGCCGGATAGCTCCCTGTGCCTCTGTGCTGCCAAGCATCCCAGAGCAGCGAAGGTTGAACACAGCCCCAAGACGTCACTGTAGAACACACTGCGGCACCGCATGTCTACACAAACCAGGTAAGGTGCACGCGCTCAATTAGCAATATAAACCGCATCAAAATGGTTTAAATGGCCTCACTGCTTGAACGTGAATATGGTAGATAACCAAAAACAAATATTTAAATTACATTCGGCTCACATCGTGCCAGTCACAGCTCTGACCACTGAAAATTCTATTGTTTCATCTAAATCCAAACAGACTGGCATTCCGTAAGCCGGATGGCTTTAAGTCTTTAAAAATATATATATATATATCGTGCGTGCTACAGTAGGTCTCATACCGGCGAGGCAAACGGCAAAATGAACACACCCAGGGGGGAAGAGACCATACTGTAAGTTATGCGTCGTACTGCAAACACTCTGAAATGCCGTTTGACAGACACATACTGAATTTTGTAGAGCTCAAGTAGCTACTAATACTTGTAGAAGCGAACGTACACCAAACCAGTGTACCTTGCCATTAAAGTTACATGACCCAACAAAAACAAAATGTTAGCGAGTGCAGCACACCTATGCTGGGGCTGTCCGATGTGAAGGACACTGGTGAGGCTGCGAGGCGAGCTGCTCCAGTTTCTCTTGTTTCTAGTGATGCACAATATCACTTGTTTCTTGTGGATCTTGTACCTTTTGTGTCCACACTTCCTCCTGGAAATGTAATAGCGCAGTTTGTTGTAGGTTCCTTCCGCATTGAAGACTTATCTCTTTGAACCAATTCCTCCTGGAAATGTACTTGCACTGTCTGATTATCTATGAGCGTCTTCCACTTGAAAATCTGCTTTGTGCTGTAAGCAACTGTAATTACTGTATAGTCCTATATTATTGTATTATCATCATCTAAGAGCCAGGTGCAATAAAATCCACTTGTAAGCAATGGGTTAGTCTCCAAGTTGTCGCCAAAAATATGTTGTGATGTACCAAACGTAGCCAAGTTGTATCTTTACAGTTCCTTTATTAGTTCCAAGTATTGATGTACATCAGCCTGGTAATCCATGTACTGCAGG
Source organism: Calotriton arnoldi (assembly GCA_963921515.1). Taxonomy (NCBI): domain Eukaryota; kingdom Metazoa; phylum Chordata; class Amphibia; order Caudata; family Salamandridae; genus Calotriton; species Calotriton arnoldi. The sequence continues at coordinate 145,197 of CAWUFW010014649.1, read as the reverse complement.
ATGGTGTCTCAGTACAACAGCCCCACCAGGAGCAGCCTGCCTGCTGCTCAGCCCATCTTCAACTGTCACACCTCACCACACAGGCACCCAAACATTCCATGCATCTCTGTCACACCAACATTCCACTCAGAACACTCACACTGGCTGAGCAGCTAGGAGCTGGTTAAGGTATGAGTATCATTAGTCCAAAGGCAGGATATAACAGACTGCCTACACACAGCCTGAGCATTTGTGCACCTGGCTTTCTTATCACACTATAGTATTCTAGTAGGGAGCAACCCACATACAGTTTTGTGATTTTCATGTATGTTATCATGAGCACTATTTATCAATCATGCCTAGTTCGATAACAATTTCAAGTTCAAAATATTTTAGCCTAAACATACCTTATGAGTAATTCAATGGGGTGGAAGGATACAGTATACCGGTCTACTTCATTCGCTATATTGTTGCGGGTAAGCGAGATTGTTCCTCATTTGTTCAGCTCATGTTCCATTGGCACTTGAGGATGACAGACTGTCTTTGCAAGTTTTTCTTTCCTTAGTTTTATGGGGCGACCTTCTGTAAGGGCCAACGTAAGCTTCAGCATCACATATTGGGCTGTAATAATGGCCATATGGTGCTGAAGCAGGTTGGTGGAAGGAGGAATAAATACAGAAATCACTGGTTTGGGGAGAAAGCTTCCCCATATAAATCACACCTTTATGCCTTCCAAGGTATGTTAGAGGAAAGTCCTTAAGAGGAAGTAAATGGTTAGTCCTGCTCACCACTTCAGCACCACCACAAACCTGGACTAGAAAGTTCATGCTTTGACAAAGCACACCCACCTTCATGGGCAAAATAGCAGTAGCAATAAAAAGGTGCAGAGGCTTGGCGAGCAGATAGTGTCATGTCCCTTAGGTTAGTTCCATCATGTACATACCGATTACATACATTGCGTCCCATCCACTCGACATAACGGTATTACACAGGTGACCTTTTACCCAGTAGCTTACTTCTGTCTCTCCGACATCAGGCTCTTGGTACCATATCTTAATCCCTGTATCTGACGTACACAAAACATGTCCCCAGGCACGGTAGATTTATTCTGTACAAGGGTCCCCACTTTTTTCATTCATGGCCAACAGCCACATGCATATGCTCATGTTTGTTTAGAAAAGGATTAGCATAGGATTAGCGAAATGTTTTCAAAACATATCGATTCTAGAAAAACCCCGGAGTGACCACTTTAGTATAAAAGACTCTCACTCCCCCTTACCAAGACAGAGAAAGAATTCCTTCCAGGCTGGACCGAGACTCTGCAGGCTGATCCTTTGACAGGCAGAGACCTGACATCCCTTGCGGGGTGCCATCCTCGATGCAGAGGCGGGGTCCTTCATTCAGAACCATCAGGTGAGGGGTTAGCACTTCCCCGGGGATTTCTTGGTTCCATTAGGACATATCCTAGCACTTATACATACATGCTTCACCTACACCTCTAGGCTATGCACGGTTAGGTAGGATACGCATTGCAGGAGTACACCAATGCTATTGTTTTATGTAATATGCTTTTATTCATCTTATTAGCACTATGATAGAAATGTATCAACTTTTTACGATATTGGTACTAGCGATTACATTTGTCTGCTCCTGTCTTTTGATTGTCGCAGCTAACATGTTTCATACTAGACTGACTCTTGACCAATAAATAATTATTAAATCTAATCGTCATTCTATGTATTCTGAGAAAAACAAGCAAGAGTGACTGAGCAAAAGATACCGTATTGTTTCCACGATACCTGAGGAATCAGGGTTGTCATGTTCAGTGGTTGCCAGAAACTACCTATCACACTGTATAGTACAGGGGGGTGGTAGTGGCACTGTAGAGCTAGCAGGTCTAATGGCTGACTCATCCTGTGGGGTTGTCCAGAGTCTGTCCTCACCCAAGCGCTCAGTTAGGGTCATCCAAAATGTGCAGGTCCTGGGGGGTCCTTGGAACTACACGACATGGCGCCACCAACGTTGGTTCGGTTCTTATATTAACAGAAAAATCTGAGTAGTTCAGTCGTGCTTTCTCAGACAATCCTACTCACATTTTTCGGAGACGCCTGAAGTGGGAAGGTTAATCTGCCTCAGCTGAGCAGGCACACCCTGTGTATTGGCTGAAGGTTTTAGACAAGCTTGTAAGGACTAAAAGTTCCCTATCGTGCTAAACCCTATCTCCTAAACATTTTTACTTTCTTCTCTTTTCAAAAATGACTAAACCGCAAATGGCAGTGGAAGCGAGGAAGGAGATGAATTTGCAAACGCTCTTAACATTACAGAGAACTGCAGACAGGCAGTAACTGTGAAATAATTAGAACATGGATTACCTGCAACAGGTGGCCATGTTACCTTCGTGATTGAGGCACACGAGGTGTTTGGATCAGAGGTATTCTATTCCTGGGTAAAATTCCCACCTGCTGATCCACAGAAACACATATTCCATGAATGCATTGAAGTGGATCCACCAGAAGAATACATCCCATACGAGGACATTGAAGTTCCGTTAACTTACCAGCAACATAAAAACTGGTTTAAAGGTGCCCTAAAACACACAACTTCAGTTGTAAGACTAGGTCCGCTCAGCATAGGAGGAGCGACGTGGCCGGTCTTAGCTGCTTACACTCCACATCCTGAGTTAGACACACTACCAGTAGGGGAAGTGCGTACACTTTACAAAGAAGTAGTCAGGCTATACAGACATATTGTCCAGTTCGTCATGCGAACACTCACATTACAACCTGCAAGAGCTGCTCCACCTGGGAAAGTCCATACCCAGCCCACACCAATAATTAGTCAACAAACACTAAAAGCAATAATTGGTGAGTTCCCATCAATAAGGGATCAAGTACCATTCTGGATTGCTTAAAAAATAGCACAGCTGGAAGCAGTATTTCCCCGTACGGGTCCGCAGTAAAAACACAGAATGTTAACAACGTGCTTGCCAATGGGAATGGTTCCCTCAATTGAGGATTGTACCACATGGGGAACAATCCTTTCTGCAGTATACATTAGAATACACGGTACCCCAACCATATCAGTTATTCCTGAAGTATTAAAACAGATACAGAATGAGTACGGGGCAGGACCTGCCCTGGACTTGGGGATGAAAGTATATGTAATTTTGACCAAGTCTTGGCATTATGCTGAGCAGCATAAAGGGGGAAGCAGCAGCGGTGGCTATACGCCAACGCCTAAGGGAAACAACTCCTGCAAATGAGGAGCGGACATTACCAAAAATTAACTACGACATCTATGCTTCATTAGGCAGAGATAGTTTGGGAGCCAAACTCGGGAAACCACTAGTGGTGAGTAGTTCTGAAAAAGAACTCAAAGCAAGCACCCACTTCTTCCAAAAAGAAATGGGATAATAGTCAACCTAAAAATAATAATAACAGAAAAATTTCACGATCAAGGGGTGGGTCCAACGGGAGTCCTCTGAAAAGAGGTATAACCTTAGAAATCGTGATAACATTAGGAAACCTGACAGGTATCAGGATACTGATACACGTTCCTTTCATTCCTTTCAGGGTTCATCAAAAAGCTTGGAGAGGCAAGGATAGTCAGAATAAAAAACTGAAGATCGACCAAAGGGAAAAAGGGAGACACATCGCACTTCAGATTTCATTATCAAACAGGAAGAGCAACCTAAAGCAAAGACTCAATTCAAAAAGAAGAAAGTAGCTGGCTTAAAAATTAGAAATGCCAAGGTTACTGAGGACTCAGCTTCTGAACGGGGAATGGGCTCTGACGATGCTAGACAGCGCTGCAGAAGTAACAATAGCTCGCCAGAACCTGAAGGAATTTCTGGTGACAGCAGTATTGAATGAATATATCATGGTGGAAACACCTGATACAAGAGTGAGTATCCCTCATAGACTACATGAAATTAATCTCCAAATAGAGGGGGACATCTCAAGAAAAATTAAAGGTCTTATTTGGGAAAATTTGGATATGATATCCTGTTAGCAGAAAAAGATTGGCCGCCTGAATTTATAATTGATTGCCCAAAGGGGGAAAGCGTAATTTTGCCTGCTTTTACCGACCTCGTTCCTGTTTCCTTAAAACACTCATATGCAGGGGAGTGGGCGCAAGCGCTAGCTCCGGCATTATACCGCAACCATATAGGGTGAGACGTGGAGTCCAAACAACACGAAATTTCATTAAAAACTACTCCAACTCCACAGAGACAGTACCCTATTAACAAATGAAGGAAAGAAACGGGTCAAAGAAATCTTAGACCAACAGGAATAACAAGGTGTGATTGAAACTTGCACCTCGTCAATGAACAACCCTTTATTTCCCGTAATGAAACCTGACAACACATATTGTTTGGTTTTAGATTACAGACACTTGAAAACAGCGCTGCATTGATGAATAACATCATGCGGAAGAAATACAAAACAACACTAGATACCTCGAATGGATTCTTCTGCCAAAATATTACTCCTGAAAGCTGATATTTGACGGGATTTTCTGCCCTCGTCACTCAGCGTCAGTTTTGCCACCTGCCCCAAGGCTATAAGAACAGCCCCGGGCTATTTTCAACAAGGGTATCGTAGCTATTACAAACTTACGATGAAGAGGCAATGTCCTATGTAGATGATGTTTATCTGACTGACAATGAATTACCAGATCACTTGTGCAGGGTGAACAACATAATTGTTGGTTTTGCCAATTTGGGCTACAAATTTAACTTCAAAAAATAAAAAATTGCCCATCTCAGCGTCCTATTCTTGGGCTATGAGCTGTCAAGTGAAGGCAAAAGCCTGGCCGCAAATTTTCTAGAAAAATGCGTGCTAATACAGCCTCCTAAAACTCTGAAAGGTTTACAATCCATATAAGGATGTCTAAATTTCGGCAGCACATACATTCAAGACTACGCAGAAAGAGTCAAACCTTTCTATGACTTAATCAGACCAGACTTCACAGCAAACAAATGGACTCAAATACATACTGACACTCTACGCTCAGTTCAAGCTGACATGATAGCTTCAAAACACTTGCAGACACGAGTAAACGTCCGCAACCTGGTAATACGGGTCATCCCCGGGTTATCAGGGTACACTTATATTACGTTCAATGAAGGTGAGACACTCCCTATCCCATACAAATCTCATCTGTACACAAATGCTGAAAATAGATTTGCTGCAACAGAAAAATTCTGACAGCTGTACAGACTGCTGTAATGAGAGAAAGAGCACTAGCACAGGGGAAACACATCATTATTGTTACTCCAATACCGACTTTAGAAGCAGTAACTAAAGCCAGCATTCCAAATGCAAAAGCACTGCATCCAAGATGGATACAATGGGCTAATTCTCTCACGGCAACAGATGTAGAATACAGATACGATCTAAGACTTAGAACACAAGCATTCCTGCAATACGAACAAGAATACCCTCTCCCGAATGAAATCTTGCCTCTAGATCAGTACGAATACATCATTTATACTGACGGTTCTGCACAACCTGCCATAGGAAGTAAACAGCAGTATAGCGCTGCATGCTCTATAGTGAAAGGTTAGATGCGGGAGAGTAAGTTCCACCCGAGCAATACGAATACGCAATCTCTAAGAGATTGTGCCGCGCAGCTAGCAGAACTAAAAGCCCTGATACTAGCACTACAGTATATGGATCAGGAATTCCTCACAATGATTGTGTGCGATTCGTTTTACTGTGTGCAATCTCACAATGAATATCTTCACTACTGGGGCCAGAAGGGATTTAGAGACGCCAAGGGTGGCACGATAAAACACAAATTGTTATGGGAACAAGTGGCTAAACTGAAAGCAGCACTGACACGGACTCAAGTAATTCACACCTTGAGTCATCAGCGTGTTGGCATACACGTTGAAGGGAATTCACTGGCTGATGTAGCCGCCAAGGTGACAGTGCGTACTGTTGCCGTTTCCGCAATCATTCGTTCACACACGAGAATAGACAGAGATATACTAGTAGATACCAAAGCCTCAAAGAACGGCTCATCTGTCCTGCCAAAAAGCTTTCCACTCAAGTACTCCTACAAGTTAGATGCGCATAACACACCGTATGCTCTAATTCCAGGAGTTGGGGATAGAGTAATACCAAACAAAGATCGCAGATTAGGGTTAATACTAGCTACACACGAGGGTCTAGGCTCAGCAAACGCAACAATTTAATTATTGAAACAGCGTTACTGATGGTCGGGGCTGACAAAACAAACAAAGGACTATGTCCTGACGTGCGATATTTGCCAGCAGATGAAGGGTTCAACCATTCACAAGCCAATACAAACACCATTACTGATTTCAGACAGACCGCTCGCATGAGTCTCTTTGGACCACTGCGGCTCCTTAAATTCAGACGGGGCTTACAAGTACATCTTGGTGGCAGTGGATTCATGCTCTAGATTCCTATGGGCTTGGCCCCAGCACTCAGCTGATGCTCAAACTGTTATAAAGGATTTGCAAGTCTTCATCAGGACATACGCAATTGGCACGTTACATTCCGACCGTGGTCCTGCGTTTAGCTCTAGGGCTTACAAGGAAACCATGGAAGGTATGGGCGTGGCCTTGTGGTTCTCCTCCCGCTACCATCCCGAGGGAAATTCGGTGGTGGAGATGAAAAACCGGGAGCTAAAACAATCCTTAACAGCAAGGGTATTAGGTGCTGGCGGTTAATGGGTCAATCACCTATATAGGGTCCAGTGGGCACTTAACAACATGCCAAGAAAGTCCTTGGGAGGCCGTACCCCTTATGAAATCCTGTTTGGGACAAGAATGTGGGCACCTGATCTCGATTGTGCCAGCACAATGGTGGATGCAAAACCATTTGAACTGAATGACCGTTTGTGGCTGTTTTACAGGAACTCAATGAATTCCGAGCACTACAAAGCAGCGTGCAAGTCAAACGCACCGCCACTCGGGAAGTGAAACCAGTTCCGGCAAGACCTGCCTGGGTCTCGCAGATTGGGGGCCTGGTCAGGGAAAAGATCATGGACAGAAGAGAGTTTGGGCCATTATACACAACAGCTGTACCTGTCCTGGCGGTAGTAGGAACAAGAACAGTACTACTTCCTCCTCTTGCCGGCAAAAAAGAAAAAAGATTTGTCTCCATTGATCTGATCAAACCGCATTATGTGGCCGATTCTCAACAGTAGGCCGTGTGGGGTCATGAGGAGCCACAGATAACCTCTTGCTACTATACAGGAAGTTCAGATGGAAAGACTGATAACCTTTCAAGACTCTGCAACACAGAGTGATGGAGCAACAAATAATGGAGTACAAATCACACCTGTTGAAATTGTAAAGCATCAAGAAGAAACAGCAATGCAAGTTGCAATCCAGCCCAACAATGATGTCTACATTAATCTGCCTTCAAACAACACATCTGGCAGTTCTACAAAACCTGCTGAGCTACCAAAGATATATCGAACTGCGTCTGGCTACTTCATCAACTTCAATGATTTTTCTTCAGATCCAAGTGAACCTGATCAAACACCACTCACTTCAAAGAAAGACAAATTTCACCAATTCTATCTTTTGCTCAAAAAGACTTACTTAGTGCCACCTTGGTTGCATATTTGTTCGCAATAGGGGTAGTATATCTGTTAATTTGGATTAGCACAGTGACTGTCTTTTTTCTGCTTCTGAATGGACATTATCTCCCAGAACGCTCTGCAGTACAATCCGTGAACTTGGTCCTGAAACCACATACGTCATCACATCGTGAAAAAAGAGACTTGTCCCTGCTGAACATTACAGCAATTCCAATATCTGATGCTATTGTTTGCGACAAAGTATCATATGATGTATATGGCCCCTCTGAACATTTGAAAATTCCACATTTGTTTAAAATCTCTTTAAATGATTTCATTACCCCCAGTACACTCTCTGATGATTGAGACATTGAAACTGTAAATACTATGCTCACAGATTTAGAACAATCTGCTGCATTATCTTACAGGGAATTGTATGAAGATACAACTGACTACGATACCATGTTTTATTACCAGCATTATGGTCGCCATTTTCTGCATAGGGCAAGTGTACCACGCACTGCTAATATGTACCATTAATGGGAACCTTACCCAACACCACCGAAAGGTAGTTCTGCCACATTCACACAGAAGTTCGCATACTTTTCAGGGTTCAACACATCAGACCCAGAATTGTTTTATTACAAACTTGCAATGACAAATGCAACAGCGAAGAAAATTATGCTGACAAATACTAGCAAAACCAAAGGGAAGATGGACGGAGTGTTGAACATTGCAAGCCAGTCAACTGATCTGGGTTTAATCCATCATCATTCTTTAGCTCACTCCGCCACCCCAGTTCAGACATGGCCATATGCAAATCAGTCTGACCCTGTGACTCATGAGAACAGTCCAGCCCAAACTGCCACGCCATGTCTTCCCTGGACCGGAAACAAGCATCCTGGGACCGGTTTCGGGTTCATAACCCTCATCAGCCAGGCTATCTTGAATCCAGTGGCAAAGTGAGCAAGGGACCCACGTCTGGGCATACCCTGACAACTTAGGGCGAAGTTAGCAAAACCAAAGGGGATGATGGATGGAGTGTTGAACATTGCAAGCGCTCACCCCCAGTCAACTGATCTGGGTTTAATCCATCATTATTCTTTAGCTCACTCCGCCACCCCAGTTCAGACATGGCCATATGCAAATCAGTCTGACCCTGTGCCTCATGGGAACAGTCCAGCCCGAATTGCCAAAGCCATGTCTTCCCTGGACCGGAAACAAGCATCCTGGGACCGGTTTCGGGTTCATAACCCTCATCAGCCAGGCTATCTTGAATCCAGTGGCAAAGTGAGCAAGGGACCCACGTTTGGGCATACCCTGCCAACTTAGGGCGAACTTACCAAAACCAAAGGGGATGATGGACGGAGTGTTGAACATTGCAAGCACTCACCCCCAGTCAACTGATCTGGGTTTAATCCATCATCATTCTTTAGGTCACTCCGCCACCCCAGTTCAGACATGGCCATATGCAAATCAGTCTGACCCTGTGCCTCATGGGAACAGTCCAGCCCGAACTGCCAAGCCATGTCTTCCCTGGACCGGAAACAAGAATCCTGGGACCGGTTTTGGGTTCATAACCCTCATCAGCCAGGCTATCTTGAATCCAGTGGCAAAGTGAGCAAGGGACCTACGTCTGGGCATACCCTGCCAACTTAGGGCGAACTTAGCAAAACCAAAGGGGATGATGGACGGAGTGTTGAACATTGCAAGCACTCACCCCCAGTAAACTAATCTGGGTTTAATCCATCATCATTCTTTAGCTCACTCCACCACCCCAGTTCAGACTTGGCCATATGCAAATCAGTCTGACCCTGTGCCTCATGGGAACAGTCCAGCCTGAACTGCCAAGCCATGTCTTCCCTGGACCGGAAACAAGCATCCTCGGACCGGTTTCGGGTTCATAACCCTCATCAGCCAGGCTATCTTGAATCCAGTGGCAAAGTGAGCAAGGGACCCACGTCTGGGCATACCCTGCCAACTTAGGGCGAACTTAGCAAAACCAAAGGGGATGATGGACGGAGTGTTGAACATTGCAAGCACTCACCCCCAGTCAACTGATCTGGGTTTAATCCATCATCATTCTTTAGCTCACTCCGCCACCCCAGTTCAGACATGGCCATATGCAAATCAGTCTGACCCTGTGCCTCATGGGAACAGTCCAGCCTGAACGGCCAAGCCATCTCTTCCCTAGACCGGAAACAAGCATCCTGGGACCGGTTTCGGGTTCATAACCCTCATCAGCCAGGCTATCTTGAATCCAGTGGCAAAGTGAGCAAGGGACCCACGTCTGGGCATACCCTGCCAACTTAGGGCGAACTTAGCAAAACCAAAGGGGATGATGGACGAAGTGTTGAACATTGCAAGCACTCACCCCCAGTCAACTGATCTGGGTTTAATCCATCATCATTCTTTAGCTCACTCCGCCACCCCAGTTCAGACATGGCCATATGCAAATCAGTCTGACCCTGTGCCTCATGGGAACAGTCCAGCTCGAACTGCCAAGTAATCCAGCGCTAACAATTAAAATTCTTCACCTATATGCTTCGGTCATCCAGGTGCAACTATTCCTCCGACACATAAACTATATCCATATGACGGTGGGGCCCATAACACCGCATATACATTCACTTACTCATTTATTCCCTGGATTACCTCCATCCTTAACCTAGGAGAAAACGATTCGCTGGAAGGAGACGGGATACCTCTTTTAACATGACATAATGTTTCTCATTTGCTTTAAGGTATTCCGCTCAATGGTCGATGGACCAACTAGTAGGAATCAGTTGATGGTGATTAAGACCAGCTCAATCACAATAAACTCTTTAACATTTTACCTTAATCATTGAGCTAAAGAATCACTGAGTCATTTGTTTAAAGAATAATAAAGTTTATATAAAGTTTCGAAGCAAGAAATAAGTTTAAGCTTATTATTCAGATTATTACATTTATCATCAATATAAGAATAAATTGAAATTGCAATGCATACCTATTAGACGGAAAAATAAGGTTATCATAGCAAGTACTCCAAAAGATCAATCTATCTCTCTTGGAAAATCTAATAGTTCTAAATGAAAAATCTATCAGGAATAAAAAGGTTCTCCAAAAGCAGCATCTTATACTCAACTAGAAATATAAAATAGCAGCAGCAGCATCAGCTCGTCAGCATCAGCAACCGCAACTTCACCCATCTGCAGCATCCACTCTCTCCAGCATCTAACTCTCCAGCATCTAACCCCTCCCACCAAGAGTAGGTCTTCTTATACCCTAATTCTAGCTTACTGAATAAAAATGTTGCATCTTCATGGCGTGATTCTCTCTCATTGGTTCACTCAAGTCCATATACGTTTTTAATCAAACTTCCTTGTCTTAACCAGTTCCTTGTGGAATGTCCATGATTGCATCGTTTCCCACAGTTCATGACATTGCTCATCCATTTCGATCAGTCCAATTTGTATCTTTTTCTGCTACTTTTTAGATTCAACAGTTCCGTCCATTTATTCAGTTTGACTTCTCACGCTTCTTGCTGATCATCTTGGCACACATTTGCTCAGAAAGGTCACAATAGCCTTGACCATTCTTCCGTCTTATGCTCTCAGCACGAACACGTGGTCATCCTTTTTCACAGCCTTTCTCCTCTACCACACGGTTTCTTGCTCATGCGTACTCTAGCAAATGGCGGCCATTTTATATCGCTGCTCAACAGGCCTAAGCGCACTATTTTCAAAGATAAACAAAATATTGTTAAAATAAAGAATATAAACCCTTTCGTTTCCCTCCCGTCTTTCTACATACCCCAATTAGGTATTACCTAGCAAAAAGCAACATATAAAGCCATCCCTTACTTACCATCGCTTTATTTTGCCACCACACGTTTTATTTAAAAACCACAAATCATGCGTTTATTATTTTATTAGTACGCAAATATATTACGTTATGTTAGACACGTAAACAATTATAAGTTGATTAATTTTGCACACAAAATAGCGTGTTACCTTTAACCCTTTACATGTAACATACATTGTTGGTTATTTACTTAAAGGAACATGTTTATTAATTATGATACGAAATTAGGAGGTTAAAATTTTTTCATTTACCCTGCTCCATCAACTCCCCCCTTTGGTGATTTTTAATATCACCACAAAACCCAAGTTATACAATTCTTTCACACAGCATATATCTTTTATCTGTTTGCTTTTGTTAGTTTACACAACTGTATCCCTTTCAACTTGTCTCTTCGTCTTCTTGTACATGTTCTCTTTTATTTCTTCTAACTCTATTTCACCCATTTCTCTCTCTCTCTCCTTGTTTATCATGTTTTCTTTTTCTATTATATTCTTTCTTCTTCTTCTCTTTATACATGTAATTACAAGCTTCAGCACTAAAATTATTATTATTATCATGGTTGCTATTATTATAACTTTCCCTATTATTAATCCACTCATTCTTGTTAACCAATTTATTACTGAAGAAAACCCTTTACCAAGTTTTCCCAATGCACTTTCAACCTCAAGTGGAACAAGTTCTTTGTGCAAACTTGTAATATTTGTTGTATACTTTTGTATATTTTCACTTTTATCTGGAATGTAAGTGCAACAATGTTGGACTTTCAGCATTCCACAGACTCCACCCTCTTTTGCCAAAAGAATGTCAAGGGCAAGTCGATTTTGCATCACCATAGCTCTCATGGCAACCATCTCGGTATTTACCATCAAGAACCCTCCAGCAGTATCTGTAGATAAACGATCTACCACTGTGGATAATTTCCGAATTCTAAATGCATTCAAAGATAGTCCCACTGCTGGTATCAATGCACCAAAAATATCACCTACTATTTCTGAAAAACTTTCCCTTTTTCTACGTGTAAAGGTATTTATCATTTTGTGTGTTCCTTTTTCTTTTCTATCCATATGAAAAATCTTTGGAAAGACCAGGCCTAAATAACATGACCCATACCAATGGTCCGGCAACCTATAATAAGCCCTATTACCGCAAACATAATAGATCCCTGGAAATATTGGATCTTTTCCCCCTTTGAATCCCCATCCGCCTAAAATTTGATAATTGTCATGGCAAATACTGGAAGCCACAAAATAATTGTCATATCTTGTCTTATTTCTTCTAATGCACAACCTTCCCTGTTGGGGCCAATCCAGAGTCATAGCTGCATTTGTCTTTTTCTTGTCATGATTGTCTTCCTCAAACGCCCAAAGAGGTGTTTTTGTCTCTTCTATCACTTTTCTTTGAAATTTCACTCTTCTCTCTTCAACCATCTCTAAAAATACTTTTTCTTCCTTCTTTAACTCACAGGTAAGGTTGTATTTAATTATATTATCTAATGTTAAAATCTTATCTTCTAAAAAATATTCACCAAACGTTTTTCCCTCTTTTATTTTGTTTAGCTCGGGAACTACAGAAACTTTCGCAAAAATCTTATCTATGTCAGTGTAATAATATTCTAATCTACCTGTTTTATAAAATAAACTTGCTAAAACACTACATGTTATTCCATACGTCAAAGGAAGGTGATGATAAGTCACACCCTCTGCTACAGATGCAGGCAATTGCATACAAACATAGCAATCTCTTACATCCATTGTTTCTACATACTCATATAATAATTTAGTAAAAACATTCTTAGAAACATCTGTTATTGATTTGTCCTTATGTAATTCTGCACTACTTTTTAATATAACTGGTTCTTGAGTGTTAGCTCCTTTTTCTTTCTCTGTTTTATTAGACGTTTCTACTACAGCTAAACTAATTGGAATAGTGATTGCTAAAACCACCCATACCGTCATTAATAATCCTGTACAAAAGCAGCACATCTTACACCATCTACTTAAAAACTCACATTTACATTTTCTATCTTTAGTATCCTCCATTTTGTTTTATAACCTTATTTATTTATTTTCCAGAAAACTGTGTCACTACACCTCAGAAATGACTTATTTGCCACTCTGCACTCCAATGTTTTTGTCTTTGCTTGGTACTTTCTTTTAATTCTTTTCAGAATTCTTTCTTTGTCAAATCCGGTAGAAATTCGTCAGATCTAGTGTTTTGTCAAGTCCGGTAGAAATTGTTTAAGCTTCTTCAAGTTTGTTGCACCTCACCTTCACCCATTAGGTTTCTTTGTTCTGGGTTCTCGTGAGTGTTCTTTTCTTCTTTGATATCAGTCAAAGCAAGATACAACCATTCAGGCGATCTATACTTCGGATTTACTTTCTTTACTCTTTTCGTTTTCTGCAAGTGTTTTCCACCTTGTTTTTCTTGCTCTTTCTGACTTGTTATTTCATTCACTTGTTCAGCACTTTTTCCATCTAACCTTATGATTCTGTATCTTAATTTTCTTACTTCGTTGGGCCAATTGTCTCCTTTTCTTGGCCTTTTTGCCTCACTTCCTTTTTCCTCTCTTTCTGTTTTCCAATTCTTTTTTCTTGACTCTAGTTTTTGGTTTCTTTCTTCTCCACTTTCTTCAGACTCTGTTTCAGTTTTTTCGTTATTGCCTCTTATTTTGAATCTTATAATTTCATTTTCTTCCTCTACTTGTGGTTCTTTTCTTATCTTCCTTCGTTCACCTATTTCTGTCCCCCCTCGAGGTTCCTCCGAATTTGTGTCAGTCTCTCTATCTGCTTCTAAATTTCCCTGTTCTTTTGTTTGACTATCTGTCCCTATTGCTCCTCGGGGATCTTCCGATTTTTCTAACTTTCTGTTTGAAACTCTCCCTTCTTCATCTATTAATATTATCTCCGAAGGATTTTTACCACAACTTGTACTTGGTTGCTCACTGTTACTATCTTCTGGCTCAGTTTCTTCTCTTATGCTTTCAAATTTCCAATTTCTTTTCAGAATTTCTTCACAATCCAAATGATCTGTATCAGATTCTGAACTGGTATCTGATATTTCCAGATGTCGACTCACATGTCGATCTTCAGGTTCTGGAACTTCAGCTATTTCCTCCACTTCTTCTGTCGTTGCACTTGTAGTTGGGTCATCCAGATGTCGACTTACAGGTCGATCTTCAGGTTCTGGCACCCTGTTTGTTTCTTCTTCTGCTTCTGATGCTGAACTGTTATCCAATACTTCCAGATGTCGACTCACATGTCGATCTTCAGGTTCTGGAACTCTGATGGTGTGACTGGCATGCACCCAGTGTTTCACTCCTGCACATTTGACTTCAGTGGTTGTCACCAGGATCACTTGTCGTGGTTCGTCCCAGCGAGGAACCAAACAGTTTCTTCTCCTGTGGACTTTTATGCGGACCCAATCTCCTGGATTCAAGTCGTGAGCTGGTTTTCTTTCAAGAGTGGTCGCATCCGGTCCAACCTGATGAAACACAGACCGCACCACATCAGCCAATCCTTTGCAATAATCCAGCACTAGATCATCAGTTATAGTCAGTAGTTTGTTGACAGGTACTTGTGCTTGTTTCATTGCTCGTCCCATAATTATCTCATGGGGACTGAGTCCAGTTTTCCTTTCCGGAATACTTCTGATTGTCATTAAAACTAATGGCAAGGCATCTGGCCATTTGAGTCCTGTACCTTGACACATTTTTCCTAACCTGTTCTTAATTGTTCCATTCACTTGCTCTACTATTCCAGAAGCCTCTGGTCTGTATGCACAATGCAGTTTCTGTTTAATACTAAGTGCTTCACAAATCAGTTTAACTAATTCATTTTGGAAATGTGTTCCTCTATCTGTTTCAATCGTGACTGGAAAACCATACCTCGGAATGAATTCTCGCAGCATAAGTTTTGCTACCATGATTCCATCATTCCTTCTGGTTGGGTATGCTTCCACCCAACGGGAAAACAAACAGACGACCACTAGGACATACCTTAGTCTGTTGCTCGGGGGCATTTCAATAAAATCCATTTGCATTCTAGTGAACGGACCTCCTTCTCGTCCTATTGTTCCTAGACTCACTACTGTCTTCCTTCCTGGATTTAACTGTTGACAAATAAGACATCTTTGACAAAGACTCTCAGCTATGGCTCTGAATTTTGGATTATACCATGTTTGTCTAAAAAGTCTGATCATTGAATCTCTCCCAATATGTGCTTGTCCATGGTACATCCGTGCCATGTCAGAAATCATGCTATCAGGCATAACTGGTCTTTCATCTCTGTAAACCCAAACATCATTTTCCTCATGTTTTCTACATCCTGCTTTTATCCATGTATCTTTTTCCTCATCATCTGCTGCTTCCTGTAACTGTCTCACCTCATCCCATGTCTCAACAGGGTTAGTAAAAAGCAAAGGACAAGAAATATGCTCTCTTTCTCGACTTTTGTTTAAAGAAACCACATTCTTTGCACAGTACTGTGCAATCTCGTCAGCATATTTATTGCCGACAGTTATGTAGTCTTCCCCATTTTTATGTGCATTGCACTTCACAACAGCAATCTGTTTAGGCAGCTGTATCGCCTCAAGCAACTTTTTCACAAAATCTCCATTTCTAATTGGCGTTCCTGCAGACGTCAAGAAACCTCTTTGTGACCAAATCTGACCAAAATCATGCACCACCCCAAAGCCGTACTGGCTATCTGTCACAATCGTAACCCGTACATTTCTTCCCAACTTACATGCTTGAATCAGAGCTACTAGTTCTGCGACTTGGGCAGACCATATCCCTTTCAGACAAGATGCTTCCATTACAGTTACTACTGTGCAAACTGCATATGCTGCACTTAAAACTCCATCATTCGTTCTCAAGCATGAGCCAACCACAAACAGAATATAATCTGATTCCTTTAAGGGCTCATCTTGTATGTCTGATCTCGGTTTTGTACAATATTCAAGCACATTCAGACAATCATGATCTACTTCATCCATTTCAATCACACTCTCTTCATCTGGCAATGATGTCGAAGGATTCACATTCATACATCTGTCAATGGTCACATTATCTGCACTCAAAATTACTTTTTCATACCTAGTTAGCCGACTATGTGTCATGTATTGTGTTTTCGTTCTTGTCAAGAGAATTTCCACAGAATGGGGAACATATACTCTCAGTGGATATCCCATCACTATGCCTTCACTCTGTTCCAGACTCACACAAGTAGCAGCAACTGCTTTCAAACATCCAGGCAACGCTTTCGCTACAGGGTCTAAAACAGCTGAAAAATATGCAATGGGTCTTTTCATAGTTCCATGTCTTTGTACCAAGACTGAAAATGCACATCCATCTCTTTCACTGCAATACAACTCAAAATCTTTCTCATAGTCAGGCATTCCCAATGCTGGAGCCTCA
Source organism: Calotriton arnoldi (assembly GCA_963921515.1). Taxonomy (NCBI): domain Eukaryota; kingdom Metazoa; phylum Chordata; class Amphibia; order Caudata; family Salamandridae; genus Calotriton; species Calotriton arnoldi. Next base: position 128,399 of record CAWUFW010014649.1, on the reverse strand, counting down.
CACAATTTCTTTTTCAGCTCTCTGAATGCTTTCATTTCCTCATCATTCATTTCAAAAGGATCTTTAACATCCTTCTTTGTCAGTTTTTGCAACGGTTTAGCAATCAGCGAAAAACCGCTTATCCATTGTCGACAATATCCAACCATTCCCAGAAACATTCTTACCTCTCTTTGCGTCATTGGAGCTCTCATTCCTTGAATCATCTTTATTCTTTCAGTCGTTACCTTTCGCACTCCTTTCTCAATTTTATGCCCTAAATATTGAACTTCTTGTTGACAAAACTGCAATTTTGATGGGGACACTTTATGTCCTCTTTTTGCTAAATGATTCAGTAAAGCAATTGTATCATTGACACATGCTTCCTTCGTTTTTGATGCCACCAGTAGGTCATCAATATACTGAACCATCACTGACTTTTCTGGCATTTTTAAATCTTCCAAGGATTTCTTTAGAATCTGATTAAAGATTGAGGGGCTTTCTGTGTACCCTTGAGGAATTCGGCACCATGCCAAAATACGCTCTCCAAACCTAAACGCAAATAATGGCTGGCTATCTGGATGCAATGGAATAGAGAAAAATGCATGACATAAATCAATTACTGTGTACCATTCTGCTTCACGTGGAATCTGGTATAGAATCACAGCAGGGTTCGGTACTATTGGGCAACAAGGCACTACAATTTTGTTTACCTTCCTCAAATCCTGTACAATTCTATAGGTTCCGTTTGGCTTTTTCAGTCCCATTATTGGCGAATTACATGGACTGCTCATGATTTCTTTTAGAATCCCTTGTTCAACCATTTTATTTATTACTGGCGTTATTCCTTCAATTATTTCTGGTGTCAATTTATACTGGGGCGTATTTGGGTAACTCGTTCCCTCTTTTACTGTTATTTTAACGGGATCTACTTCTTTCATTAATCCTATATCTTCTCCTGTAAAGTCCCACACTTCTTCTTTCACTGTCTTTTTCAATTCAATTGGGATTTTCTCTGCATCAAATACAGGAAACAAATCATTTACTTCTGGTTCTAAATTCACCATTGTCATTTTATACAGCACATCTTCATCTGGGGTCTGAAATGCAATTCCATCTGGAGTACAATAGATAGTGCAGTTCATTTTGCACAATAAATCGCGTCCTAATAGGTTCACGGGACTACAATCGCATACCACAAATCGGTGCATTTCACTAAATGGACCAATTTTTACCTCCACTAATTTAGTAAGAGGCGTTTTTATTTGCTGATTCGAAACTCCAACTACTTGGATATGTTCACCTGAGAGAGGAAGGTTTGGAATTTCCACTGACCTAACAGTAGAACGGGTAGCTCCAGTGTCCACAAGGAATGTTACATTTGCACCATTCACTTCTCCATCCACAAATGGACCAGACTGATCTACCTCTAGAGTTGCGCCAAGCACGCACTCTTCCCCCTCTCTTAGGCACCGTCAGAAACTTTCATCCGTTTCATCCTCATCCTGTCGTAACCAATATTGAGAAATGGCAGCTGCACGCGGCAACTGTGTTACCTGTTCTCCTCCGTAGAATCCTGTTTCTGCACTGTATTTCTGTTGGTTAACACTCTTGGGAAGTGGTGGTTGTGGCACCTGACTCTGTTGAGTAACTACCTCACTCTGCACCTGTGAATTTAATGATTGATTTTCCACATTAAGTTTTGGAGGAAATTTACACTCGTTTCTCCAATGCCCTAGCTTTCCGCAGTTGTGGCATGGCCACTTTTTCTTTGCCTCATCTATACTCATTTGTCCTTTTCCTTTACCTATATTTGGTCGATATCTAGCCTGTCCTGCTTCATTACCTGTATTACTCAATTGAGCTTCTTGCTTCTCTGCAACTTTCACCTGTGCCCACATGGCTTTTTCTTTCAATTTACGCTGTCTACTCTCAATATCATCACTGCAATACTTAGCATATCTCAAAACCTCGTCAACTGTGCTATTCTGCCAACAAATCATATGCTGCTTAATCATCTCACTTATCTCCGGTTTCAATCCATACACAAATCTATATACAAAATGACTCATATCCTTCTCATTTAGTGTCTCATAACCACTATACTGTTTGAAAACTAACAACAGCCTTTCATAATAAGCATGCACTGATTCTTTACTTTCTTGCGTTGTTCTGTCTATTTTTACCCAATCTGTTTCTTTAGGTGGAATCTTATTCTTCAAAAAGGTAATTACTTGGTCATACTTTCTCATTACTTCTGGTCCTGGCGCTCCTGTTTTAGCATCCCTTGGATATTCTACAGTTGGCCAATCAATAGTAATCTTACATTCTGTCCACAAATCAGCTGGCACTACTATATCAAACAATCCATCTAAGTCTATCCACAACACTTTTGAAACCTTAACAAATCTCTCCACTTGTCTGTACCATTCTATTGGCTTCTCTCTCAACTTTGGGAAGTCATTTGTAAATGACAGTATATCCTGTCTAGTCCATGGAACATGCACATAACTACCACCTGGAGTTTCTCTCATCGGGTACTCCCTTACAACTGGTTCCTTATCTGTCACTGCAAAAGCCAAAGATGCTTTATCTGTTGTTTTTTCGTTCTTTTTCGTCCATCTATTTCTCCATCTATCCACATCACCCCATTTTCTCAGTAAAGCAATTAACTCTTTTATTTGGGTCAATCTTCCTGATGTGTTCAAATTCTCTATATCTTTCTCACAAAAATCTACTCTGCATGGTTTCTGCAACGTTCTCACTTTTACAAACTCTACTCCTAGTTCACTTGCTGTCTCTTCCAATTTGTCATGTAAATTTCTAGCTCTCCATGTAAGACTTTTGCACAAAAACATAATCTCATCATCCTGATAATTTTTTAATTTTTCTGTACCAATCGTTCCTAAAATCAATTCTTCCATGTCTATTTTTAACCTAATTACATCTAATGGTTTTACTTCTGTTTCTTTTGTTTTTAGCGTTTTCATCCATTCATTTAACTCATCTGGAGTCGGACCTACAGGCGTACTATTTAATTCTATCCAATTGCTACTTCTTTCTGGTGTCCCTGATGCAGACTCCGTTACCATAGGTATTCTCCTAATCTCATTCTCATTTATCGTCAAATTAGTAGGTGGGCTTGGTCTATAGGTACTAGCCAAATGGTGTGCACCTTCATTATTCAGTTCCATCCCTTCTCTTTTTCTTTGCAAATGTGAATTCATGGGAATCACTAAAGAACGTTCATCAATTTTCTGATTCTCAAAAATTGGCATTACTGGACCTATTGCTACTTCAGTTGCATTGTCACTTTCTATCTCTTAATTTTGTGAAGTTTTTAATTGATCTTGTGACCTATTTATCTCATCTCTTCGTTCGGGATTTTTATTCCTCCCAGTTTCCATTGGCGGTGCATTAGGTGTCACCACCGCAAAAGTCTGTTGGTATGGAGGTGGGTTTCTGTTTAAAATATCTTCCAGCAATTCGTCATCCGTTTCACTACCACCATACACATACTTTTCTATAACTACATGTTCCTTTTTCTCTGTACACTTTCTCTTTGCTTCTTCCTCCACTGTAAAAGCTGGAAACAAACCTCCTGTCATATTAGCACATCTCCAACACTTTATTCTGTCCTCATGATTTACTCCCCATAACCTTCCAGGCACAAACTCATGATTCTTAAATCCTCTGAATCTCTCTCGTTCGTACATCTCATCTTCCCATTCCGTTAAAGCTTCAAACTGTGTCGGTCTAGGTCTAGGTTCTAACATTGCCATCTTTTCTCTCAAATTCCGCAGTACAGATACATTAAATGAACCATTCTCAGGGAAAGCCAATGCTCCATCATTCTTGGTATATTTTGTCCAATTTTCTAACCATATGCATGTATGATATCCATATTTCAGCATCATATGCGAAGCTGGTGATTTCGGCGGAGGAATTATTTGTCCCTCTCTAGTCACTACCTTTTTGTCTTTCTTAAAGAAATTCTTAACTTTCGTCATCCATGACGTTTTCTCTCTACCATACTCATAATACGACATGATTCACAATCGCTTTTTCTCCTCAAACGATCTGCAATTCAACACTGTTCTCTATGCGTTATTTGGACCAATACTAGCGCGACTCACACTAACACTCCAATCACAAACTTGCACGTCACTAGGCTATTCGACCAATCCTAGCGCGACTCACACCAAAGCTCCAATCAGAGCAATTTCTGTCTACAGCGCACTGTCCAATCCCAGCGCAGCTTTTGTCTACGTCAGTTCTGCTCTTGACCCCTCCTTTACAAAATTTATCGGCAATTTCTTTTTCAACAATTCTTTGTTAGTTACAACATTTAAAACACATTTCCATTGTCTGATTCGCTAAACCAAAGAGATAGCTTTGACCATTTACACAAGAACTCTGTATTTTCCAGTAGGCAGCGCTTACCTCTACCCTACCACAGAATTTTCAGTTTCGCCGATAAAGTAGCACTTCCCTGTACCTTACCCTTCTTTCAAGCAAGCGATAAACCCGTTTCTCTGGGGATAAAACACATGTGGAGACTATACTGCTCCTGAGAATTAAGGCCAGAGTTTCACAAGAAAACCGATCACTATTTCACTTACACACCTTTTATACGGAAAATGTCCCTATCATAACACAACCTGTGTTATCACCAATATGAACTCAGACAATGCACTATTCCATGTGACTTCTCTTGCCACACGTGTTTCACTTCCTACTTCCCGGAAGCGTGAAAACTTACATATAACATAACTCGACTCAACATAAAGGGCCCGATTCTGATGTGGGTTGGAAAAGCTTCCAGACCGAGGGCCTGATTCTGATGCAGTTAGGAAGGCCTCCTAACGGCATTTGCTCCTTCCAAATCGGATCGGGAACGTGTCTTCCCGACCGAGGGCCCAATTGTGATGCGGTTAGGAACAAATGTTCCCATTGAAGTCAATAGGAGTTCAACCAAATCGTATCTGGAAGCATCCGGATGCATCCTACTCCGCCGGTCGGACTTTCCTGATCCGAGTGGGTCGGACACCATTTCCCAACCGATTCGGTCGGGAAGCTTTTCCAACCCGCATCAGAATCGGCCCCAAAGTGTTAGACATGAACTTATCAATAATCAATAATCAATAATCACCAAACTAATCTATAGTAACCATAACTCTGCTACCAAGAAATCTGATCCAGCGCTAACAATAAAAATTCTTCTCCTATATGCTTCGGTCATCCAGGTGCAACTATTCCTCCGACACATAAACTATATCCATATGACGGTGGGGCCCTTAACACCGCATATACATTCACTTACTCATTTATTCCCTGGATTACCTCCGTCCTTAACCTAGGAGAAAACGATTCGCTGGAAGGAGACGGGATACATCTTGTAACATGACATAATGTTTCTCATTTGCTTTAAGGTATTCCGCTCATTGGTCGATGGACCAACTAGTAGGAATCAGTTGATGGTGATTAAGACCAGCTCAATCACAATAAACTCTTTAACATTTTACCTTAATCATTGAGCTAAAGAATCACTGAGTCATTTGTTTAAAGAATAATAAAGTTTATATAAAGTTTCGAAGCAAGAAATAAGTTTAAGCTTATTATTCAGATTATTACATTTATCATCAATATAAGAATAAATTGAAATTGCAATGCATACCTATTATACGGAAAAATAAGGTTATCATAGCAAGTACTCCAAAAGATCAATCTATCTGTCTTGGAAAATCTAATAGTTCTAAATGAAAAATCTATCAGGAATAAAAAGGTTCTCCAAAAGCAGCATCTTATACTCAACTAGAAATATAAAATAGCAGCAGCAGCATCAGCTCGTCAGCATCAGCAACCGCAACTTCACCCATCTGCAGCATCCACTCTCTCCAGCATCTAACTCTCCAGCATCTAACCCCTCCCACCAAGAGTAGGTCTTCTTATACCCTAATTCTAGCTTACTGAATAAAAATGTTGCATCTTCATGGCGTGATTCTCTCTCATTGGTTCACTCAAGTCCATATACGTTTTTAATCAAACTCCCTTGTCTTAACCAGTTCCTTGTGGAATGTCCATGCTTGCATCGTTTCCCACAGTTCATGACATTGCTCATCCATTTCGATCAGTTCAATTTGTATCTTTTTCTGCTACTTTTTAGATTCAACAGTTCCGTCCATTTATTCAGTTTGACTTCTCACGCTTCTTGCTGATCATCTTGGCACACATTTGCTCAGAAAGGTCACAATAGCCTTGACCATACTTAAGTCTTATGCTCTCAGCACGAACACGTGGTCATCCTTTTTCACAGCCTTTCTCCTCTACCACACGGTTTCTTGCTCATGCGTTCTCTAGCAAATGGCGGCCATTTTATATCGCTGCTCAACAGGCCTAAGCGCACTATTTTCAAAGATAAACAAAATATTGTTAAAATAAAGAATATAAACCCTTTAGTTCCCCTCCCGTCTTTCTACATACCCCAATTAGGTATTACCTAGCAAAAAGCAACATATAAAGCCGTCCCTTACTTACCATCGCTTTATTTTGCCACCACACGTTTTATTTAAAAAGCACAAATCATGCGTTTATTATTTTATTAGTACGCAAATATATTACGTTATGTTAGACACGTAAACAATTATAAGTTGATTAATTTTGCACACAAAATAGCGTGTTACCTATAACCCTTTACATGTAACATACATTGTTGGTTATTTACTTAAATGAACATGTTTATTAATTATTTTACGAAAATTATTAGGAGGTTAAAATTTTTTCATTTACCCTGCTCCATCACAAGCCATGTCTTCCCTGGACCGGAAACAAGCATCCTGGGACCGGTTTCGAGTTCATAACCCTAATCAGCCAGGCTATCTTGAATCCAGTGGCAAAGTGAGCAAGGGACCCACGTCTGGGTGTACCCTTCCAACTTAGGGAAAACTTAGCAAAACCAAAGGGGATGATGGACGGAGTGTTGAACATTGCAAGCACTCACCCCCAGTCAACTGATCTGGGTTTAATCCATCATCATTCTTTAGCTCACTCCGCCACCCCAGTTCAGACATGGCCATATGCAAATCAGTCTGAACCTGTGCCTCATGGGAACAGTCCAGCCCGAACTGCCAAGCCATGTCTTCCCTGGACCGGAAACAAGCATCCTGGGACCGGTTTCGGGTTCATAACCCTCATCAGTCAGGCTATCTTGAATCCAGTGGCAAAGTGAGCAAGGGACCCACGTCTGGGCATACCCTGCCAACTTAGGGCGAACTTAGCAAAACCAAAGGGGATGATGGACGGAGTGTTGAACATTGCAAGTACTCACCCCCAGTCAACTGATCTGGGTTTAATCCATCATAATTCTTTAGCTCACTCCGCCACCCCAGTTCAGACATGGCCATATGCAAATCAGTCTGACCCTGTGCCTCATGGGAACAGTCCAGCCCGAACTGCCAAGCCATGTCTTCCCTGGACCGGAAACAAGCATCCTGGGACTGGTTTCGGGTTCATAACCCTCATCAGCCAAGCTATCTTGAATCCAGTGGCTTAGTGAGCAAGGGACCCACGTCTGGGCATACCCTGCCAACTTAGGGTGAACTTAGCAAAACCAAAGGGGATGATGGATAGGGTGTTGAACATTGCAAGCACTCACCCCCAGTCAACTGATCTGGGTTTAATCCATCATCATTCTTTAGCTCACTCCGCCACCCCAGTTCAGACATGGCCATATGCAAATCAGTCTGACCCTGTGCCTCATGGGAACAGTCCAGCCCGAACTGCCAAGCCATGTCTTCCCTGGACCGGAATCAAGCATCCTGGGACCGGTTTCGGGTTCATAACCCTCATCAGCCAGGCTATCTTGAATCCAGTGGCAAAGTGAGCAAGGGACCCACGTCTGGGCATACCCTGCCAACTTAGGGCGAACTTAGCAAAACCAAGTACACTCTCTGATGATTGAGACATTGAAACTGTAAATACTATGTTCACAGATTTAGAACAATCTGCTGCATTTTCTTACAGGGAATTGTATGAAGATACAACTGACTACGATACCATGTTTTATTACCAGCATTATGGTCGCCATTTTCTGCATAGGGCAAGTGTACCACGCACTGCTAATATGTACCATTAATGGGAACATTACCCAACACCACCGAAAGGTAGTTCTGCCACATTCACACAGAAGTTCGCATACTTTTCAGGGTTCAACACATCAGACCCAGAATTGTTTTATTACAAACTTGCAATGACAAAGGCAACAGCGAAGAAAATTATGCTGACAAATACTAAGCTGATATACTCGGCAACTTTTTTCTCCCAACTGTCTATACAGGGTTTCGACTACTGGAGAGACACCATAGACACAAAATCCATCTGGGGGACAAGAGAGTGGCAGGTTCAGGGAACTGAGGCATTATTTAGAGCTTGCCAGATACCAGTACAAATTATTTTCCTGAACAGAACAGTGCAACAGACTACCTGTTATGGGTTTGCAAAAATCAAAGACCTAAAAACACCGAGCACCCCTTCACCCACACCTAGTAAGGGTACTTCAAATAACAAGCTAACAAGTGAAGGAATACATGGTACAAAAACGTACAATTCATCATCTCCCGATTGGAAGGGTTGGTTGGTTTGGCCCATAGACACAAATATGTGTAACTCAAGATTCAAGGGTACCACCGAAGGGTTTAGTATCCATATGCCTGACCCACGCTATGTAAACATAGACGACCCAGGGGTAGTGACTTCCTATAGTGTCGGGAAGTTGTGCCTAGATTGGCTAAAGACCTCAACACTATCACAGGTGAAACAACACTTGTCCCTTTTGTCAGACAACATGGATCTTAGGGATTTCTTGTTAGGTCCCAAAAAACCACGTAGGAAACGCTTTGTGTATACCATCTACAATGAACTGTGGAAAATCTCCCAACAGGAAGCTGCTGAGAGACTTTGTGAAATCGACAGAATTAACATAGAAAAGGCTTTAGCTGTGGTAGACAATGGCATGACCACACCCTCACCTCATATTTATTCACTGGGCAACATTGTGTCCTCAGCTATCGATATAATGGAGCAAGATTTGTCTATTTTACAACATGGGCAATCACAGCTACGCGCTATTATGCTTCTGAGCTGGACGCTTCAATCATTGCGTTCTGGCCACGTTCCATGGCGATACATAAAAGAGACAAATCTGTTTTCGGCTTACAATCTGACCAACAGACAATTGACCATGGCTTGCAGAGATGCGAAGTACACCATGCTGCTCATTGAAAAACTAGAGAAGTTACCTTTTACTGTAGCAGAGTCACCGTCTACAGAATGGTTAATACATGGCCATATCACACTGGCAATCACGACATTCCAGTTCCAATACTATCCAGTAGGCAGATATGAAGCGTTGGGTGATGGGTACATACGAGAAACCTGGGTTTTACCGTACACATATAGGTGCAGGAACAAAGAAAAGGAAGTTTTTCTGAGTGGTTCAATCTGCGAAAAGGCCTTAAGTGGGTCTTTAGTGTGTAAAGAAATATCGCTGCACGGAGCATGTAATGCGTCAATAGCGAACTTGTCCTGCTACCTTAAGGGTTCCCCAGCTGCTGTAATTCATCCGGTCTTTGAGTTACTTTCAAATGGGAGTTACTAGATGCTGAATGATCAAGGCTGCTGTGGAATGACGCCCGGCATTGCTTATCTAGTGACCGTCAACTCCAGGGTTGTTTGTTGTAAGCAAGAATTGTTTCCCCCAGCTCGCACAGTTAGGGAGGCACCACTGTGGCCTTCACTGAATGTATCTAACATAGGGTATGATTCTCTGAGCAGACTGTAAGCCATGCTGTTTCAGCATTATGTGGCCTTAACTTCAGCCCGAGAGACTTTTGATCTCCAAGTGGCAAGGTCTTCGGCAGAGATACAGGCTTTGGTCCATAGGAATTTTCTTCTCCATTTTGGGGAAATGGTCCATCGTATCTTTAACATGTCTGATATAAGTCGTATCGTACACTTATTTAAAAGCATTGGATCAGGTCTGTTAACCACCTTTTAAGCCATTTTCTGAGTAATTCCATCATTTATACACTCTGTACTTGGAAGCGTTTTTGGAGGGCTTCCTTTGGTCCTGCTTTCAGTAGCGGGCATCCTGATTTTACTCCTATTGCTTCACAATGGATGTCAGTATCACTCTAGACATGGAGAGAGCACTGCTGGAGCGACGTTGTCGTGAGCGATTGGTGTTCCTATTGGGGTTACCTCGGCTTCAAGAGCCGAGTGAGCATTGGTTCCTGTCTTTCAGACCAGCCTGGCTTGATTGCATTCTACCAGTATTCCGATGCCTCTTTTGCAGATTCGGACGTGTGTTGGACCTCTGTCTAACACTTCCATCAGATGCGCCGCAAGACATAGACATGCTCCTGGCGCCTTTACGGACCCATGTGCACAGTTATCCACAGCGTATTCCCATGTTGATGATGGCGTTCCTAGAGCCTCCACGGGACGCTTCAGCTCCTGTTGGACCGGAGAACAGCTCTACGACGGATGTGCAAGCATCAGCCTCAGGCACACAGGCATCTACTTCTTCCCCAATGGCTGCCGTGGGAAACAGCGATTACCACCTCTGCTCACTTGATATCATACTAGAGGTATTGGAGGGACTGCCTCTGCGGATGCCATGTACAGTGATGTTGAGTCTTCAGCGCAGGATTAATAAACAATCTGGCCTTTCCTGTGCTGGGAACCGTTTGGGCAATATTTAAACATGTACCAAATTGAAGGTCGAACAGACTTTGTTTAATTCTTCTCCGCTCTAGATGAACAAGGCGGCTTTCAAGGTGCTCAGAAAAACAAATGACAATATATCCTAATATATAATTGACTTTTTTTTAACTCTTTGTAGGGAAGAATACTTTTACTATAGACTTTATTAATTATGAACAGTTTTAAATGCTTTTTAAATATGCTTTTAATATGAAGGATTTTTTGTCTTTTCTGCGTTTACTATCATCACCTAGCTGACCTTGTTGACTTTTTATGAGGAGTGGGTGTCATGTCCCTTAGGTTAGTTCGATCATGAACATACCGATTACATACATTGCGTCCCATCCACACGACATAACGGTATTACACAGGTGACCTTTTACCCAGTAGCTTACTTCTGTCTCTCCGACATCAGGCTCTTGGTACCATATCTTAATCCCTGTACCTGACGTACACAAAACTTGTCCCCAGGCACGGTAGACTTATTCTGTACAAGGGTCACCACTTTTTTCATTCATGGCCAACAGCCAGCTGCATATGCTCATGTTTGTTTAGAAAAGGATTAGCAGGGGATTAGCGAAATGTTTTCAAAACATATCGATTCTAGAAAAACCCCGGAGTGACCACTTTAGTATAAAAGACACTCACTCCCCCTTACCAAGACAGAGGAAGAATTCCTTCTAGGCTGGACCGAGACTCTGCAGGCTGATCCTTCTACAGGCAGAGACCTGACAATCCTTGCGGGGTGCCATCCGTGACGCAGAGACGGGGTCCTTCATTCAGAACCATCAGGCGAGGGGTTAGCACTTCCCCGGGGAATTCTTGGCTCCATCAGGTTCCATTAGGACATATCCTAGCACTTATTCATACATGCTTCACCTACACCTCTAGGCTAGGCACGGTTAGGTAGGATACGCATCGTAGGAGTACACCAATGCTATTGTTTTATGTAATATGCTTTTATTCATCTCATTAGCACTATGGTAGAAATGTATCAACTTTTTTTCAATATTGGTACTAGCGATTACATTTGTCTGTTCCTGTCTTTTGATTGTCGCAGCTAACATGTTTCATACTAGACTGACGCTTGACCAATAAATAATTATTAAAACCATTCTAATCATCATTCTATGTATTCTGAGAAAAGCAAGCGTGAGTGACTGAGTGAAAGATACTGTATTGTTTCCACGATACCTGACAAATCAGGGTTGTCATGTTCAATGGTTGCCAGAAACTACCTAGCACACTGTATAGTGCAGGGGGGTGGTAGTGGCACTGTAGAGCTAGCAGGTCTAACAGCTGACTCATCCTGTGGGGGTGTCCAGAGTCTGTCTTCACACCAAGCCCTCAGTTTAGGTCATCCAAAACGCGCAGGTCCTGGGGTGTCCTAGGAACTACACGACAATAGAGAGAGGTAGACATGCACAGACAGAGGAGCTACATAAAGGACAGACTAAGGACAATTAGCAGATGAGGAGCATCCAGACTTGCCGTTCTGCTCCCTGAGAGACATTCGGCTAGGGGTCTGCTTTCAGAGCAAGGTGGGTGCCATGGCTTATCCATGCTGCCTTGACCCCATTCTAGTGGCAGCTTCATGCAGTGCGGGGTTGAGTTAAAAAAATGTTTGACAGGGGTAGATTTTCGTTTCCAGTCCTGTCCTTCAGTTGAGAGATCCCAGAAAAGTGGCTTGTATAGAGGGATTGAGGGGATGAAAGATATAGGTGAGAGAAAGGATCTGAGCAGGAGGGAGACCAAGAGAAAGATGGGAGAAAGGAAATGGAGAGGGGAGCAAGAGATGAGTTAGAAGTTTCAAAGGGAAAGGAGATGGGGAATGAGGAAAAGACACAAGAGAGGGGTCGGCAGGACAGAGAAAAACTCAAGACGTAAAGTGAGGACTATGATAGAGCAACCTACCAAAGAGAGGGAAGCTTTGGTGTACTGCTGTGAGAGTTAGAGGTACTCATTACTTCCTCAAGTTCAGTTAGTGATCTCTTGAGTATCCTCCACACTGGGAAGCCAGATCTCAACTTAGAAAACATTTGTGCTCAGAGTTGCACTACAATTAAGTATTTTCTACCTTTACTGGGGCAAATCTCTTTCGTTTGTCTAGGACCAGAAAAACTCACTGTTTCAATGAACTTTCATTTATGAAGAAGGAACACGTTGTAGTGAAAGGAGCAATGTATTGCGTGCGACCGAGTGGGTGGAAAAATTTGCGCTGATCACTGCACCGTGATTGGCTGAAGAATCGATACCTAGGGTCACGTCAATCAAAACCATTGACTGTTAGACCATGGGATGTGGGGCTCATGAAAAAAAACTTTGCAGATAGCTCTCGCATCTCATTATGAAATGTATTCTCACAAAGTTGTTATATATTTTATTTCTGCTTGATAAACGAACACAATAATGTGAATAAACACACGAATTATACTGAAAAGTGTAAACAATACAGTATAAGTTAAAATAACAGTTACAATGGTATAAAACCTTAACAACATTTCATATCTTTTAAATATCTAATACTGTCCTCCGATAAATTGTAAAACTTGTCTTCCATTAGAAGTATTCAAAATAAACATTCTACGAAACATTGGCTCAAGGACAGCAATGCGGGACAAAAAATCAGCACATGCATCAAGAAGTCTTGTTGAGCTGATTGTTACATTGAACACATCGAATTTTGGCCATTATTAAAATTCCATTTTGCACAGTTAATATTTCAGTATCAAGCATTAGTTGTTAAAATTTATAGAAATGTGTGCAACTGGTGATCACTAAGTAATTGCAGACAAGGTTGCATCGTTTTAAAATTTGCATTTATGCATATCCCCTTACAGTGAACTTCCGAACTGTAGTAGCGCATATCTTTCTCAAATCAAATGTCTTCTAAGAATCTCGCAAAGTTCAATGTCTGTTTTTTTGTCAGGAACCACCTCAGTTTCGAACCAAACGTGCAACATTGGGATGAAATCTCCAGTTCCCAGCGGATACTTCTTGAAAAATGAGTGGAAGCCATCTTTTTGTGCCCTCTCTTCCAGTACAACCACTGACATTCAGATGGACAAGTGCCTGCGACATAAGATGGTCTACCTAATGGGAGATTCCACTCTGCGCCAGTGGATAGAGTACTTTGGAAGCATGATGAAGAGTAGGTTTGTCCTTTAAGTTTGAGAGGAGCAGAAATCTCTTTGGGACAATCGTAGATCTCAAAATGCCTTTGTTTATTCCAAGAAATCAATGTTGGTGGGCGTGCAGTAGGGTGAAGTGAGTCTCTATGTTCACTCTAAGTCTGATCATTTGTGTTTGACATTTCCTGTGTATGGCTTGTGGTAATGTTTGTCCTCAGTCCACAGAAACAGGGTGAGGTGGGATTGATATCCCAAGCTCCACTTCTTCATGGGGATATGCACTGAGCTGGTGAAGTTAAACATCTGCTGAAGTATATTGGCAAGTGAAATTGACTTCTGATTCAGAATTGTTTGAGATCCCCGGGATCGCTCTCAGAACACATAACAGTCCAAAATTGGTTATGTGCCAGAGGGCAAATAAGGACGAGGTCTAGACAAAACACCATAGTAGCTGATAGGAGATCAGGTCAAAGGTCAAAGCTGTGATCCACTTCAATGAAGCCATGTGGAGCCATGTTGAGTTTGAGCTTAATAGCGGGAGCTTTCGAGTAGCATGCAGGCCTCCATGCAGCTCCAAGTGCATAAGGCCTCTCAAGTTAGAAACTCTTGCAATGCGCAGAATCTCTTTTTGGTCGGTGGCACTACCTAAACCAGGAGAGGGGTCACAGTACCATCCTATAGTAGCCAGAATCCTCTGTGTAGACCCACATTTTCACAGGACGTTTTCTGACTAGGAGGGTGGTTGCTGGTCATACTGTGTGCTCACGAGATAAAAGTACCTCCACCCTATGGGAAAGGCAAAAGAGACTCTCTTTGAAGCAAAAGAAAATCAAAGAGTGTTCCTCCATATTGACTATAAGGTATCCCAAAATCACTGTTACTCAGATATGAAATTACAAATTACCCTTTGGCCTTTCGAAAGACCCAATTCCCAGGCTAAACTAGAAGCAGAGATTGCCCAATTCCTAATCCGCGTAGTCTGCCGCTAGGAGAGGATCATCAACACTAAGGTTTAGTTAGGAGAAAACATAAAAATTCTCCCTGGTCTTCGGGAACATTTCCATCAACCTGTACCTGAGTCATCCTAATGGCAGCTTAATCCTACCACTGGATTATGAAGGGTGAGCAGCTTTCTAAGGTCTGTCTTTTAGGATGAATTAATCCCAAAAAGCTATTCCTACGTTACTATGGACTGGACAAATATAAACAGGAGGATGTCCTCACCTTTTAAGGTGCTGGAAAGAAATACATGTAAAAAGATTTCAGCAATGGGTCCTAACGATCAAGGGCATAATTTGGTCAGTATGATTGGGGCGAGGGGGTGTGAGCTTATGATTTTGTGACGTTCACGCTGGGACATCTTGTTAACATTATATGAGAAGCAGGACATGCGGGGGTCTTAAAGTCTTAATGGGTAGTGGAAAGAGAGGAGTGCGAATTGTTTGAGGTACTTAAAATATTATTTGTACACCTGATATATCAGAGTGACTGTTTAGATATTGGTCCCGATGAATGCCCTGAACTGGATTGTCGTTATGGCAGAAACATGTTGATCATTAAATAGGGTATACATCCATAACCCTACTTTCACTTGCTTTTTATCCACTACCACATAGGACGGAAGAATAAAGTTGTTGCCCCTATGTAGGTGGTTTTAATTCACTTTTTTCACTTATTATTTGCACTCTGTCCCTCCTTGCCCTATTGAGTTGGTAGATCCAACACGTGCTGTGCACTCCCGCTCCTTCCCTCTTGGGTAAAGTTGTAGCCCACACGGGGTACCTTGCGGTCCCCGTGTGTTGGAGGAACCCTATGATGAAGCATGTCACCCTCGGGTGAGTGAGGGTTTTCGTCCACAACTCTGTTGTGCCCCTGTTCTTTTCTTATATATCCATTTCTTTAGTGCTACCCTATATACTGTGTGGGTATTATGATTACGGAAGTTATATAGGATAGAATTTTCTATATTGTAGCTTAGTTCTTCCTTAGACCCTATTGTGTGTGATTTAAGATGGGATTGGTGACATTGTGATTTATAGATAGAAGTAAGAGGTCCACATCCTATTAGGTTGTAGCAGCAGGTGGTAGTGCCTTCATGGCTACAGAAGAACTTCTCCCAAATGTTCTTTAGTCTCTAAGCTCTCAAGATCTGACCATTCTGTAAAAACATCACCCTTCATACCGTCCTCAAAAGGCCATCATTAGCCTCTGCACACCTGCAAGGATTACAAACCCAATTACTCTTCAGTCACTTTTCACCACACTCAGAGAAGTCGACCTCCTTCTAACTGCTGGCTCTTGTTAAAAGATTTCAGCTACTGATACTTTGCAATCTGGACTGCAGTGTAGTACAGGTTCTTTCCACCGATGACATTTTATCCGTGATGCTATTTAGATGCTCAATGAACTTTCACTGGAAGACTCTCTTCCTGATTTACTACGTGTAGGAAATTGGGTTGTTGGTTGAGGGAGTGTGAACCCTTCTCAATTAACATCCACAATCACTGTCATGGTGAACCACAAAAAGTCATTAAATTAACCTGGGCTTAACTCTCTGGTAACTTGGCATGAAAGTAGTCAGGCTTAACTTAGGGGCAATCTGTAAAGTACTTATTGCAGCACAAACACAGTAATAAAGCAAAACCAATATGGAAAAATAGAGTAAAATTTAATAATAAAATGACACCAAAATGACAAAAATCCAATCTGTAGAACTGAAGATTTCAAGTTCAAAGTTTAGGTAAGTATGGCACCTAAAAGCCCAGAGTGCCATTCGCGGTTACCTGGTAGTGCTAGACTGGGGGAAAGTCACAGGTTCAGGCTGACCACGATGGAGTGTGGGCCAGATACAGGGACCAGGTTGTAGTGTTGTGTGATCATGTGCAGTAGGACCCTTGTGGTCCTAGGCGGACTCCTTACAAAGTTATGTAATCAGTTGGGAGGTATAAGGGTGTGTCTAAGTGTGGTCAATAAAGTCTATAACGCAGTTAACAGTTGCATGTCGAAGAATAATGACATGTATTACAGAGCTCTGTGTGTGGCATAGTTATTTGCATGCTCCAGAGCTGGGGTGGATGCTACAACTGGTGACGCGTGGATGATATGTGCCCTGAAGAAACAAGACTGCTCTCACTGACAGTTTGCCGAGGTCCTGCAAAGTGCTTGTGCATGCCATGTGCACTAAAGAAGCAAGCAACACTTGGTGTATGTGGAGTCAAAGCGCCGCTCTAGCTCGTACAAGGCCCTCGAAGAAGATGAAGGCCCTACAGACTAGCTCCGTCAGAGAGTCCACCAGAAGCCTCCTGGTAAGGCCAAAAGAAGACATGAGTAACACAGAGCCACCATTAATACAAAACAAAAACACTCAAGGCAGCTACAGCCAGGTTTGAAGTAGCACTAAAGGCAGCAACAGCTAGGTGTAAGGAAGCAATGGAAGAAGAGACGACAAGGCCCAAATAAATGCTAAAGGCAGAGGAAATCAGGTACAAGAAGCAAAAGTGTACTCACCAGCGAAAAGCAGACAAAGCGCAGTGCAACCACAAAATCCAGAGAGGCGACTCAATCGCAAATATGGGGGTTGTGCTTACAAAACCATTGGTTCCTGCAGAACCTACCAAAAAGGCAGCTCGGGGCATTCAGCACAACTCAAAAGGTCTTCAAGAAATTGAAGTTCTCAAATGGCCGCAGAAAAGAATGCCAAATACGATGCTGCTGGGTTCTTGAAATGACCCCCACTATTCGATACTGCCAAAAAGCAGAATATTTGAATCAGATGGACTGCATGGATCGAAACGTTTGATGACTTCATAGATGCTAAAGAAGAAGTGGATACCAAAAAGATCATCAAATACTTATAGAACTTTGCAGGTGATGGTGTGAAAGACGTGTTAAAGAAAATATTACAAGCTGACCAAATCTCGTACTGTCAAATCAAGGAAACGTTGGAAGCCAAGTTCAATCCAATGCCGAATGTCGACTATGAAAGATATATGTTCAACCAGGCAATACAGCAACCTGGTGAAGCGATGAATGAGTTTTTTAAAAGACTTGATACCCTCATCAAGCATTGAAAATTCTGTGAATTCAATGACGAAGAAGCCATGCATCTCAAAGTCATTAATCATTACCTCTCTGATTCATTCAGACAACACGTGCTGAGTGAGATGGTCAGTCTAGAAAAGGTACTCATGGCTGCGAGATCTGAGGAACGTGCAGATTGACAGGCTGCTGATATGAAAACTGGAGCATCCCAGAATGAACCAGCGTTGATCATGAAAAGTAAGCAGAAACACTGAGTGGAGGCCCAGAAGACGGTGACTCAGTAAAAAAATAAATTGTGTTTCTGACGTGGATTATCGTTACCACACGTAGGTAAATGTCCAGCCATTGGACCGACATGCAAAGGCTTTGAGAGAGAAAACCATTTCATAATGGTTTGGAAAGCTAAAGAGAAGCTAAGTACGTCACTACAAAAAGAGAAAATGGGCACCAGAAATTTCCGGAAGCATTTTAGCCATGCACATAAGCCAATTGAGGAAAGTAGAGACTAAACTAAGTAAATCGTCATCTTCCAAAGACTCTTCAGCATCATCATCGAGCAACAGTGAAGATGGGTGTGCAATGGTGATGTCGACCACGGAAAAACATGCGCATGTAGGATTGGCTGCTTGCAAAGAAGAACACAAATCAAAGAGAGATCGCCACATGAAAGGACCCAACTCATTTGGCCGATGCTCCAAGATCCAGCTAAAGGTGAATGACTGCCCTAAAACTTCCCTTATAGACAGTGGTGCATCGATCAATATCCTGCTGGCAAAAAATACAACAAACTGTCTCCGGTACCACGCCTAACGCCATCGAAAACAAATGTGTACTTGTGGGCTGCTTCTACTCTATTGCAAAGTCAAGGGTCATTTATAGTGACCATGAGGCATAAGAAAACAACAGTGCAAGCACCAATTCCTGTTCTACAATGTACTTCATCGAGTGCATGTCTACTCAATTCCAGCATTGATGCTGACATGGGACTGATATCCATTAACTACAACCTCAATGCACATTCTGAAATAGTAAGTCAATTCCAGTAATTATTTCATGGACTAGGGAAACTTAAGACAATGAAGGTGCAACTTCACATTATTGAGGACATTTGTCCTGCTGCTCAGCAACACCTTTGAATTGTTTTTCATTTACAGGAGGCCACTGAAAACATTATTAAAGCATGACATAATTGAGCGCTCTGCTAGTCCGACACCTGGCCAACAAAGCAATCAAGAGAGAAAGACATCCGAGTCCACAAATAGCACACATGATTACACAGCTGAATGGTGGCAATGTCTTATTCAGTCTTGATTTTGAACAAAGGATAACATCAACTTGAGGTGGAAGAGAACTACAGGTACATTACTACTTTTTCAACTCATGTTGGTTTTTTCAGATACAAAAGACTCAGTTTTGGTGTGTCGTTGGCTGCATAAATCTTTCAGGATGGCATTTGCCAAATAATTCAACCTGTCACCCATGCTTGTAACTACAGTGATGATATATTAGTGTTTGGGGCCACAAAAAAGGAACATGACAAAGCTCTTACGCAAGTGTGTTGTTTGCCGATGCAGGTTGCATGTTAAGTGCAGAAAAGTGTGAGGTTCACAAAACTAAACTCAAACTCTTTGGGCATATTTTCTCTGAAGGGGATTGACTCTTGAACCTTAAAAAGTACAAGCATTCTCATCCACCTATCCCTGCAAGATGTAACCATGCTGCAATCCTTCTTAGGCATTGCCCGCTATTGCTCCGGGTACATTCATGATTTTGCCATGGTGAGTGCCCCATTACGAGAGTTGACAAGGAAGAATGTTCCCTTCCATTGGTCCTCTAAATGTGATCAACGTTTCAAGAAAATCAAACACGCAATTGAAAATGTCGGCTTACTTTGATCCAAAGTTACATACTGAGATTGTTGTAGATGAAAACCCGGTGGGGTTGGGCACGATCCTTGCTCAACACAATAGACATCCACATGTTTAGCTACACATTGTGGCCTATGCCAGGTGAAGCCTATCTCAGACTGAATATGCCTAATTTCACCCAGAAAAAGAGAGCCTGGCAATAGCGTGGGCTTGTTAACATTTTCATGGGTTTCTGTATGGAAAGCATTTCACCCTTGTCACTGACCACTAGGCGTTGCTCACCATTTTCAGAAATCTGAAAGACAAGATGCCCCCTCACATCGAGGCGTGGGGGTTGAGATTGCAAGAGTATGACTACACTATTATGTATGAGCCAGGGAAGGATCAAAACCTCACAGATTGCTTCTCACAAGTGCAATCACAGTGCAATGTCTAAATCAGCTGAAGCATACATTAATTTCACAGTAGAGGCCAGCACTCCCGCAGCTCTATCCATTGAGCTGATCCTTGCTGCTACCAATACAGACAGACATTCTCACACTCAAAGATCTAATTGCAGAGCAATCATGGAGAAAGCATACTCGACCTCTCGCAGATGACATTGAAAATCAAAAATTCGAGAATGTGCAGGAAGAACTTCCTTTCACTCAAGAAGGTATCACACTAAGAGGTTTGAGAATTGTCATACCTGAGCCTGGCACACAATGGAGATCGTGGCACTGTAGCCACCAAGAGAGCCCTCAGATCCATGAGTGTACTGACGAGTTGGTCTGAGGGTCCTATTGTTATACCTGGTGCCAGGTTTGAAGTGGAAGAAACTTTCTGAAGTTTTCCCCCCCACAGAAGGTTCTTGAATTTCCTTCCTCCCTACCCGAGCTCCAAAGGGTCTGGCTGTCTGGGGTAACAATAGGCTAGTGTGTGTTCTTTATAAGTGTCCTGAGGCAGGTCCTTTGAAATGTAAGTGGGGCAGGGAACAAGCTCCTCCCCACACATCTTGGCAGGATGGTCCATTTGCCAACACCTAGTCTCTTTTTGTGTTGCTGTCTGGGAGGAATACACAAAGGTCACCTGCAATGTTAATCATTGTCATGTGACCCAGGACACAAGCTGCAGGACAAGAAAATGACAACTTTCTGAAAGTGGCATTTTCAGAATTGTGAGGTTTTAAAATGCTACTTACATGGGTGGCACAATAAGTGCTGCAGGCCCAATTGTAGCATTTAAGTTACAGGTCCTAGGTACATCTTGTACCACTTTAATAGGAACTTATAAGTAAATTAAATGTGCCAATCAGGTGTTGGTCAATTTTGCCATGTTTTAAGGAGTGATCACAAACACTTTAGCATTATTCAGCAGTGTCAAAGTGCACAGAGTCCTAACACCAACAAAAACCAATTTCAACAAAGACCACCCTAAAGCTGAATAGTCTCACATACTTCTAGAAATCAAAGAATGTTTCGTTACTACCCAACTCAAAGCATGCCCATGTAGTTCACACTAGCCATATATGGGTGAAGCATATGTAAGCAAATAGCTCTTTGCACCCATTAACCAGTGGATGGCATGAGTTAAGTTCCTCCACATTGTTGTAAGGAGTACTTGGTTATATATGCAGATGTAGCAATAAAGGATGCCCCTAAAAGATAGTGGCCAATACAGACCAAATAGGGCCTGCCCATTTGCTACCAGAGACTATTATGTCATCTATGTAACTCAAAGTTACTAATGCAGAAGACTAGGTTCTGTGCCAATATCGCCTCTGCAAATACCTTTGAGGGGTATTTCTACTCAAACACCATTGAGGTTTTTCTGCTGTGTGGCTTTATCTATATTCAATCCAAAGAAAGGTATGCTGTTCCTCAAGGGTTAACTTGAAAAGTAAAGAGAGAGATATATAAGAATGCATACCGGGAGGACAATTATACCCGACACCTTAAACCAATAATGTGGGTCCGGAAGGGGAATTCCCTTCTTCGGAACTAAGGCCCTCACACACCCAGCCAGCTAGGTATCATGCTTCATCATTGGGCCTGCTCCTCGTTGGGTTGGCGCTGCAATACCCAACGGGCACCCAATGAGGGGCTCTTTGGCAGAGATCTTTTGTTCCTTGCCATTTAGTGAGGTGTGAGTGAGGGGCCTAGAAAGTGTAGGTGTGTGTGAAAAGTGAAGGTTAAAACAGGTTAGGTAACCAATATAATTTATTTGGCTCTGGTTACTACCTGATTAAAAAGAAAAAGAGAGGCGGCTTTGTCTGACTTGATGGACCAGAACAAGGTAGCACTCTACTCCAATAGGTCAACATGTTTCTTGCCTTGACAGCCCTAATGGGTCTATGGCAATTCATCAGGACCAAAAATATAATGTGAAACTACCTACACACCGTGGTATAAGTGGAAAGAACTACCTACCACTTATAGTATTGCTGCAGGTTAAATACCCATAAACGTGTTCTGAAAGAGAACGGTTTACAGCATATACATAAATTGCGGCGAATACTTGCATTCAATATCTCTCTCATATTGATGGTTACCAAAAAGAAGAAACCCTTTGTTTCAAAAGAAGGGAATAATTACCCTTAAAATTGTAATTATTATTAAAAAATGCATCCGTGATCTAGTCGCCAGCCATAACATTTATGAACAAAGCTCATATTAAAACATTAGCTCCTTCGAAGAATATAAACTCACCTATTCACTGTATAAAGCCTCGCCTCAACAGTATCCGGCGGGCTAAGACACCAGTGGGCTCAGTGTCCTGGAGGGAGTATATAAGTGGGATAAATAAGGCGACCACACACACAAAGTTCCAAATAACAGACCCAACTAAAAGTATAGTAAGTGGCAAATGTATGTCCAGCATAATGGTAAAACTACCAGGATTTCATTAAGAATAATAGTGCCAGGTGGTGAAGCTATGGAGGGTAAAAATCCACTTTCTCAAAAATATGCAATAAACCCCCCAAGTAGCAGTATTACATAATGCAGACCCCCTAGATAACAGTGTTACATGATGCAGGAAACAGCGTGCATAAACGCCCGGGAGGGAAGAAGTGCCTCATAGCTCATTACCTACATATAGTAGCAGGCCCTAGTGAAGGCATCCCGCCGTAATAACCTGCAAGTGTAAACATGGGGGTGTAGGCAACAAGGTTCTAATAAGGGAACACGGAAACCCAGGATTATGGGAACACATGCCAGTATTTATGCCTAACTGTAGTCAGAAACACAGCATAGCAAAATATCGGCCACTGCCCAGGGGAAGGACCATCCACTGGGTCTCATCTGGCGCATAGCCACAAGTAAATCAGAAATCACCGATGGGCCTTATTAAATTACATCCTACTTACCCAAAAATTGGTGTCGAAGTACTTATGACCTACCCATCCCCGTCGGAACCGGGTGATGGCGAAAGACGCCTCTCACATGAAAATATACTGACCCCAATGAGTGCGGGACCAAGATCCTGGAAGTGACGTCACATGCGTCGCTTGCATCTAGAACGGTAGTATCTAGAGTGCTAACTTATCTAGGTTGAAAAGGGTGAATTCCTCAGGGTATCAAAAACAGCGGCCATATTAAAATGTGCATAGAAGTACCGCAAGTCATTCCACAAATCCCCTTAAGTTACATGAATCACTGAAAAATTCATCATGGCTTTATCTATATTCCACTTCAACACACCATACAATAAAGTAAAGTCCTCCAAATCTCAATTCACATATTTAATTCAAAACTAATTTCAGTCCGAAATGTTTATTGGTGCCATGATTCATGGTTATTTTATTAACATTTTTCTGTCTTATATATTTTGCATTTTGTGTAGGCCTCAAGTTCTTTGATCTGCATGAAAGTGGGCCACACCAGTCGTTAATGGCTCTGGATATGGGCAGGAACCTTAAAATCCAGTGGAAGAAGCACGGCCACCCATTTGTAACTGTGAGTTTGTACACTGTTAAGAATCACGCCTACCTGCCTCGCGAGATCGACTTGGTGTCTGGCGATGCACACACCGCCCTTGTTATAACTCTTGGGCAGCATTTCAGGCCCTTCCCAATCACCATCTTTATCAGACGTGCTATCAATATCCGCAAAGCTGTTCTACGTCTCCTGATCCGAAGTCCAGACACCAAGGTCATCGTGAAACTGGAAAACACCAGGGACAAGACCCCTGATGTAGAACGGTTCAGTGACTTTCATGGCTACCTCCAGAACCTTGCATTGTCTCTCATCTTTCAAGATATGAACGTTGGCATCATCGACGCTTGGGACATGACCACTGCTTATGGTGCCTACAGTGTTCATCCACCCAAGGATGTCATAGCGAGCCAGGTCAATATGTTTCTCACATATATTTGCTGACAGGTCTCCGTAAGGTGGAGAGACTGTGTCTAAACCAATTGCATTTGGAGTGTTCATGGAATCGCAGCAGGATGGATTTTTTAATTCAATTTTAACTATCATCATTCATGTTCATTATTTGATTGATTGAGCAAATTCTATGAGATGTATCATGCAAAAGGTCTCCTGGAAACCATGTTGCAATTTCTCTGCTGCAATGGCTGATTCAAGTAAACAGTTTTATATTGGCAGTATTTGAGTTTGTCTGTGGTGAAAACCGTCAACAACATTTAAATTTGGTCTGCAAAATTTTATTTTTCAATTTGTATTTGCAACAATGAAAACATCTTTTTATGATTCAATGTAATGCTGACACAATGCACAATTAGACAAATACCACTGACATCTTTTACAAATGACAAATTCAAGCGAAACTCACAAATTTACTAAGGGTGCCACATATTTTAATGACAGTTTTGGCCGCAACCTCAATAAATAATATTATTATTTACCGCATGAAAATTATTAGTAGTTATTGCACCGAAAAACTTTTTGAAGCTTTTGGTTCATGCACCTCAACCTCTATCCATGAATAATAACTAATGTTTGCAAAGAATTATACAGTTATGGTTACGGTAAAGGAATTGAGCCTTATCAAAAGCATGGATGCAACAGAACAAGTTGTCATAGTGGGCTGTAATAGTGGCAATAGCCCTTTTGAGTGTTCCACTCCAAAACACTTGCAATAATGGCCTCGTGTATTTGCAATGCCTTTGATAGTTGTCCTCGCTAATCAAACATATCAAGGTTTTGTCTCCGTGAACAGACTCTCTAAGCAAGCATGAGGCAATGTTAAGGGTGTTACAAAAATGAAGGCCTGTATATTAGTGTGTGCCCACTGTTCCGTACTATGTGACCAGCATGTGTGTCTGTTCCATGGAATGTCATGCTTCTGACACCATTTTGCCTTTTAGTACAACATTAGGCACACCAACCATGGGGCATATCAACAACGAGTGGCCATAATTATCGCCCAGCGCGCCTAGCGCTGATTTCCTTAACGCCGGCTATCGCTAAATTAAATCGCCGAGTTAGCGCGTTATCATCAACGCATAACTCAAGGGCGATATATAATCCAGCGATAGCGGTGGAAAAGCCCCTTATCGCCACATAAACGGAGATAAGCGAGCAGCGTTAACTGTTCACTCGCTGATATGGGAGTGTGGATGTAAACATACAATCCACCTCCCATAGGGAATACTGCTAAGTCCGGTTTTCAGCAGACGTTAGATTAGGCGATAATGGGAGTTTAGCGCGATTCCCATTATCGCAATGCGGGTCTGTGGCTTCCTTGTAAATATGGAGAAGCTGATTATGGGAGGTATTCACATGTATTCAGTTGAGGAACGCCTACTTTGCATCTCATTAGAGATGCGATGCGAGGCGTATTCAAAACGGCGGCTGTCACACGGAAACACGCGTTAGCGTGTGCTTGATGATAGGGCGATGTTTAATTTGCCGCTTTTCGGCCAAAAACGGCCGATAAAGCGGCGAAATCGGGCTTGATAATATGCCCCCATATTTGTTATGGACAAGCACACACACACTCCTTCATGTAGTGACTTACTAGATGCCTTTACCACACATGCTTTTACTACGCAGATCCCTTTACCAAGCAGATGCCTTTACCACGCATTTTTATTTATTATTACACCGTCAGCTTCTGTGCCTATATATTGTCAACTTTTTTAGATTTCCAGGTCTATCGTATTATGAACCAATTGCTATTTGTATTATAGTTTAATGAATTGACATACTGTGCACTGAATCAGAATTGTTTAAGATCAGTACGCTAAGTAGGACTGAATGATTAACAACCATCCAATAATGTAAATGAATAATTTATTTATTTATTATTGTACAGGACATTAGAATTGCGAATCATGCTTTTAATGCAGTGAAGATTTCTATTAATAATTTGTTATACAAAAGATTACAAATATTTCTGTGATAATAATATATGAAGTTCTTCAACTTATTCAATTAATTGAAATCTAATTTACATGTTGTATGCCTGCACGTTTTTGTTTATTGTCTCTTGCCTAAGTTTGTTTCTTAACTAATGGTCCTCCCAGGTATTAACAGCCCATCCCACACAGGCAGGGAAGGAGGAGGGGTTCCCTATCCAGCTTCCTCGCTCTGGCCCCGGGGTCTCCCATCTCGTATGTGTGAATCCCCTGCCCGAACTGCCTGGGACACTTCTTGGAGGGCAGAAGACAAAGGCCACCTCTGCATTAATATGCATCTATTATTATACGAAGAGCACTCCCCATCCCCATGCGGGGGGGAATTTAAAGGAGATGGGGTGTGAGCAAAAAAAGAAGTTGCAGAGAGTGCTGAGGATGCTGGAACACAAATTACATAACATGAACGTAAGCTGCGCTACAGATGTTTTTCGATGCACTGGTGGTGTAAACGCACCTGCCGAACCCCTACAATTTGCGCACCATGAGGCGGGGAGAGCGAGCTACATAACGACGTACCCGATCACACGTCCATGGATGAGAATAGGTGTGTGGGATGGCCTACTGTAACTTTTATAGAGGGGGTGACTGCAAAAGAAATAAACTTCTTATTCCTACCATAATCAGGCAAGAAAGTGCTGATGCTGTTCAGATAAAAGTCACCATAAAAGTTACAACTTTAGAGCGGAATAGACTTGACCAGACTACACCTGCTCCACTTCCTCCCACCCTGAGCCAGGCTAAAACCCGGGACCCAGCCCTAAAAACCACTCCGACTCCCCCACCCTGAGCCCTAAAACTGGCCCCCACCCTAAAAACTACCTCTCTCCCCCCATAACCCGGCCCCAGACCCACTTACCAAGCCGGGCCTTCCTCTCCAGATCCTTCCTGTTCCTCTCCCCACCCATCCGCTCTGCACCTAGACCGCTGACTGCCTTAACCATGTATACGTGTGGTTAAGACATATGCGTGGTTAAAGCATATGCGTGGTTCGGGCAAACGTTGTTCCGCCTGCTTTAAAATGGCATGGTTGGCTCAGCCCGCATACTAAATGCAATTGCCCCTAAAATTACCCTTCCCATCCCTTTACCACTACCCCTACCACTCTTAAACACTATCCACTCCTAAACCTTAAAATCACCCTTACCACCCCTAAACTCTAAAGTTACTCTTACCGCCCTTCACCACTGCCCACCACAAAATCCCTATAATTACTTGCACCACCCTTTCCACTAACCACCCCCTAAATCCTAAAATGACCCTTGCCACCCTTTACCACTACACACCCCAACCTTAATATTACTGTTACTACCTGCTACGACAATCCATCCCAAACCCTAAAATTACCCATAGATGTAAAACACGTCCCTGTAACCTGCGGTTCTTTCAGGGAATATATATGTATGTGTGTGTGTATATAAAGGTTACAAGGACATTATAGTTCAGAAATGGAATAAAAAAACATTAGAAATGCATTGAAAAAACCAAAGGTTTAATTATTTGTTAACGTTTATTACACACAGGAGTGGGGCCGCATGGCCCCCTCCCGAGGCCGATTTCAGCTCCGGGAACCCCATCCTCCGGGGCCAGGCCTTTATATATTTTTATGAAAGGGGAGGGGAGCTGCGAGGCCCCCCTTTCCCAGGCCGATTTCAGCCCAGGGGATCCCATCCCTTGGGGGCCAGGCCTTTTCTTTTTTTTAATATGTATTTTGTTTCAAGGGAGGGGGGTTGAGCAGCAACCCTACCGGACCATTTTTGGCCCTGGGGACCCCATCCCCAAGTGCATGGCCACCTCATTGGAGCCCCGCTGTCCCGGCCAGCTCCCTGCCTCCTGCGTGAGCCGGCATTGCTTTTACACGCAGGGAGCTGCTGGCATGCAGCTCCCTGTGTGTAAAAGCGAAAGTGTGCTCCGCTTTGAGCAAGCGAGAGCAAAATGCTCTCGCTTGCTCGAAGTGAAGCACACTGTTTGCTATGGCATGGTGGGAGCGGTGCTCCCACCATGCCATAGCAAACTGCAATGTCCTGGGAATGGGCGCCCCAGGACATTGCTGGAGCCGCCTCTGGGGGGTGGTGGACTCCAAGGCCATCTAGGGCTCCACAATGTGAGCCTCGTGGCCCCCCTCCTCTGTTCTGCCCTGGGAGGTGGTGGTCCCTGGGGCCGGGGAGTCCGCAAAGGACCCCCTTCATTATTTTTGGGGTTTGCCCTGGGGAGGTGGTGGTCCCCGGGGCTGTGGGGGCGTGCAGCCCCTGCAATGTATTAAATTAAAGCCCCAAGGAGGTGACGTTCCCCGGGGCTGCAGGGGGGGAGTCTGTGCGCCCTGTGCACTGTATTTTATTAAAGCTCCAAGGAGGTGGTGGTCCCCGGGGCTACGGGCGGTCCGTGCGCCCCCACAATGTATTATATTAAAGCTCCGGGAAGGTGGCCGTCCCCAGGGCTGCATGGAGGGTCTGTTCGCCCGCACTCAATTTTAATAAAGCCCCAGGGAGGTGGTGGTCTTTGGGTCTACTATAAGCTCCAGGAGGGGGCCCCTGTATGCCCCCTCCTTTTTCAGATCCCAATGCCCCCGGGACCTGGCTGACCCAGGGGCCAAGTAAATTGAAAGAAGGAGACCAAGTTTTTTTTGTTTAAATTTTGGTAAAATTTACGGATACGCCAGCAGGTTATCCAGAGATAATTTAAAAAAAATGCTTTTTAGCCATGGCAGGGTCTCTGGGAGACCCCTGCACCACAGCCAGGGGCTCAGGGTGTCCCTACCCTGGCCCCCCTTTTTAAAAAAATCTTTTTTTGTGGGACTCGACTTCAAGCCGAGTCCCAAGAGGGCTGCCAACGCCTCCTGGTTGAAGTGTTGGCAGCCAATCAAATTTTAGTAGGATTCGCGAGTCCACTGCAAGGATTCATGGCCCCAGATATCTATATTTGTTTAAGTTAGATATCTGAAAAACTACTGAATGGATTTACACAAAATCACAAAAAGCACGCTTTCTGGCCCAACATTTAGCTTTCTGTCAAATTTGGTGTAATTCCGTTCAGCAGTTCGGGCTGTAGTTGTGTTCAAAAAATGAAAAATCCCCATAGACTTAACATGGGGAAATGCGTTTTGGGACCCCCTTTTTTTCTTGGGCCCCCACTTGACGAATCACCACGAAACTTTCAACACAGCAGCTGAATGAAAAAGCTGCACACATTAAGAATTCATCACATAATTGGAATACTGATACACAAAACTCAATGAACCCCGCTGCCCCACCTCTCTCATTATAGGAGTATCCCCCTCTACAAAAGTTGTTGTGCCTCACTGCCTAATATCTGGGATATATCCACACCCCACCATTACCTTCAGCCGTAGTCCTTAACATTTCTCCCTCAAATTGTATCTCCATCCATTCCCTCAATGGTGCCCAGGCTCGTAGCTCTCTTTTTTTAGACCGTCTAACTTTTCACGCATACACCGCTATTTCTATATGATAAATAGATATAAGGCGTGCCACCCATTGGTTGCAGGATGGAGGAACTGGGTCAAGCCATGCTGTTGCTAGACACAACCTTAATACTGTCATGGCAAGAAAAATAAAGGGTTGAGCATAAGGGGGCATCTTTTCCTTTTGTACCCCTAGCAGAATCAATTGGGGCATAACCACAATCCACAAACCCAGTCTAGTGTCAAAGAATCAGCTTATGTCTCTTTTTAAATTTTCCAAGCATGAACATTTTGCAAACATGTGAATTAGGTCCGCCCCATAGAGCTGAGAGCGAGGACTGTTCATGCTGGAAACTCCTCCCCATTTAATAATTTTCGCTGGAGTGATATAAAGGTTAAACCATGTTTTGTAATGCTGGGCTTGCAGATTGGTTGACATAAAAATTGAGCGGGCCAGGTCTAGTGAAGCTACACTTTCCCCATTGTCCATTTGGAGTGCCGCCTGCCATCGACTGATATGCTTACCCATGTCATCCACCATCCTACTATTCAGCATCCTATATAAAACCCCAATTGATGGCTTTTTCTCGATCAATGCATCTAATATATCCACCCTAGAAAACCCACCCGGCCCGCCTCCTTTTTTTCCAATAAAGTCCCTTATGTGCAGATATTAAAAAATTCATTGTTCCCTAAATTGAAGTTATTTTCAACAACTTCAAATGTGGTTATACCTTTATCATCAAAAAAATCTGAACTGAACAGTCCCAGATCTTTCCAGCATCTAAAATAGGCATCCCGAAAGATATCCAGTAAAAGGGGTTTTTGCTGAAGGGGTGTATAAACGCTAAAGCGGCCATTACACATTTTCTTTCGAACAGCTGACCAGATTCGATATGCACACACAAGCGTTTTGAACCTCACTCTCTTGAAATACCCAAAATCTACTTGTTGCAAAAGGCATCCCTTGATCTCTTCCCCTGCCAATAACTCATAACATGTGGGAGGATCATTACCTAAAGCATAATCCTTGCTCTTACCATAAAGCAAGACAGCCATCTGTTGCAGCACCGAGGTCCAATAAAATAATCGAAAATTCGGGACTGCCCATCCCCCCGTTCTCTTAGGAGGGTCAAAAACTTCAATGCCCTCCTAGGCCTTGCATAGGCCCAAAAAAATGTCTGTCATCCCATCCAAGACCGTAAACCAATAGTTATCCCCTTCGAGAGTAATAGCTCTAAAAAATATAAGATTTTAGGTAAAAACATCATTTTTACTAAATTGCTTCTCCCAATCAGAGTGAGTATGAGATTATTCCATCTCCCAAACTCTAGCTTAGTTTTACATATCAGAGGATCCAAATTAATCTCCACAATTTTATCAGTGTCTGCCATAACATTGACCCCCAAATACACTGCACTTGGCACTACCCGCTTATCTTCAAACATTGATGACTATCTGAGTTTTATCCCGATTGAGTTGGTACCCGGAGAATCGACCAAATTGATCTGCCTCTAGCTCAATTTTCCTGACTGCCTTGGCAGGGTCCGGGGTAACAATTGCCAGGCCATCAGCATACATCAAGATTTTAGTTTCCCACCCCTTCGTACACATTGGCGATATTGCAAAATTACCCTTAATTCTCCGGATCTATATAAAGAGCAAACAAAACGGGGGGACAGGGGCAGTCTTGCCTTGTTCCCCGTCGAATCACCACCGTCTCAGATTCTCCCCCATTAATGAAATCTTAGCAGTTGGGTTAAGATATAATGTTTTAATTGATTTGATATATCCGGGCCCCAGTCCCTTTTTATCCATTACCACCCACAGATAAGGCTAGGAGACGCTATCAAATGCTTTCTCAGCATCCAAAAGTATTAAAGCCATAGGGTCTCCTTATATCTTAGCCGCGTCAAATAAAGTAATGACCCGGCAGATATGATCCGTTGTTCCCATTCCTGGGATAAATCCATGTTGTACCAGGAACACCATTTTCTTTATTGTACCAGACAATCGCATGGCTAGAATCTTGGCATGAATTTAGGCATGAATTTTAGCATCACAATTAGTTAAAGTAATTGGGCAATAAAACCCTAGTTCCAGCAAGGATTTAGACTTTTATGTTTAAAATTTCTTTATTAAAGTTTTGCACAGCCAACAAAATAACATCAGCACGATGAAGTACACATCCTGATAACCCACAAAGTGGGGGAAGCCATAGAAGCTTGCTAAACAACCCCAACATCAACCTCCCACCCCAGAAAACCCACCCCACCTCCACCCCGTCCCCCACCCACCCCCACTGCTGGAAATGTCCACCCTAGTTATGCTGTGCCTTGAGAGCCCTCCTGCACCCGTCCGGTAAGGCACAACAATCTCAGGTATTTAGGGCAGGTAATCTCATTAAATTCAGAAGAGAGCAGTGCTAAAAAGGGTCCCCACAGGTCCGGGAATGACGCACTCTTGTCAACTAGTGAGAGGGAAATCCTCTCCATACCAAGGATATGCCACATACGATGCAGCCAGCCCGTGTGAGAGGGTATGCGATTGGTTCCCCGGTATGTGAGTATATTTTGAAGGGACGCCCCCAAGGCTAATGTGATTTGGCGGCCCCTCCATGATTTTAAAGGGAATGTGAGAGCGTTCGGTAACCCCAAGAGGATGTAGGCTGGAAACCGGGGTAATTCGGTTTTGAAGTGAGTATCTATGTCCCGTAGGACCTGCTCCCAGTAGGATTTCAACCGAGGGCAATCCCACAATACGTGGGTCAGAGTACCCGGTAGGCCACACCCGCGCCAACACCGAGAATCTTTTAATGGGTTGCATTTGTGGAGACGCACAGGAGTGTAGTACCAGTATGTAGCTATTTTGGTAGCCATCTCCACACTAGCCACGTTGCGCGCTGTGTGTTTGGCCCTGTAGTAGATGTCCTGCCATTCTCGTTGGGTGAAAGTACGTTCCAATTCTAGTACCCATCTCTTTTGGCTCGGTGTCTTGTGAGGTGGAGGGGCCTGTCTAATTCAGCAGTATAACTGCGATATGAGATGGGAGTCATCCGTCTTAGAATGCAGCCACCTTTCAAACGCGGTCAGGCGACGCTGCGCTTGCGTACAGACCTCCGGGTGCATGATCCAGTGCCGTATCTGTTGATAGTGAAAGAGTTCTGTCTCAGGGATTCCCTGCTCGCTACAGAACTCCTCAAAAGAGAGCGGGCCCTCTTCGTCGAAGTGTCTGATCGATCTGCACCCCTCCCCTGTCCACCGTGCAAAAGCCTTTACGTCCATCCCCGGGGAAAAGGAAATGTTGGCGACAATGGGAGTAGGGGGGAACGGAAAGGTAATGACATTCCTTTTGACCGCGATTTTGTCCCAACCCATAAGAGGAGCCCGTGTTATGCACGAAAAGTAAAGATTTTTAGGTCTAGCCGCCTCGGAGAGGAAGGGTATCTGTCATAATGACCGCCCTGCTAGCGCCCTGTCTATGAAAAGCCAGTGCTTTTCGGACTCCGAGCGTGACCACTCAACGAAGGTCCTCATCTGGGCCACCCAGTAGTAATCCTGGAGATTGGGGATCCCCAGACCCCCCTCTCCCAGAGGCCTGTAACTCAGGCTGCGCCACATTCTGGGCCTCCTGCCCACCCAGATAAAGGATTCTAGCTCTTTCTGCAGAATGCACAACATGCCTTGGGGGGGCTCCAGAGGGAGAGTCTGGAAGAGGATTAAGATCTTGGGCAGGATAGACATTTTGATGGACGCTATCCGGCCGAGCCAAGACAGCACGTGTGGTCTCCAACGGCGTAAGTCTTCCCTAACCTGTCGGAGCAGGGTTGAGTAATTAAGCTTTATGGTGTTGTGTATTGACGCAGAGAGTTGTATCCCCAAGTCGAGAATCGCCGCTGGGCCCATTGTATAGGGAGTGCACTCTTTAAGGAGTTAAGTGTAGAGGGTTTCAAGGTGAGATTCAGAGCCTGCGATTTATGGACATTGATTTTAAATCCTGCAGCTTGGGAGAAGCATTCCATCTCTGACAGTACCGCCGGGACAGAGATCTGGGGGTTTTCTAACGTCACAATTACGTCGTCCGCATACAGACTGAGTGTATGCGAATCCCCCCAAAGCGAATGCCCGAGACCAGCTGATTGTCTCGAATACGTTGAGCCATTGGCTCCATGTATAGGGCAAAAAGCAAGGGCAGAGGGGACAACCTTGACGGGTCCCTCTCTGTATGGGAAACGGGGGGGAAGTGTATCCATTTACTCAAACAGTGGCTACCGGGTTCGTATACCTGCTAAAGACCTAAGCGATGAATCTCTCTTGGAGACCAAAGTGCTGCAACGTTGCTTTTAAATACGACCAGTTCACTCTGTCAAACGCTTTCTCAGTGTTCATGGACAATAGCAAGCGCTCTGTGTCGATATGCTGTGCTTTGTCGATTATGTGAATTATGCGTTTCGTGTTGTCCGCGCATTGGCGACCAGGCACAAAACCCGACTGGTCTGGGTCGATCAGCCCGGGCAGAAGGGGTGACAGTCGGGACGCGAGTACGCCTGTGAATAGCTTAAAATCAACGCTGAGGAGGGAAATAGGCCTGTACGAGGTGCATTGCCGCTTATCTTTCCCAACTTTGGGGATGACTATCACCGATGCTCCCAGCATCAACCTGGGAAGGGCAGATGTTGTCCCTACAGCGTTATATACTCTTGTGAGGACGGGAGCCAATATCGGACAGAAAGCTTTGTAGAATGCAGCAGTGAATCCATCTGGTCCTGGGGATTTCAGCGGTTTAAGATTGGCAATAGCCGAGATTACCTCCTCGATCCTAATCGGGCTGCGATTTCTTCCGCCTGGTCATCGGTGATTGTAGAGGTGGGGACTCCCTGCAAATATTGTGTTTGGGCCTGAGGAGACAGATCTTGCTCTGTATACAGTTTTGCTTAAAATTGGCGAAAGGTGTCGGCAATACGCTGATCGGTAGCCATCTCCTCCCCATTGGGGGCGATCACCGAGTCGACAGAAGATGCTTGCCTCTGCGCTCTAAGCCTATGAGCTAACAGTCTCCCTGCTCTGTCCCCCCTGTGTAGAAATTGTGGCAGAGTCAAAGTGCCGCGTATTCTGCCCGGTCTAAGTCGAGCACTGCCAGCTGGGAGCACATTGCTTCCAGTTGCCCCCAGACCCTCGGGGCCCCAGTCCGTTGGTGTATTCACTCTAACTCCTGTGTCTGCTGCGTCAAAAGCTCTTTCTTTTCCCTCCGCAGCTTGTTGTCTAGGGCTGAGATTGCGATGAATTCACCCCTCACCACCGCCTTAAGGGCGTCCCAGAGGGTAGCTATCTGTGTATCAGGAGTGTCGTTCACTGCAAGATAATCCTGCAGTACCTTTGAGACCTGCTGAACCACCTCCGGCCTGTGCAACAGCGTATCGCGAAGTCGCCATGTACGTGAGGCGGTGTGTCCCGATAGCAGTGAGAGGGCTAAGATGACTGCCGAGTGATCCGATAGGGTGCGTGGTTGAACATCTATGTGTGTGACATGAGATGCCAGGCTCATTGAGCCTAGGAAATAATCGATTTGTGCGTGTTTTGTGGGAATGTGAATAGAAAGAGTATTCTCGTGAGGACGGGTGTCTCTCCCTTCACATGTCAGCCAGTCCCGCGTCAGTAAGCATCTGCTTTCCCTCGTTGAAAAGGGCCCCTGTTTGACCATGTCTCTGGGCTGATCTGTCTAGGGCGCCGTCAAAAACTATATTTATGTCCCCCCCAAGAGGATTGTCCGGTCAGGGAAAGTGCCCATTTCCTGCACAACAGTCATCAGGAATCTCTCCTGGCCCTCATTAGGAACGTATACTGACCCTATGGTGAGTGTCTGTGAACCGACCGTAAAGGAATAAGCTAGGAACCGGCCCTTCAGTTCAGCTCGTTTAAGTCCTATATTCCCAGGGAATTTGCTAGATAGGAGAATAGCCACTCCTGCTTTCTTTGTGGGAAGAGAGGAAGAAAACTGCTGTGGGAAAGCATGTGTGCGCAGCCTATGTGTGTCCCCAGCAAGGAGATGTGTCTGTTGCAGTAAGCAAATGTGGGCATCGGAGCGCTCTAGATACAACAGTATGGCCCGGCGTTTGATGGGGTTGTTTAACCCTTTCACATTCAAAGTCAAGATCCTAAGGGGTTGGGTCATGAGAATAAGCCTGGTGGAGAAGCTATGGTGCTGCGGTGTGGTTCCCTGTGATGTAGGGTAGAGGTTAACATGATGTGCCAACCAGGCACGACTCTTAACAAAGTGGTACGGGTGGTGTGGGCGAGTCGGGAAGGGGTCCCCAAACTAAATAACAACCCCAACAACATACAACATGTTAACAAGACAAAACAAGAGAAATCTGGAATGTCCTGGGAGTGCATTCCCACGGGATGGGGGTGGAAGAGATTCAGTTCACCAGGCCACCCTACTCCCCCCGAACCCCGGCCGTGTGTGAAGGCAGGGATGCACCCATCTGACCTCTAGTGCATGGGGTGACGATCCGCACAAGCTCAGTCCCCTGCAGACTCAGGTTGGGCCCGTGGAGTCTTCTCCCAATTATGCCAGGACCGCCTGCCTCTCTCTAGCGATTGTTTCTGGGTCGGGACGTAGTTTCGGAGAGTTCACGCCAAAGTTCTTCCAACTCCCTGGACGCCGGCCTCTACCCGAACCGGTAGGCGAGGGCGGGCTTTCTGCAGCGTCTTCCGATATATTCAGCAATTGGCAGGCCTCCTTGACCTAGCGGACTTGCTGAATAATCCCATTGAGGCGAAAGATGAGGCGGAATGGGTGCCCCCATGAGTACGGGATGCTGCTGTCTAAGAGGTGCGCGGTGACGGGCCGGAAAACTCTCCTCTTCTGGAGGGTTGATGCCGCTAGGTCCTGGAACAGGAGAGGCCGATGCCCCTGATATTGTAGAGACTCACAGGGTCTGGCTTTTTGCAGGATTCGCTCCTTCAGTTGAAAGTCATGCACACACGTGAGGATGTCAGGGTGGGCGGGAGAGGGCCTCACCGGGCCCACCCGATGTGTGCGATCTAATTTGATCTCCATATCCTCTGGGGCATCAAGGAACGACCTGAAAAGACCCTCCACGAAGGCTGCAACACTCTGGCCTTCTGCCCCGCACAGAATATTGCGGATGCGGATGTTGTTGCGCCTAGAGCGATTCTCCAGGTCTTCCGCGTGAGCCTGGTGGTCTAGGTGCTGGTCCTTCAAGCGAATTACCTCCTGTTGTAGAAGTTCGATCTCTTCGTCTCTGCTCGAGCTTTGAGTCTCCAGGGTGTCAACCCTATCCCCCAGAGAATCAACGTCTTTCTGCACCTCCCTGATTTCCTGCGCTATTTCCGTCTTCATCTGCTTGAGATCATCCCTAAGCGATGCAAATAAAGTCTCATTGAAAGCGCGGGTAAGCGGAGCCTCAGATCCCCTAGTGTCCGCCGGATCCGTATTTCCCGCGGTGTTGGTTGCCTGAGTCTTGAGTAACATATCTTTGACGGATCTGTCTTTCTTCCCCCCATGGCGGTAACATGGTCTGCTTTCTGGAGGCTCTATATCTCCCTGCACCTGCAAATGTCCCCAACTGCGGCCTCTCCTGCCGCTGCGCCAGAGAGTGGGCCAGCACCCCTGGGGTTGCAGGGTGTACCCCGTGCCTGAAGGGCTTAGGTGTGAAAGTACTTGTGCTGTGCTAGAGATGGCATGTGTGTCACCCAGGGAGGCGTTTGGGGTCCCGCTGGGACCACTGTGTTCATTCGTCCCTGTTGCGGTGAGGGGCCCGGGGTCTCAGTGCCGCTGCTCGGCCCTCACCAGGAAGTCACCACCACTCTCCGGCTACAGCCATGCTAGCACATCCGCAGGCTGCAGGGCCTAGCCTCAGCCGCCACTCCGGCTGTCGCCCTCTCCCGGCTTGCAATCGGGCCAGTCTCTCCTCAGGCCCTCCCTGTCCATGTGCGTAGTGGCTGGGCGCCCCAGTGCTCCAAATATGTCTGCGTCAGAGGGGAACCAGCAAATCCACCTCCAGTCCAAGCGGCGCTGCTCTCTCCTCCCTGGGCCGCTCCCCGCCGGTTCTCCTACTGGAGGTTGAGGGCCTCCGGCGATGCCTCCAGGGCCGCCCGCCTGACACTTGCGGGCCGACCTTGGCCTTTGCTGGGCAGTTCAGTCACCTGGGGGGCTTCGCAGTGATGGCGCAGATCCCTCGAGGCCCCGTGGCCCGGCTCGCAACGTCGCCCCCGCCCGGAGCCGCCCTCTCACCACTACCGCCCACGCGGGCCTCTCATGCCTCCTTAGAGTCCGGGGGGAACCACCACCAACGCCCTCAGCACCGCCGGACTCACGGTTCTCTGCTCCTGGAGGATGCAGTTCTCTCTCTCCTGGGCCGCCCGCACTGCAGCTCCGCCTCCAGGACGCGCCTCGTTGGGATCGGGGCCTATCCACCGCTCCTCTCTGCAGCCCCGCCAGATGAGGGGGTGACGGTGAGATCTGCAACCAGGCCTCTGTCGCTGTCTTCTCGTTCTGGCAGTCCGACGTCCACTAGATTCATGGGGCGGTGGAATTCTTCTGTGCGTCGCATCACAGATGAAAGGCCCAGCCAGGCCGCACCTCGGGGAGCGCCTCTGCGGCTCCTCCACAGCCACCACGCGGCAGCCAGGGGCTCCAAACTCCGCTCGTTGCCGCCGATACGCCTCAGCAAGCAGCTCCGAACGTTCCCCAAATGTACCCCAGAGCTGCACGGTGGTTTCCGTGGGTCTGCTACACAATGCTTAAGCCGGGGCCCGGGTTCAGAGCAGGAGCAACGAGCAGGCATGTCCTACTTGGTCGCCATCTTGGCCACGCCCCAGGATTTAGATTTTTGGGGAAATAAAACAATCTTTGCAGAGGCCCATGAGTCAGGTGGGGTGGCCCCCTTTGGCTTTGCAGGAAAACCTCTAGGATATATGTTTTAAGGCTGGTGGCAAAAACTTTATAGAATTCTCCCGGAATAAAATCAGTCCCCACTGCTTTTCCAGAAGTGAGATTAGATATGGCTGATTTGACTTCCTCTATCAAATTGGGTTGCTCTAAGAACTCACGATCCTCTTCACTTAAACCTTCCCAAGTATCTTGATCCAAATACCTGCTTCTACCTCTGCCTCAGCATATAGCCGCTGATAAAACTTATGAAAGGCTGCCCGTATTCCATCTAGGTCAGAAATAATTCCAAGACCAGGGTCCCGGATTTCCTTAATCTCACCATAGGCCATCTGCTGTCTTGCGCGGGTCGCTAATAAGTTCCCCATTCTTTTGTTATATTCATATGCTTTATTTTTCCAAACTTTGTATTTATCCGCTGCTTTCTTTACCAAGATATCTACTATTGCAGCTTTAGCGATTGCAACATTCAACTGGGCCTCTTCACTTCCTAGTTCCCTTGATACTGCTTCTACCAACCTTACCTCTGTCACCGATAAAGTTTGATATAGTTCCTGCAAATGCTGCTTCTTCTTTTTCTGTCGGGAGCAGCTAAATCTTGAGGTTTCCCCCCGGACCCCAGCTTTAAAAGCATCCCAAGTTATACCCGTAGGGGCACTCCCTATGTTTTCAGCCATAAATATTGGAATCCACTTTTCCACATGATTAACATAGTCCTCATTCAGCAACAGGGCCCTCTCAAAAGACCAACCCTCGATAGGTAGTGGAAGGGACTGTATATTTATTTCTAAAACTAAAGGGTTGTGATCAGACCTTACCCTTAGGTATTTATATATTTGAGAAGCTTGCAATAACCCACTGGATATAAATAAATAGTCTAGATGAGTGTGAACCCGATGGGGCACAGAATAAAAAGTATATCCAGGGTCCATTAACTTCGTCTCAGCCCATACGTCATATAACCCATGGGACGTCGCAAGCTGAGTCAAAGACCGAAATACCTAGGGTTTACGCTCCTGATAAACTTTAACGCCTGCTTTTTAACCTGCCCCCTTTATATTTATATTAAAGTCACCACAAATCACCAGTGGAAGCAGCCACCTCGCTAATTCCATATTGAGCCAGACGAACAATGACGGATCACCGCAACAGACCCATATATAGAGCAGAGTGTAAGAGAGTCATTTGCATGACAACATTCTGTGATGGCCCATCTGCCATACTTATCTGCCCTAGCTTTAGAGAGTCGATTCCTGCCTTTCCATCCAAGAATCGCCACACCGCATGTGCGAGTCTCTTGTGAAGTACTACAAATACTCTGATAGACTGAAAACTCCAAAATGTGCCTTCCGGCCCCCTCAATATGGGTTTCCTGCATACACACAATGTCTGCTTTTAAGTATAGTAAATCTAAATTCACCCTTTGCTTCTTCCTAGGGTTGTTTAAGCTACAAATATTAACTGAAGCTATTCGCAGATTACTCATCTATCAGCTGAGTAGAACATGGCCTGCCAGCTACCTTACTACATACAAAGACCCTTCGGGCTGCTTGGATGCCCCCCCTTCACCCCCACAGGGGGCAAGATAATGGCTGTGTAGTGTGCCACGCTAGCTGCCTCTACGGCTCCGCCTATTTCAGGAGAAATGGAGAAGAGAGGGAAAGAAACCCTGAGTGCCTAAAGAGCATAATGTTTGGACTCTTCTATTTCTTAAAAGAAACTGGCCAAGGGTACCTGAGTATCAGATTGGTGGCGGTTCCTTCGTGGATGGGAGAGGCTGTTCGGGGGCTGGCATGAGTTGTTGGCGGCTCGCTCGGTTCTGCCGCTCAGAGTTCGAGGGGCTTGAAGATGCCACCAAAATGGAGCAAACCAATAAAGGAGCGGCTGAGTCTAAGGTGTCTGCCCTTCGCGTATGACGATTCACAATAGGAAGCCAGCACACGGATGGAAGACGAAGGAAGATGTTGCGCCTGCTGCAGAGAAACCCGACGTCTGCGCCGACAATCAGAAGTGGGAGCCACAGGGAACGAAGGGTGTGCGGTCTAGTGCAGAAGTGCCGGAGGAGAGATAGCCCTCAATACATTAGATTTTTGTGGGGAAGGCTCTGGGACAGTCTCTAAAGAAATCTGGTAGGTCTAGTACCCTCACATCTGCACCTGAGGTGCATGCTAAGCAGCTTGGTAGTTTTCCCCTGAGAATTGTAAGTTCTGACACAGGGCTATCTTCACCTCCACAAAGGGAGAGTAAAACTGGTGAGAGGGGATCACTGCAGGAAGGATGTGAGGAGGCCAGGATGGAGGGACTAGAGACTCCTATAGTACGATTGTTAGATGTGGCAGCTCAGGCTCAATTTCTCTGGGGGACTCCGTGGTTTGCACCAAAAGAAGCCAGGTGCAAGTGGCTCTAGTGCAGCAGGGACGGTCTCCCGAAGGAGTGGAAAAGTTTTTTTCACTCATGGATAAGTTTGATCTCTCTGGTGTAAGTGAGGAGCTGACAGAGGAAGACTCTGCCCCTGATACCGTGGGGGGAGTTGTAATAGTAGTTTGATTAAACCATCTATGCAAAAGTGTATGTTCTCGCGAAAAAGGCGAAGTGAGAAATTGAGGCCGAGTGGTAAGGGGCCTGGATAAGACTAAAATAATACCTGGCAGTTAAAATGGGATTATTCTGCCACACGTCAGATATACAATGAAGATGATATGGAGAAAACAGGTACCCCGCAAGGGGGGGGGCAGCAGATGCAGGGGTGGCAGGTACTCCCACCATGGATCTGTTCTACTCAACATTGAAACAGATGCAAGCGGAAGCGAGAATTGAGGATAAAAGAGCTTACTTGGCCACAAAGAAGTTACAGGATGCCTTACATAAAATGAATAAAATTTGCTCTGAAATGACGGAGCAGATTTTGGCTGTGGGGGAACGGGTGGAGGAAGCTGCTGCCGGGATCACGACAGTGGAGAAATGGCAGAATACTCAGGAGTCTCAGTTGGCAGATATGATGTGGAAATTGGATGATTTTGAGAATCTCCAACAAAGAAATAATCTACGGTTCCTCGACCTAGCAGAAAATGTGGAGGGAAGAGATATAAGGTCTTTAATGTTGAGGTTGTTGAAAGGGGCATTTCTAGACCTAGCCCAGTGGGACTGGGAAGCAGAGGTGAAACCGGTTCACCACTTC
This sequence comes from Calotriton arnoldi, assembly GCA_963921515.1. NCBI lineage: Eukaryota > Metazoa > Chordata > Amphibia > Caudata > Salamandridae > Calotriton > Calotriton arnoldi. The sequence continues at coordinate 86,746 of CAWUFW010014649.1, read as the reverse complement.
CCTTTAATGCTAAAGAAAAATCAGCAATCCCAACCATCTGAGAAGCCTAGAGCAATTCTGGTTTATTTTAGCAATTTTCTTTTACGACAAGCTATTTTTGATAAAGCAAAGCGGTTATATGATGGTTATACGTTCTTCGTTTGGCCCGACTTCTGCCATGTCACAGTCGAGAGAAGGTTGCGCCTACGGCAACTGTTTACGCCTTTTCAGCAACTAGGTTGTAAAGTGCTCTTGATGAATCCGGCCCACCTCAAGGTTACATTCAAGGGAAAGACACAGACATTTTTGATGGAGGTGAAAGCCCAAAAGTTCTTAAAAGAGATCTCGGAGGGTGCAGGACCAGGTTGATGGCTATGGATATTTCATTACTCTGTTTTTTTTTTTTTTTCTTTCTTTCCTTGGGGTGATGGCATATGCATTTTGAAGGGTTTCTTCCTCTTCTTTTCCAAGAGATAATGGGGAGGACTCGATGGTTGAGTTGGAACCGGGGGGTTGGGGGTGGCATGTTAGCAGGTGGCAGCACTAGGGTCATTGTTGACCAGCTTGCTCGTGGTAGGTTAGTGGGAGGGGCGGGTGGGGTGGAGGGTGGGGTTATTTTGGGTGGAGGGTTGAAAAAGCCTTCTGCTGGGATTTCATGAATCATGTTTCAGAGAAAACTGTTTTCTCATGATTTTCTCATAGAGGTTATGGAAGGTGTTTCAGAAGCTAAAATGCAGAGCATATTTTCTGTAAATTCACACTATCTTTCTCAGCCATGCGAAAATGAAGTCTGACATTCTCAATAAATAATGTACTTCCAACAGGAGCAGCCTCTCAGTTGATTCCCTTGTGTTTCACTGCAGCCTCCCAGAGTGTTCTAAAGAACAACTAGAGCGCTAACAGTGTTACTTATGACAAAACTATGGCACACTTGAAGCCGTGTTGATTGAATCAAACTGGTAGAAATTAAAACATTTATTTTAGTAATGAACAAAATGAGGGGCTTCAGTTTGTCATAAAAATGATTAGTGGTGTAGAAAGAAATATTTGGACACATTTTAAATGAGTTCTTAGATATCTTCCTCTTCTATTTCATTAAAACATTCTGACATGCAGACTGAAATATGCACTTTCAACACCAGCAGTAGACTGCCAGTTAACTCCTTGTTGATCAGCAGCTTTACTACAGTGTTCTAATGAGCAACCAGAGTGCTTACATTCTGAATTTATGCCAAAAGAGTGGCACATCTGAATGCCATCTTGATAGAATGGAAGTAAAAAACTGAAAACATTTTCTGCTGAGGACACTGCAGTAAATGAGAAAATTAGGGAGATTCATAACAAATAAGTCTCCCAGGATGGCCATCAGAGAAAAAAAGAGTCCAAATATAGCACAAATATCGCCCAAATGTATTAATATGACCCCTGCGCAACCCAATGTCCAATAATGTCAGTACATAAGTACAGTAGTGTTTTTTTTTGCCTTTTTATTTCCTCTTCTTCACACGAGATTAGATGATTTCAATACATTCTGTAGTCACTTTGGTCAATCCAGTAGCCAACACGTGTTTCGTCATTAAGTGCATAAACCTCTGACTTCATCAGTGCTACAAAAATAAACCATAAACTCGAATTACAATTCAAAAGAAAACTGCGCACAACATAGTTCCCATTTGCCAATTCATACGATACGTATATAGGAATCCTCTTGGATTCTATAATATACTGCCAAAAAGTCAAGACCTCTGGTGGGTTAGTCTGTAAGATAGTGTACTCTTCCTTATGTTAACATCTATGTACTCCCAAAGGTAATTGTGCTATTGATAAAATTAGAAGCAAAAGAACATACACCCATCACGTGTCGGTAGACATGCTGTACTAAGGGTAGTACGTTATCCTACTTTAATCCAAATAAATCCAACACCAGTGAAATAAGCACAAACCACATGTGGCGAGGCAGTAGGCATGCTGTGTCATCTAACAGCACCTCAGTGCTACCTTATAACCCTTGTATTTATCTTAGTGTCTAGATGTACTCATACCAGCTCACCTGTTCTTAAGTATATCTCACTGTAAAATAATGCTGTTGTATACATATGTCAGTCCTCAATTGTCCTTGCAGACCTAGTTATAGATATATAATAAATGCAGATGTTAGTAACATATCCTTACATTATTGTATCAGTCTGAAGTCCAATCCCTAGTCATCTCACGCTTAGAGTATGGAATTGTGACCCTGGCAGGGTTACCCAAAGCTAGATTGGCACCTCTAAGAGCTACTCTGAACTCTGCAGCAAGACTCATCACTGGTTCTAGGAAACATGATCACGTCACTCCAGACCTAATTCAACTCAATTGGCTGACTATCGAAGCAAGGATTCGGTTCAAGATAGCCTGCCTGACGCACAAAGCTATTCACTACAACACCCCAGTGTACCTGGCTAAAAAACTTGAACTATCGGGTTTGAATAGGGCCCTAAGAAGATCTAACATGCTCCAGTTGAAGCCTCCCAAATTCAAAAAGAAAAGAACCTACAATTGTGCTTTCTCTGTTCTTGCACCAAGAATATGGAACACTCTTTCTTGTGAGATCAGATCTATCCCCTCTACCTCCTCATTCAAAAAACAAGTCAAATGGTTACTCCTGAATAACCATCTACAGCAATAGTCCTTAAGCCACCATAGCAAACTTTTATCTCCTGTTGATATTCTTTGATATCTCATTCAGCGAAGCAAATTTTTGTGACTCAACATTTTACTTGTCCCACATGGTGGGTTGCTGTTCCTGTTTTATATTTGTGCTTGTTTTAAAAAAAAAAAATGTTATTGCTCTATATTGAGTACCAACATTAATACACTACAACATTAGCCATTACGTTTACTTTGGGACAGCTATTAATGTACATTCAAACAATCAAGATGTATAGTGGTTCTTAATTCTGGATTGCGGTCGTTGTCTATGAAGCCTGTGCTAGTGTCCCATTTTCATTGTACATTGGTGCTCCTCGCTCGCGGGGTCTGGAGAGAAGAATCGAGAAAACAGCAAGGAGAAAAGAAGAGATGGGGGGGGGAGAGAAGAAGGGGGATACTCCCTGGCCTCCAGAGGTGGTGTGTTTGCAAGCTGCATAGATATGCGCTACCTGAGCACAAATGGGTCCAGTCCACCCCGCGCCTCCCTACTTGTCTACCTTGGAAGTCCCATTTTGGCCCAGGGGGTCAGAGCGAAGATAGCTCTGCAGTGGTTCCCAGATGTCCCGAGGGCGAACCTGTGCAGGCATCAGCTCCCAATATTCGGTCAACTGGTCATGATAGAACGCCGTGTCCCTGAGCCAGTCAGTAACCCGCGGGCTCCTGCGACGGCCCCAGCACATCGTTATTCTCCGCTTGGCCAACAATAAAAGCATAGCCGCTAATTTCCTGATTGTCACTGGCACAGTGCACACATATCTAAGCAACACTATCAGGGGGAGCGCTCAAAGTTGTGCTATAACATTGCCTCCAGCACCTCAAATGTGCTTCTCCAGTATCGTGCAAGACCAGGCCAGGTGCAAGGACGTCGCATCTTGAGCCCGACACCTCACACAGCTCGCATCCTCACTCAAGCCTGTTTTGCCCAACGATTCAGGGGTCCTGTATAGTCTATGTAAGAACTTAAAGTGGATTAGCCTCAGCATGTAGTTAGGGGACAACTCCCTGGCTTGCGGGCAGCAATATGCCCAATTATCTTCCTTAATGGGGATTCCCAGTATCTCCTTCCACTCACACCACGCCAGATGGACACTGACAGGTGCCGTGCCCTGCATGCCTGAGTATAGCAGGGTAATGAGTTTACGCAGTGTCGGGTTGCCTAGAAAGTCTTCTAAAACCTGGAACGTTGTGGGCGCTATCGGGAACGAGGCGAAGAGACCACGCAGCGCCGCTCGGAGCTGGTAATATGTCATTCTGTCAACTAGGCCCCTATTCTCCCCCACAAGTGCTCTGTCCAGCGGTATGAATGACCCATTTGGGAAAGCATTTTCCATAGTGTGTAACCGGAGCTTCCTCAGTCTCTGGCATACTCCTGTGTCCTCTGAAAAAGGTAATGCTGGGTGCCTCAGCAGTGGCACCGAGGGGGCAAACATTGCCTCAAGTTGCACCCTGCGCCTCAGCTCTCGCCATGCTCAAACTGTGCATCCGACCTTGTTTACCTCAGAGTGGGGCCTGGTCTGAGGTCTGTAGAGGGCCATATGCAGCGGTGTCAGGGCTGCTTGGTCATGTTCAGGCTCAGTGTGCGCCATAAATTGAGTCAGGTAGAGCCAGCAAAACCCATACTGGGCCTGAGCACAGTTGTAGTACAATTCCATGTCTGGGGCTCCCAGGCCCCCTTGTTCAAAAGGCTGCGTCAAAGTTTCCCAGGAGACCCTAGGTTCCTTACTGACCCAACTTTGCTGAAAAGCAATACCCCTACCCCAATACGGCCACAGGTGGCCTACTAGCAGAAACAGATTAGGACTCATCCCAGAGGGGAAACCACTAGGGGCCTGGCGTGTCCCAGCTGGTGAAAGCTAAGTGGTTGGACGTAATAAGCACAGTGGGGAGATCCCCGTTGTCAGCTAGACAGACAGAAAAAATCAATACAGGAACATCCTGAGAGGGTGAGACCATCATGAGAAGAGAACAAGTGGGGGTGCCCACCACTGCATCCCAAAAGCTTATGGATCAATATGTCAACACAGTTCAGGCAGTTAGTTAATCGTTCTCACTGAGGGGTTCTCCTTCCTCTGTGTTTCTCTCCGCGTGTGGAGGCTGCTTGGGTGGTCAAAGATTTTGGGCAAATTTGGCAGCTAGTTTAGGATCGGTAAAGTACGCAGTTTTACCAGAGTGGAAGATGCGTAGTTTTGCAGGATAGAGCAAGGACTATTTAATGTCCTGTTTCTGTAGTATTCTTTTCACCAGTATAAACTCTCTTCTGGTGGCCTGTACAGTCAGGGTAAAGTCTGGGTAGAATGAGACAGCATTGCCCTGGTACATCATTTCTTACTGATCTCTTGCCCTGCGCAATACAATGTCCCAGTCCCTGTAATTTAGTAGACAAGCTATTATCGGTCTCCCAGGGGCCCCCAGGGGGGGCCTCAGGCCGAGAGCTCTGTGGGCTCTTTCTACTATGTAGACTAGTGATAGGGAGTTGCCATACAGGAAGCGCAGCATTTCTTCCACATAGTCCTCAACACGGGTCATGGCTGTGGACTCCGGGATTCCCACGATGCTCAGATTGTTGCGTCTGAACCTAGCTTCTAGGTCTTCGTTCTTATACCTGATTACTTCCAGGACTGTCTCAGTTTTTCCCACGTGGCAGCCCCCTCATTCTCCAATGCTGATGTACGTTGTTGGACCTCCACAATGCGTTCATCATGGCCATATACCTTATCTTTTAGCCTGTCTAGCCTGTTAGACAGAGTCAGTTTTTAGTTCAATGGCAGAGAGAGACTGTTTAAGGTCTTTAAACATCTCGCAGATGTTCGGTTCTTGTGGGATCATGGCATCCAGGTTTATCTCCGTCTGTTCTTCCTCCGAGAGGCCACGGGGAGGCCTGCGCTGCTCAAAGGACAGCTTTGATTGCCAGGCATCTGTTTTCCCCATGTTTGCTTGTCACTCCTATGCACCCCAAGGGATGCACTACACTAGGTCAGCAGTGAATATCTGTGCTACTTTCCAACTCTGGGTATCGGGGCCTTCAGGGGGCCTTGTGGTGCCGCTTATGTTCCACACCAGTCAACTGTGATGCCATTCATGGGGTGAGAACTGTATCTGGACTCAGCACCACTCACAATAGAGGGGGCAGTCGCTCTCTTCTGCTAGGTGCTCCCAGCCAGGGCCTGTCAGTCCTAGGCCTGCCGTTGAGGCAGCGCTTCACTGATCTGACAGCCTTCTTATGGCCTCTTGGGGCTCTATGGACTCTACCTCCACTGGCATTCACTGCGGGGCGCTTTAACCAATTGGGGCCACCCGGGCAGACAGGACACCGCTGGTTGGCAGGGCAGATCAGTCCGGCCCCCCCCCTTAGGTGCTATTCTTATGACCAATGCTCATGTCCTCCCAGGGACGGAGTGGGGGGCATCACCACACTCAGCCACCTTGCTCCGTTCCCCGCAGTCTCCGCCAAGTCTTCTTGGGAGGGGGCCGAGTGCTCTCACCCACCGGTACCCCCCACTGTGACTCTCACCTACTGGTCTGGATTTAGTGTACCCGGCAATGCTCTTTCGCATGGCTTGCTCCCACCCCGGCCAGGCCACTCTCAAGTTGGTCCCGCAATGGGTGGCAGTCGCGTCGACGTCCTCTGTGCTGCCACGGCCCAGGCCCTACCGCTTTGGATCTCTCAGTCCCCCTCCACTGTTCTCCTCTTGGGCCTCGAATCGTGTTCACAGGCTATGTCCTCTCAGAGTCAGAGCAGGGGTCTCGCCACACCTAGCCACCTCGCTACATTCCCTGCAGTCTCTGCCAAGTCTTCTTGGGAGGGGGGCCGAGTGCGCTCACCCAGCGGTTCCCTCCACCCGCTGCGCCTCTCACCTTCTGGTCCGGATTTAATGCACCCGGCGATGCTCTCTCTCAGGGCTTGCACCAACCCCGAGTGGGACGCTCTCAGGGTGGTTCCACAGGGGGTGGCAGTAGTGTCAGCGTCCTCTACTCCATCGCGGCCCAAGCTTTACCGCTTTGGGGCTCTCAGCCCCGCCTCCACTTTCCTACTTTCGAGTCCCGGATCGTGCTCATGGGCCATGCAAGATGACCCGGCTGCTTGGGTGTGTGCGGCCTGACTTGGGGAGGCCGTGTCAGTCCTCGTGGCTGCCTGAGCGACGCAGGCTTCCGTGCCACCCGGCCAGCCTCCAGCTCTTCTCACGGGTCACGGCAGCCACGGCCTCTGTTTTGATGCGGCTCTTGGCAGCACCGTTTATTTCCGCATGTCCCCTAGTCACCAAACCTAAACCAGGGGGGAGGCAGGGGCTTGATATCGACACGCCTTGAGGTTTCGGATGATCGTACACCACCCCAGCACAGCGGTGCACTTGCAGAGGTTTACGGAGCCACCATCTTGCCTTCTCTTGCGGCTACAATCACCTCCTCACCGTTACACGAGTCCTGGCGAGTCTTGGACTCGGTCAGCCTGCGCCCCAGCAGTTGCGTGGCTGTCACCTTCAGTTTGGGAGTGCGATGTCGGTCTACTGCCGGATTTATGTTGGATCGCCGGTCCAGCCTGCAGAGCCTCACAGAGTGGCAGCCATCTTACAGCCGGGCTCACTAGCGCCCCCCATATTTGTGCTTGTTAAATTACTTTTTGCAGTTGTATTTTTGCCTTTTCCTCCTTTTCGTTTCTGCTCCTTTGTACAGCGCTCTCATACCCTCTTGGGTCATGTTTCGCTTTATAAACATTTTCAAATAAAATCCTAATGTGCCAGTATCTCACCAGTCATAAAGATGTAGTAGTCTTCCTCCTTATACATGTATTTTCATTCCCATTGAAAACGTATCAACAACCTGTAATCCAAACCAATTTACATTAGCTTCTGCAGTTCTCTGTCTATTAGTAATTTTCCTCTCATGTGTCAGTGGGTATAACGAGCACGGTAATGCAGTCTTTTCTCAAATCCGATATCACCAATAGTAATAAACCAGATACGAGCGGTTACCTCAAAAAACTCTGATTAGTTTAAAGGTTCAGCAGTCACTAACAATAAATAAAGATCCAATGAGCCTTACACATGCATTTAAATATGTGTTCGTAAGTCAAGTACAAGGTTCAGACGCGTTATCGAGAATACCGGAAAAATAGAGAAATGGGCGAACACGTCAATATCTCCTAATAATTAAACTATTCAGCAGTCAACACCACAAATTAGCAGTCCCTAATGGATACCACCAGACTATGTGAAAAGCAGTGGTTGTAAGGACAGTACCTGTTTTCCTGGTTTCAATAGCGCAAGGAGAGTACTCCTATGATGTGTGTGATCCGGCGTGTTGAACCGGCGCCATCTTATGTCGGGTATATATACCCTCTTGATTCTCCGCTTATTGTCCACCAATTCTTCGTAAAAGCCAAATTACGTTAGTCAAGACGTACCTTACTCTATCCCTAATCACTATTTACTACAGTCTCATTTCCATAGGTTTAAAACAAACGTATGTGTATTGCACTACCCATATTCCGACACTGATAATAAATACTCAATATGGTGATCACAGTATCCATGTTCCCCGGCTCGATAAAATAGATTTGAAAATGGCGGCCATCTTGCTGTGTATAAATAATTTAATTTTAACTATTAAAACCGGGATATAAACCCACGTCCACTCAAATATTATGAGAATGTACCGCTCGTGAATGTATTACCCAGTATTCCATATTTGTACACACCGGTGCCCTACTTCCGAATACCTAAGGCCCAAAGTCTAATAAAAGAATAGGGGGCATATTATCAACGGCCAGCGATAATTATCGCTGGCCGTGCTTAGCGATAGATTACTTATCGCTGGCTATCTCCGGAAATTATCGCCCTGGTAGCGCGTTATTAACAACACGCTTCTCCAGGGCGATAAAAATTCCAGAGATAGCGAGGTTATCGCCGTTTTGCAGGGAACATCGCTGGTTTTCCAGCGATGTTCCCTGCAAAACGGCGATAACTCTGCTGATACGACCCTGTGGTCGTATCAGCACAATCCACCCCTATGTTAGGGATGGCTAAGTCGGGATAATAGCAGACGTTAGAATTTGGCGAAAACGGCCGTTTTCGCCAAAATCTAACGTCTGCTATCATCCTGTGGGCTGCCTTGTAAATATCGCGATGTGCACATCGGCGATATTTACAACGTAGCCCATCTGGGGTACGCTCAGTAACGCCCACTTTGCATCTCATTAGAGATGCAAAGCTGGGCGATAAGAGAAAGGGCGAAAAGCATGGATTCACGCGTTAGCGTGTCCTTGCTAATAAGGCGTTAAAATTATCGCCGCTTTTCGTCCGAAAACGGACGCTAAAGCGGCGATAATTGTATCGCCTGCCCTTGTAGATATGCCCCTGAGTTGGTATGATGCTACATCAAAAATCATGTATTACATTTTGTGAAAGGTCAAATAGTTGAATATTTAGAAAGATAGATGTGTGGATAAATTTTAAAGGGACCCCTTATACTCAGGAGTACGTTTATAGCAGTAGTATAATTACATATAGAATCGCAATGGAGATATCAGCTAATTTGCATAATCACCGTAATTTGTACTAGGGCCAATACACTAGTCCACTCTTTTTTTTTAAAACATCTTTTTATTGAACATAATACAGGCTTCAGCTCAACATCATTTTCAAATTGACATAGCAGGAGAGACATGTGACACAGGTTTTACAGTACATGGTGCACACCCCATCGCAGTTATAGGCTATTAGACAACCTCATTCTCTTGGAATATACAATAACATCACCTCTCCCAAGCAAATGTGAAATCAATCAATCAATCAATGCATTTGTAGAGCGCACTACTCACCCGTGAGGGTCTCAAGGCGCTAAGGGGGGGGGGGAGTGCTGCTACTGCTCGAACAGCCAGGTCTTGAGAAGTCTTCTGAAGGTCAGCAGGTCCTGGGTCTGTCGCAGGTGGATGGGGAGGGTGTTCCATGTCTTGGCGGCGAGGTGGGAGAATGATCTGCCGCCAGTGGTCGTCCGGTGGATGCGTGGAACGGTGGTGAGGGCGAGGTCAGCGGAGCGAAGCTGGCGGTTCGGGGTGTAGAAGGTAAGTCGTTTGTTGAGGTATGCTGGTCCGGCGTTGTGGAGTGCTTTGTGAGCGTGGGTGAGGAGCTTGAAGGTGATCCTCTTGTTGACTGGGAGCCAGTTCAGGTCTCTCAGGTGGGCAGTGATGTGGCTGTGGCGGGGGATGTCGAGGATGAGGCGTGCTGAGGCGTTCTGTATGCGTTGAAGCCTTTTCTGGAGTGTGGCCGTGGTTCCTGCGTAGAGGGCGTTGCCGTAGTCCAGTCTGCTGCTGACGAGGGCCTGGGTGACCGTCCTTCTGGTTCCGGTGGAGATTCATCTGTAGATCTTGCGAAGCATGCAGAGGATGTTGAAGCAGGAGGAGGAGACGGCGTTGACTTGCTGGGTCATTGATAGTGATGAGTCCAGGATGAACCCCAGGTTGCGTGCGTGGTCGGTGGGTGTCGGTGTAGCTCCCAGCGTGGCCGGCCACCAGGAGTCGTCCCAGGCAGAGAGGGTGGAGCCGAGGATGAGGACCTCCGTCTTGTCTGAGTTCAGTTTCAGGCGACTGTTCTTCATCCATTCAGCGACAGCCTTCATTCCTTCGTGGAGGTTGGTTTTGGCGGTGGCGGGGTCCTTGGTGAGGGAGAGGATCAGCTGGGTGTCGTCGGCGTATGAGACGATGTTGAGGTCGTGCGATCGGACGATGTTGGCGAGCGGTGCCATGTAGACGTTAAAAAGGGTCGGGCTGAGGGATGATCCTTGGGGTACGCCGCAGGTGATCTTGGTGGCTTCGGACCGGAATGGAGGGAGGCGGACTCTCTGGGTTCTGCCGGTGAGGAAGGAGGTGATCCAGTCCAGGGATTTGTCGCGGATCCCCGCGTCATGGAGGCGTGTGCGCAGGGTGTGGTGGCAGACGGTGTCGAAGGTGGCCGAGAGGTCCAGGAGGATGAGGGCCACGGTTTCGCCGTTGTCCAGCAGGGTCCTGATGTCGTCGGTGGTGGCGATGAGGGCGGTTTCGGTGCTGTGGTTGCTGCGGAATCCGGATTGGGACGAGTCCAGGGTGTTGTTCTCCTTGAGGAAGTGGGTCAGTTGCCTGTTGACAATCTTCTCGATGACTTTTGCCGGGAACAGGAGCAGGGAGATGGGCCGGAAGTTCTTGAGGTCATTTGGGTCTGCCTTGGGTTTCTTGAGTAGGGCGCTGATCTCGGCGTGTTTCCAGCTCTCCGGGAAGGTGGCGGTCTCGAAGGAGCTGTTGACGATTTTCCGGAGTTGGGGTGCGATGATGGAGCTTGCTTTGTTGAAGATGTGGTGGGGGCAGGGGTCGGATGGCGAGCCGGAGCAGATGGTGTTCATGATTTTGATGGTGTCGTCGTCGTTGACGTGGTTCCAGGAGAGCAGGAGGCCGGTGTGGCTGGGGGGCGGTGGGTTTGGGGTGTTGGCGGCTGTAGGGGGGGTCTGGATGTTGAAGCTGTCGTGGATGTCTGTGATCTTGCGGTGAAAGAAGTTGGCTAGGGAATCGCAGAGGTCTTGCGACGGTGGTATGTCGTTGGAGCTGGGGTTGGCGAGTTCCTTTATGACGTTGAAGAGCTCTTTGCTGTTGTGCGCATTGTTGTTGATGCGTTCCTTGAAGGAGGTCCTTTTGGCGGTTCGAATGATTTGGTGGTGCTTGCGGCTGGCGTTCTTGAGGGCGGCGTGGTTGTTAGGCCTGGGCAAAGAACTCCGCTCCGCTAACGGAGATTGTGGAGATTTGTTAATTACGCATCGCACTCCGTGAAAAACACGGAATTCCGTTCCTCCACGTAACGGAGTCAGCTACTAAACTGCACCCACAAATGCTTTGATAAAGCAACTTTACATGCTAAAAAGCATATAACCAATTCACAAAAGTGAACTTTGAAAATGAAAAATATCAGGCAATGAGAGAGGTGATGATTTTGGGGACCCCCCTAACCTAGGGGGAGGACCAAGCAGATGCCTTGAACACAAAGAGCATGTCATGCTGAACGATTCAGTGGTGGTCCCATCCTCTTAGGACCACCCCAAGCACAGTTATGGGCAAAAATACAATCCCAATCAAAGGCCCTGCAAAGCATTATGGGATGAGATTAGCAGTGGGCAGTGAATATTATAGTATCCAATATCAAAATAATTCTACAAAGAGCTGCAGTTCAACTAGTCGTTACTAGGTGTCCTCACGAGTCAAATGCAAAAGCATTGAAATTATTACATCAAGCTGCAGTTCAACTAGTCGTTGCTAGGTGTCCCTCAAGTCAAATGCTTTTGCATTTGACTCATGAGGGACACCTAGTAACGACTAGTGGAACTGCAGCTTCATGAAAGGGTTTCAATGCTTTTGCATTTGACTCGTGAGGGACACCTAGTAACGACTAGTGGAACTGCAGCTTGATGTAATAATTTCAATGCTTTTGCATTTGACTCGTGAGGGACACCTAGTAACGACTAGTTGAACTGCAGCTCTTTGTAGAATTATTTTGATATTGGATACTATAATATTCACTGCCCACTGCTAATCTCATCCCATAATGCTTTGCAGGGCCTTTGGTTGGGATTATATTTTTGCCCATAACTGTGCTTGGGGTGGTCCTAAGAGGATGGGACCACCACTGAATCGTTCAGCAAGATGTGCTCTTTGTTTTCAAGGCATCTGCTTGGTTCTCTCCCTAGGTTAGGGAGGATCCCAAAATCTTCACCTCTCTCACTGCTTGCTAAATTTTCATTTTCATTTTTGTGAAATGACTATATGCATTTTAGCATGTAAAGACAGAGATACTTGTTATTTTGCCAAAAGTATATGAGGTTTCTGTTTTATTAATTGGGAGTCTGACAGAACGTAGCGAAGTTGCGGAATTCACAGAGTTTTCCGCGTAGTAGTACTCTGCAAATTATGCCCACTCTTAGTGATTGTCCGGTGTCTGTTCGTGGCGCCACTTCTTAAGTCTACGGCAGGTCTGCTTGGATGTCTGGAGGTCGGTGGTGAACCAGCTGGCCCTTCTGTCGGTGCGTCTGTTTGAGGGTTTCTTGATCGGGGCAAGAGTGTTGGCGCAGTCGTCAATTCATTGCCTGAGGTTGCGGGCGGCTGTGTCGGTGTCGGTGGGGTCGGTAGGTCGGTCTCGGACAAGGGTGGTGATTAGGTGGTCTTCGGTGACCTTGTTCCAGCTGCTGTGGGGGATGCATTGAGGGTGGTTGTGAGTAGTGGTTTTCTCGAAGGAGAAGTGGATACAGCGGTGGTCGGTCCAGTGGAGTTCGGTGGTGTGGATGAAGGTGCCGTGGTTGCTGGCGGAAAAGATGGGGTCGAACGTGTGTCCGGCGGAGTGGGTGGGTGTCATGACAAGCTGTTTGAGTCCGAGGTTGGCGAGGTTGGCGAGGTTGGCGAGTAGGGTGGTTGAGTTGCTGTTGTTGGCGTTCTCGAGGTGGAAGTTCAGGTCTCCGAGGAGGATGTAGTCTGTGGAGGCCAGGGCGTGCGAGCTGACGACGTCTGTGATGGAGTCGCTGAATTGTGGCCGGGGTCCGGGGGGTCTGTAGACGAGGGTTCCTCTGAGGGTGGTGTTGGGATTGATTTGGATCTAGAAGTGCAGGTGCTCGGTGGTGCTGAGGGTGTCTTCGGTGCTGGTTGAGATTCTGAGGGTATTCCTGTGGACGATGGCGATTCCTCCTCCCGGTCTGTTGGTGCAGTCCCTGCGGGTGATGTTGTAGCCGTCCAGGATGGCTATGGCGATGTCGGGCGCCGATGAGGGGTTCATCCAGGTCTCCCTCAGGAAGGCGACGTCCGGGGAGGATGAGTCGAGTAGGTCCCAGAGTTCGACGGCGTGCTTGTGGACAGAGCGGGTGTTGAGTAGTATGCATCTGAGATGGTTGCGACCTGCCCTGGTGTGGGGGGCAGGACGTGTAGGTGTTCGGTGGCTGGTGGCTGGTGAAGCTGCAGCTTCGGCAGGAGAAGCGTCCGCGGGTGTGCCTAGGGTGGGCCTGGAAGCAGGTGGATGATCGGCCGGCGTTGAGTTCATGGAGGATGTTGGCGTCGTAGCGGCGTCGGGCGTCATGGCGCTCGCGGGGGCCAGGGGGTCTGGCGCTGGGCACGGTCCATGCGCGGACGGGCACAGACGGGCTTGCCTTAGGCGCGCCTATGGCGCGCCAGTGGCACGTCCACGCAGCGGCCGCCATTAAGAAGGGGAGGTGGGAGGGAGGAGCAGCTGGGAGGCGGGAGCGAATGGGCGAGCAAGGGGGGCGGGGCCACAGGGGACGCAGCGGCAGGGAGGTGAAGTGGCGGGAAAGCCAAAAGTAAAGTAAAGTAAAGAGAAAGAGAAGAAGAGCAGAAATAGGCAGAGATAGGCGGAAGATTAGGCAAAAACAGCAATCAGGAAAAGACAGAGAGAGCAATCCTGACGGCTCGAACTCGCAACAGCAGCGAGGCGGGAACACGGGCACAGTAAGGTGGAGCTGTGCGGTGTGGAGAGTGACCTGCCTGGAATCGGGGTCAAGGGTCGCTCTCTTCACCGCGCAGCGGCCGCCATTAAGAAGGGGAGGTGGGAGGTGGGAGGGAGGAGCAGCTGGGAGGCAGGAGCGAATGGGCGAGCGAGGGGGGCAGGGCGCAGGGGACGCAGCGGCAGGAAGGTGAAGTGGCGGGAAAGCCAAAAGTAAAGTAAAGTAAAGAGAAAGAGAAGAAGAGCAGAAATAGGCAGAGATAGGCGGAAGATTAGGCAAAAACGGCAATCAGGAAAAGACAGAGAGAGCAATCCTGACGGCTCGAACTCGCAGCAGCAGCGAGGCGGGAACACGGGCACAGTAAGGTGGAGCTGTGCAGCGTGGAGAGCGACCTGCCTGGAATCAGGGTCAAGGGTCGCTCCTCATGGCGTCTACCAATGGCCTCTATACTTAGCCCAAGCACCCCATATCTTTTCACCTTTACGTGGGCAACCCCGGCTCTGATATATCACCCGTTCCGCCCCATAACACCAGTCTAGGTCTTTCTTCCAGGCTGCGAGTGTGGGGGCTGCCACTGCTCCCCATGCTCGGGTGATGTTCCTCTTGGCCACTCCCCCTGCCAAGGCCAGCCAAGTCTTGGCCCATTGCGGCCATGTCGTCTCACCCATCACTCCCAGGATGAGACAACTTGGTTCTAGTGGGACACTCTCACCCACCACTGTCATCATCACTCAGGTTATGCCATCCCAGTACGTTTGAATCCTGGGGCATGACCATAATATATGGAAGAAAGACCCTTTCTCGCCACAGCCCCGCACACATTCGTCAGTCACACAGTTGCCCATTCTAACGTGAGCTATTCGGGAAGCATAGGATCTGTGGAGAATACGGAGCTGAATCAGCCTGAACCGTGCCCTTATAGCTACTTCCCGGGGAGTCTGTAGGGCTTCGGCCCAGTCGTCATCCTCTAATAGGCCCACGTCAGATTCCCAAGCCTCTCGTAGAGGGCCCAAACAGTCTGGGGAGTTGTTAATCAATTTCCAATAAGTCAGAGAGATTGCCTTATCGATCATGGGGTCCAGGAGGAGACGATCCTCAAGTGGCGAGTTGTCTGGTAACGTGGACCCCTCTTTCAGATGGCAATGAAGCGCATGGCATACCTGTCGGTAGCGTAGATACTCCCACCCCCCCCATTTGGAACTGCTCCCGCAAGGTGTCAAAGTCCAACATTTTCCCGCCCTTCCAGACATCCCCCAAATGGTCGATCCCAATAAGGCTCCATGTCCGAAAGCCCGTTAGTCATGTCAGCTCTCCCAATTGACCACCCTGCCAGAGAGGAGTCTGCTCTGTAAGTTTGTTTGCCCACCCAGTCATTTTGGTTGCTTTATGCCAGGCTTCGATGACCGTTCGGGTATGTACCGGGAGGAGCGAATTACCTCTCCCTTTCCGACATAGTTCCGTCAAATAGCTGTTATTGCTGAATGCCAAACGGTCTACTCTGTATGCCGGTTCCTCTAATGGAGAGAAGGCCCACCCATTAATATTGACGAGCTGAGACGCCCAGTAGTATTTCCTGATGTCAGGAACGGCGAGGCCCCCTTCATACACCCCTCTCTGGAGTTTCTTCAGTGCAATTCTGGGGTTACCTCCCCCCCACAGCAATAGGCGCTGCTCGGACTCGACGGATCGAAAAAACATCTCCGGTATCTGATACGGCGTATTCTGGACTACATACAATAGACGTGGGAGGGCCATCATTTTGAAAATAACTGCTCTGCCCATCAAGGAGACAGGAAGCCGTCTCCAATGTACAATGTCCTCCCTCAGTCAGGCCAATAGTGCCTGCACATTGAGCCGCATAAAGTCTTCCTCTTTCTTGGTGATCCATAGACCCAAATACTTAAACATCTCTCTATGGACCAATTCTGAGCAGACCGACGTCAGGGGTGGGAGCGCCCCTGCCAAAGAGAACACTAGGGATTTATCCCAGTTGGCGCAATATCCTGAGTAGGTGCCGAAGGACTGTATTATGTGGATGAGGCGATGAAACGTTTGTCTTGGGCTGTGGGCATAGAGCAGGATGTCGTCTGTGTATAAAGATATGCGTTCTTCCCAGCCGCCCCCTAGGTCTATACCTCTCACTATTGGGTCCCCCTGTATCCAAACAGCCAGTGGTTCCAGTGCCAATGCAAATAGCATTGGCGACAGCGGACATCCCTGTTGGGTGCCCCGATAAAGCATAAAGGGTCTGGAAATATTGCCATTGATGCTAACGCGTGCCATCGGGCCGGTATACAATAGGCGTATCCATTGCTGTATATTAGGGCCTAGCCTGACTTTATCTAGGACGGCAAATAGGTACACCCATTCGATACTTTCGAACACCATCTTCGCGTCGAGCGACAGAAGAGTGGCCGGTAGATCCGTGTGCTTCTGAGTCATCTGCATCACGCCATAGAGGCGTCGCAAATTGAGCCTAGTGCTCCTGTGTGGCATGAAGCCTGATTGATCTGGATGTATTAAGGACTGAATGACCGAACTCAAACGGTTGGCTATGACTTTGGCTAATGCTTTGGCCTCGAAATTCAAGACGGAGATAGGTCGGTATGAACTGCAGAGATCGTGGGGTTTTCCTTTTTTAAGAATGACCACTATGGTCGCCATCCGTAAGTCCTCCGGGAGTGTACCTTCGTCTCTTGCTCCTAGAAACATGTTGAGCATGTGCGGGGCGAGCTTACTTGCCACACATTTAAACATTTTGGTTGGAAGCCCATTGGGGCCTGGTGCTTTTCCTGATGGTAGATCTCGTGTGGCGTTTTTGACTTCCTCCACCCTCATGTCTGAATCTAGCAGTACTCTATCGTCTTCCCCAAGTGTCCGCATGTTCATATCCTTTAAGAGATCGGAGGACTCTCCCTCCACCCGCGTAGTCTGCGATTGATAAATATTTTCGTAATAATCTGCAAAAACCTCCGCTAATTCGGCACCGGTGCCTCCTCGCACACCGTCATCAGTTCTAATTTCCGAGACCCAGTTGCGGCTCCTGTCCCGTCGTTCAAGCCACGCGATTAGCTTATTGGCCTTGTCCCCCAGATCATAGACCTTCCTCTGCGTTGCCAGCACGTGCGCGCGAGCAGCATTTTCCTCCAGGTCCCTAAGCTCTTTCTGTTTGAGTTTGAGTTTATGTGTGCGTTCGGTGGTGCTCGCGGGGTCGGGGTCCAGCGTCAGTTCAAGAGACAGGATCTCTCGCTCGAGGGCATCACATTGTGCACGTTTTTCTTTGTGCCTAACGCCACTGGTCGCCTGTACAAAGTCTCTGGCCACCACTTTATATGCTTCCCAGAGTATACAGTCTGACCGTACCGAACCAACATTTTCGGCCAAATATTGTTCCATGCGTTCCCCAAACCGGTCCCTAAATTCTTGGTCTCTAAACAAGATGGGGTCTAGTCTCGGCGGGAGAGACCGTTCCCGCCACGGTCCGCACATCTGTACCTCCACTGGCGAGTGGTCCGAGATACCTCGCGCCCTGTGGCATTCCCCCCTGAAGAGCCCCACTAAAGTGGAGTGTGTAAAAATGTAGTCTATTCGTGAGCAACTCCCGTGGGTTGCAGATATGTGTGTGTATTGTCTCAGGTCAGGATTATGACTCCTCCAAAGGTCTGTCAGTCCCAATGCTTGTGCGAATGTATGCAGAGACCGTGATTCCCTAGACCTGGGCGGGTGTGTCTCCCTATCCATGTCCGGAGACATAGTATCATTCATATCCCCCCCAAAGATCAGTGTCCCCTGTGGTAGGTCAAGTAGTAACTTACTGAGATCGGGAAGTATAGTTCCATGTAATTGTGGTGGTATATAGACCGAACAAGTGTTTATTACCTGTCCCTCCCACGTCCCGGAGAGGGCTACATAGCGACCCATATGGTCACACCAAGTCCGCTTTATAACGAGTGAGACCGAGTTTTTAATGAGTATGGCGGTGCCCCTGGAGCCAGTTATAAAGCCGGCGTGTGCCCTAAGTGTGTAGCCATAGCGACTCAATGCCAAGTAGTTAGTGCCTTTGAGATGGGTCTCCTGGAGGAGTACTATGTCTGGGGAATGTCGACGTAGATATTGGAGTACCATGGTGCGTTTTATCTTATCTCCCAGACCATTTACATTCCAAGAGAGAATTGTCAGTTTTCTCATTTGTCGTGCCGTCATGTAGGGCGCCCTATGCAGTCCCTCCCTCCCCTCCACCCCACCCTCGTCCCTGCCCCCTGTCCATTCGGATAGCCATGGAAAGCACAAGATCATGGGTCTCACCCCATCTGAAGCGGAACAATTGTTCTGAAGCATGCGCAACCCAACAAACCAAAAAAAAAAAAAAAAACACAACAATACCCCCCACCCTGCAACCCTGCCTTGTAGGTCTAAAACTACCCACATCCCCAATAGCAGAGCGCCTGTCGCCCTAAAAATCAAATATCTAATGTAGGGCTGCCCGGCACCACCACCCAACAGCATTCTCCCCCCGGACCCGCAACTTTGCCAAACCACATGTAGGGGTTCTTGCAGCGAATAAGGACTTAGTTCACCCGGCCATGTCCCGGTCCTCTGCAGCGATAAATAAGGGTACTAATCCCCAACAACAAAGGGAAAAGCTATACCTTGAATTCGGCAGCAGACAAATAATAAATCAGCAAAGTGAGTCAAGTCTTTCACTTTCCAGTGCGTATTGCATCACTCGTAGGGCTTGCACATTGGGAACTTCTGGACCTGGACACGGACCTCACCCTCTCTCCGCAACGGATCGAGGACTCAAGGGAACGTTATCTGTTTCCCCACCAGTCCGCCTCTTCTCGCTGACGATGTATCCGGGGAGGGCCCCCGTCCAGCCATTGTTGAACCTCCTCAGGTGTCGTGAAGAACCAGGATTTGTCGCCCTCCACAACCTTAAGTTTAGCAGGAAAGAACATCATATATTTAAGTCCCTTGTCTCTGAGGGCACGTTTCACCCCTTCGAATGAGCGTCTCTTGCGCTGTACTTTCAAGGTGAAGTCCGGGGAGGTCACCTTTGATTCTGGCCGTCTGTAAAATTGCGTTGCGGTCCCGGAAATTCAGGATACGCGCGATGATGGTTCGTGGAGGGGCCCCAGTTTTCGGCTTAGGGATCGGGGCTCTGTGTGCCCTCTCCACAGAGAACAGTGGGGACAGTCTCTTGGGCTTGAGGTGGTTTAAGTTGAGATCTTCGATAAAGAGGTCCACACTGGGGCCCTCCGCCCCCTCAGGCACACCTACCACCCGAATATTGTTTCGACGGGCCCTCCCTTCCTGATCGTCCAACTGCAGGGCCATTGCCTTGTGCTAGTGTGCCAGCTTTTGAACACGTTCTTCCAGTTTGCGCGTCGCCGAGTGGAGCTCTCCTATGTGTTCTTCTGTCGCCGTGATCCTTTCGGAACTTTTCCGCATGTCCGCCCTCATGAGATTCATCTCGATTGTGACCTTATCGATTTTTGTCTCCAAGTTCATCCCCACTGTTTGTATCGCCGTCATGATAGAGCTAAGGGACGGTTCTTCTCCAGTCGAATCATCGCCCTGCGCCCCCTCTTCAGAGTGTAGCTGTTGTGGAACCGCATACTTATCCATTTTATTAGCCTGTACGGCAGCTGGGGCCCCCTTCGGTTTTGTCATGGTGAAGTGTGCCCCCGTGGGGGACCGAAGGACAGTTCACTGCCCCACCAGGTCTCTCCGGGGCACCCCCGTCCCGCTGCTGGCCTCCTGACGTCTGCAGCGCCCAGCACAGGGATGATGGCACTCTCCCCTTCCGCGTCCCTCGATAAGCACTTCGTGGCGCTCACAGTCCCAGGGGAGGCCCCATGTTCCAAACGTCACAGGATATCGCGCTGGCAGTCCACTGTGGCACGTTCAATCTCCAGTAGGGCTAGTATCACCCCCGTGGGACGTATTGACCCCACCAAGGCGTGTGAATGGGCAAGGAGGGGGCGCGGGGATGTATCTGCGCCCCTCTCCGGTCTGGGTCCGCAAGGCCTCTCCAGCCGCCACACTATGTCTGGCCGCGCTGCTGCAGGCAATCTCGCCTTGTCACACGCCACGCGCTCTGTCCTGTCTCCGGGGGCCGCCGAGCGTAAGCCCAGGTCGCCACAGAGCGGGCGTGTCTGCTGTCAAATGTCCACTGGGGCGCACGCCCCGCGTTCACTGACCTTGCCTCCACAATGTGTCCAAGAGGGGGCCCGCAGCGCTCTTCGGGACCTCAGTCCCCCGCAATACTGCACTCTTCGGCTACCTCACTCCAAGCCGCAGGAGCCGGGCCGGATCACTCGTCGTCGTACCTCGGGGGAGGAAGGGGCCCCGGCCGGATTCCACCGCACTGGTCCCTTCGTCGGGAGCGCTCGAGCCGCGCTCTCCCACTGCTGCAAGGTATCGTTGAGCTCGCGTCAGCCACAGGCCGTACTCAGCGGATCTCGCGTAGCGCAGATCCCAGGCTGTGTGACCACGATGCGGGCTGGCGCAGCACGCGACTCTGCCCCCCTCTTGCCGGAGACTCAGTGCCATTGTCGAGCAGGGCCCTGTCTCGTTGTTCCGTCGGCCTCGCACCACCGGTGGCAAACAGTGCCTCCCTCGCCACAGAGCACCTCCAGGGACACAGCACCGGTACTTTCTCGCCTCTGGCTGCAGGATAGAGAACGGATATCACGGGCTTCGTCGCAGGCCCCGGCGGAGCTCGAGAGTTAAGCCTCCATCATGGCTGGTGCCAAGCCACGCCCCCACACTAGTCCACTCTTAATGCATACTGGAACGATTGAGTTATATACACATACATATTACAGGAGAAAAAGTACATAAATTAGAAGAAACACAAAGAAATATAATTCTTCTTAATCTAAGGGATCAAAAAATGGCAAAACAAGTACACTAGTTAACATATGATATGCCTAAATTCATTTTCGGCTATGTTCCAAGATAATACTGAATCTTGTGGTCCATGTTCATGCCCCTGTCAACTGCACACAGATCCATTATCCAGCGTGATTCACATTGCCTCAACTTTAGTTCCCGATTATTTCCCCTGGCATTGTTTATTACAGTTTGAATACCATGAAACCTAAAGCCTGAGCTGTGCAGTTTTTTGCATGAATTGCCATAGGATATCTCAGGTCCTGTTGTTTAAGTGATCTGTAATGCTCAGATATGCATTATCTCATTGTCCTGATGGTGCTCCCCACATATATCAAATCACATTTACATATAAGTACATAAACAACATATTTGGTATTGCAATCCATATGTGTCACAATTTCGTGTTCATGTGAGCTGTTGTATTTAAACTTAGTGATACCATCAGTAGCTAGTCTACACATGCTACAGTTCCCACATTTGTGAGAGCCCTTGGCTCTCTTGTGCAACCTTGTCTCCTGAATACATTGTGTGGGATAGCTAGGGCTTATCATGTTACATAATATTTTCCCTTTTCTACATGTGATGCTGCGTCGGTCCTTAATAAAGGTTGTACTTATTTGTATATGTGTTTTGATATATGTGGGGAACACCATCACGACCCCTAACAACTAAGACAACTACTCTGAAGGTCCCGAATGCTACTATTTCTGCTTTACTCTGTAATAGATTAGAGAGGTTTTCTAAAAATTACACAGTGTCAAACACATTGTGTGGTGTTCACCTGGTGAAAAAGGGACTGTCAATACCCTGCCCCTGGAACCAGAGCTCAAAGAAATCATTATGTCACGTAACAGCCGTTCTATGTGCGTTTGCATGGCCTGATGAATAGCTAAAACCCCTTGCTCAGAGGAGTTTATGCGTTCTAAGTTAAAAACCTGAATTCTTCATAATTCTCTGTAGCGTTAAATCTCTCAACATTTCGACAGTACCGTCTGACGCTCTCTAAAAACACCATCTCTGAATCCTCAGATTGGGTGTTTGTGTTGGTTGTGATTTGATTTTGAATTTATAGAACACGACTAATTCCCAAAGGCGTCTTGGCGCTGCCATAATGAAGATAAGAAACTACCCAGGACGATTTACAGTGAAAAAGTAAACAGGCAGGTTTTGAGTAGTTTTCTAAAGGCCATATAGTCGGCTTGGTTCCTTAAGGTTCAAGCCATTTGATATCATAAGCGAGAAGTGACATAGTTGAAACTTCTGCCACCCTAAGTGGCCTTATGAGTCAGCCAAATAGACACATTCTTGGCCGTGATTGATCTGAGCTGTATTTTTGTCATATACCAGCATATTTTGTTTTTCAGAAGTTGTGGGCCTTTTTGATAAAGCATTTGGTTTGTTATACTGGCTCCCATTTTTTGATATTTTTAAGGAGACAGACTGCTGCATTTTGCTGTCCCTGCAATCTAGCCAAGATGCCCTTCTGGGCCCCCATATAGAGGGCATTACAGTAATCTAATTTGGATAGTGCCAGGGAGGTAACTGCGGTTTTCCTCAGATCAAAGGGAAGAAAGGAGAGAATTTTCTTTAGAGTTTTTAGCACAAATAGAAGGATCATGTAAGATGATTAGTTTGATCTCTAAATGAGAGATTGCTATCACAAATGATCCCCAGATTTTTTGCTTCCTGCAATGGACTGGGAAGAAATCCCAGAGATTCTGGCCACCAAGATGCATTCCAAAAAGAAGTGTTCCGACCGAAGAGGAGCACCTCTGTCTTTTTGAAAATTAGTTTCAGACAGTGAGAGCCCATCCATTAACTATGGCACTGACAGTTGTTGAATCGCAGGGCAACCTCTTTATTATTATTGGTCGTAGATACAATAATCTGCATGCCGTCCACGTACGAGACTGTAGAGAAACCATAGGACATAATTAGTTCCAACAGGGGAGCCACATAAATATTGAATAATGTGGGGCTTAATGATGAGCCCTGCGGTACTCCGTAAGTTAGAATAAATGATTTTGAGCTACAGTCTCCCATATTGACTGTTTGCTCTCTGTTGTCAACAAAAGAGGATAAAAGCTCAAATGCTGTACCTTGAACACCTATCAGCAGGTGTTTCAATAAAATATGGCTTACTGTGCCAAAGCCCTAAGAGAACCACCGCCATCTTATCTCCCCTATCCAGCAAGTCCCTGATATCCTCTGAAACTATTAGTGCTGTCTCGGTGCCATGCGATTTTCTGAACCCAAATTGAACTTTGTCAAGTATCCCATTTTCATCTAAGAAAGCTGAGAGAGAATTATTTAAATGTCTTTTCAAGAGTTTTGCCAGCATAGGAAGGCGCGATATGGATCAGTAGCTTTTTTCTTCCAAGGGGTCAAGATTCAGTGTTTTTTATTAAAAGCAGGATGGACGCTTTCTTCCATTCTGTTGGAAAACAACCTGACCTTATAATGCTATTTATGAGACAAGTCAGAGGAGTGGCAATATATTGTTCTATTTCGTGCAGCACCTTGGCTGGGAATGGGTCCATAGGGGATCCAGACTTAGGGGCCGATTCTGATGCGGGTTGGAAAAGCTTCCCCACCGAATCGGTTGGGAAATGGTGTCCGACCCACTCGGATCGGGAAAGTCCGACCGGCGGAGTAGGATGCATCCGGATGCTTCCAGATACGATTTGGTTGAACTCCCATTGACTTCAATGGGAACATTTGTTCCTAACCGCATCAGAATTGGGCCCTCGGTCGGGAAGACATGTTCCCGATCCGATTTGGAAGGAGCAAATGCCGTTAGGAGGCCTTCCTAACCGCATCAGAATCAGGCCCTCGGTCGGGAAGCTTTTCCAACCAGCATCAGAATCGGGCCCTAAGTGTTGCTTATTAATTCAGTCATGCTTTCCGTCGGAATTACTGGGAATTCATGTAAGTTGGGAAGTTTAGGGTCAATTAAGGTTGGAGCTTGAACTTCAACATCACTTCCTCCAAGGAGATAAAAATCATTATATACTGTCTCCACTTCAGTTTAAAAAAGAGTTTGCTACCTTATCGCATAGCTGGTTTGTGGCAGGTATTTTAGTGATAGCCAGGGGGATAGTAAGACTCTGTACTGTCTGGAACAGTTCCCGCGAGGATCTGGTGGCAGATCTAATCTTATCCTAAAAATATTTAGACTTCTCTGCGTCTATCAGGTTTTTGTATTTGAGGATAGTGAGCTTATATTTCGCTCGTTCCTCTGGATTGTAACTCCTTCTCCAAATTCTTTCTTGCCAGTGGCAGAGTTTCTTTAGGTTCCTAAGCTTTGTTGAGTACCACGGTGCAGAGGGGTGGGATCTTTGAATTACCAATTGTGTCAATGGGGCATGTTTGTTTGCTGCTTCTTGAATCTAATTAAAATAGCTGGAAGTAGCCTCATTTGGATCATCTGGAAAGACCGGGTCTGTCCTTTTTAGAGTTCTGATTAGATTGGTTTTGTTGATTTTGCTCCAGTGCCTCAACAATTTATTTTTGGCAGGATGTTTTTGTCCTTTAGTGCTACTAAAAATGGCTTCGAATTGTACCACCATGTGGTCAGTCCAAGTTATTGGGAGAATATCTCCTAGATGAAGTTCATGTAGGGTTGTGAATATACCATCAAGTGTGTGTCCTGCTTGATGGGTTGGGGAGTTTACTCATTCTTTTAACTCAAAGCCTAGTAAATTGTCAATTAGACATTTAGTGTCCCTGTGTTGCTGTCCTCAAGATTGAAGTTAAAGTCCCCTAATACAGTATAATTGCCAAGTTGTACACTGCCTTCTAGAAAATCACTAAGGGCTTCTATAAAAATGGCCCTTGGGCCCGGAGGTCTGTAGACCAATAATCCATAAAATGTTGCATTGTTTTTTACTTTGCATATGAAGGAAAGTGCTTCACAGTCTTTAAAATTTACTGGGTTGCATCCCATCTCTATGGAGTCTTTATAAACTATTGCTACTCCGTCACCACATTTATCTGTTCTATCCAATCTATGTATAAAATAACCGACAGTTATGGGTGTAGAGCTCTCTGGAGAATCATTATGGGGTGGCTAACTCTGATTCTGTGGCGGAGTATTTTTGAGCTGCCTTGTAGCAAAAATTCTGGCTTTCTTTAAGTTACTTATTAAAAGCCTACGCTGCTTGGCGCTATAAGCCCTCTTTTGTTTCTTACCAGTCCACCCGCTTTTAGGCAACCTCCCACAACCTGTTTGAACTAGCTCAAATGTGTTTGTTGAAGATGCCCTCACAGGTCCACCACCTACAACGCGTACTTTGACACCTTCTGTGTGTTCGCTGTATCCGGGTCTCTCAACTTTACCACATTAATGTTTGAAATGTCTGGAGTTCCTGGGGGCCTCTCCTAAATTCGTGTTTTGTGGTCTAACCATGGTTATTTTAGGATGAGGTGTTTTGGTATTTGAAACTTTTAGGACCTGTTTGGGATGTTCTAACTTCTTTTTGGTCATGAAGACCCTTAAGAAACGGTGTGACTTAGCAAGTATATCTTGTACCTTCTGTTTATATTTTGACCTATGGATCTTTTTATTCATAAATGTGAAGCACTAGCTCTTTGGGGAGCACCGCTAGCCAACTCATGATGGCATAACCCATATGTCTGCAATGACTGATTCGCAAGATTGTAACACCTCTCTTCTACATATTTGTACCTTCTGGATTTTCTCCCACTGAACATCACTCAAAGGCCTGTTCTCGGTTTGTGGCTTCCCCAGTTTTCAGGCCTTAGAGTTCAGCTAGGATTTTAGTTTTCTAACAGCCTGGTGCATGTCTTTCATATATGCCCAAGTAGAGTTTTATGGTCTAACATTCCGTATTCCACTGCATCATCTGCGACAGCAGGGGTGTGGCATACATTACCCAGAATCTCACCTAGCACAGCTCTCTGGCTACCCCAGCTAACACCTTTCTGAAGGCCTGGGCTTTGGGGGATCAAAAAATGGGGGTCCCAATGCGAGCACCCGGCTGCTCCTGAGGATGGGTCACTGCTAGATGCTGTTTCAAAACTATGATTTGGTCGTACGCATCTGGTGATGTAACCAGTGACATCGGATATAGGTAATTTAAATGCTGATCATAATAGCTCAGAGCTGTAGAGGTGTAGGAAGCGCAGGGACTGGGAACAGGTGTCTACAGCCCCTCTACACTAGAAGGAACGCTGTGCGCGGCTGCAGCTGCGGCTTCGGCTGGTGTTTCAGAACTCTCCAACACCCCTGTCAGGCCCCTGAGAAGCCCTATACATGCAGAATAATGGTCCTGATCTGGATGATCGTTTTCAAGCCCTACGTCATATTGAGTCCTTGTGATTTTTATAGGTCTGTCCTCTTTGGGGTGATCATTTTCAAGCCCTTCATACCAAAACCTATGTGCTATATTTATAGGCAGTTTTGGGGAAAATGTTTACCTGGAATATAGCTCTGAGGCATAGAGAATCTCAATTGAGTAATATATTTATGCTTTAAACCCCTGTGCTCCTGTTTCCCAATAAACCTGTCAGCCAATGCTTCAGCATCACAGAGCACGATAGGGTCTACTTTCGGGGAATTTATGATTGCCCTTTAGCATGACCACCCTATTTGTTGTCATGAATCTCTTTAGGTTGTGGGTTACCAGTCTAGGGTTGCAACCTTGCTTACAAAAAATACCGGCCATTTTTTAAGTGTTACCACTCTGCAAACAACCAAGAGCTAGTGGGTATAAAAAAAAAGAATTAGTGTACTAATCAAATCAAACTTTCTTTTATAGATTACTAAAAACCATTACAATCATCTGCTCATTGTATACCTAGGAGCAGTAGTATGCTACAGACATTTCCCTTCATATATCCTGTTGTTACGCAACATGCAAAATGGTCAGAAAATAAAAATTGATCGGTAAAGAAATCATTAGCGTTTGCTGTGGCAAGCTAAAACTTGGTAAAAAATGACATAACATAACAACATTAAGGGCATTATTATGAATTTGGTAGTCCATGAACTGCTGTACCCCCGGTCTGATCGCCGGGAGCTCGTCAGCCTGACCTCTGTATTATGAGATGGGCAGATTTCTATTGCAAAGACCGTGACTGAACCACTGCCACCGCCAGGACATCACAGACTGCTGAGGTCAAGGTCAGGGAAGAGCAGAATCCATAGTGCGGTACAGAGGAGTTTAACCACCATCCGAATTATGAGTTGGCTTTCCAACGAGCCAACCGGGGCAGTGGGACCGCCCGCTTCATGTTGGCAGAAATGAAGGATTTTGGGTGCGTACTCACCCCTTTCTTGTTCTTCCCATCAGAGTTCAACGTGGATCCCTTTCTTCAGGTCCCCCCTTCACAGCAGCATCTTCACCCCGAGGATTACTACCCTGTTTGCAGCGATATACAGGTGAGTCCTTTTTGTACCATATACCCATTGTCTGGACTGCCCACATATGGTCCAGACTCTGGCAATCGGTAGATGGTATTTTTCCACATGCACCCCTTGGGCCCTGAGGTGGCAGAGGGCCGTATCAGAGCCCCCAGTTGCCTCACCGCCACCCTTTTCATGGCGGGCTCACAGTCATTGAAAGGGTGGTGGTGAGGCACTCATAATATGGTAGGTGGTGCCGCTGCAGCACTAACCAGCATATTTTTGCCTCTGACCGCTGCATGAATACTGTAGGACCCTGGATCCCTGATGGTCTCAGTGGTCCTGTGGTGGTCCGACCACCGCCGTCGTAATACTACGGCCGATCACCACGGACCACCAAACTCGTAATCAGGCCCATAATGTGCACATGACCCATGTCTGGGCATAACGTCCCACTTAGGGCCACACAATAAGTAAAAAATTCAAACTTTTATTTGATTCAGACCTCACAAGAGATCAACAAATACAGATATTTAAAATTATTATTTTTGGGGCTCGAATAAAACGATTAAATTTCTAATTAAAATGATTAATTAGTACTGTTTTATACAACATACAGTTAATAGAAATGCTAAAATTATACATTTTTAAAATAACATCAAAAAACTTTAAAAAAATTTAAACAAGTGATAACAGACGAATTCATTGGCGGGAGTGTTACACAGCATAATTAGATCTTGAGCTAACATGGCATTGTATCTTAACTGAATAGGCGATATAAACCGTCGTCTAGCCTCTACCAGTCTCGGGTTGGGGCAAATTAATAAAACATGATGCAGATCTTGTTGGCCGCCTTTGCATAGATCACATATGCCTTTAGAGTTATTTGTGCCTTCCCACTTAGCTATAAGAGTTGCTAAAGAGAGAATACCCAATCGTAAGAGGAGGATACAACACCTTGCCCCATGCTCTAATTGGAACTGTAAATAAGGCTGAGGTGTTTTAAATACTATTTTCTCAGCAAAGATTTTATAATGCTTTAGTTGAATACAGTATTCTTTATCCCTTTCATAACTGATTCTTGGGGCCATATGTTTTAAAAAGAGCTTCAGATGAGCTTGAGACCAATCCTGTAAAAGTGCTAAAGTGCATTGTGAGACCTCCAGGGCTTTTAGCAAATTCCTATTAAAAGTATACCAGGACGCCCCCTCTCTAAAAGTCTCCAGTTTTATCAAATATCTTAATGTGTCTGGCGCTGCATGTAAGAGATTATATGTCCACCATATGATATTAGAAATTACTCGGGCAAATATTCCCGTTATAGATAGCTCAAGGCGAAGAGCTTGAACTGGGACTTGATTGGGAAACTTTTAGCAGTTTTCGAAGTATACTACCTTCCTTTATTTTTATCTGCTGCCATGTTTTGATTTGAGTATATTCCATGGCATAGGATAATATCGGGGGGGATTTTCATGCCATAGACCTCCAACAAAGATTTGAAGTGTCTGTTTCCCGTAGAACGATAAAATCTCAGTAATGCCCCAACATGCGATTCTGCCTTCTGCCCTAGATGTTGAAGGTGGCCTGTATCTTGTAGATTATGCTTAAAAGTACGGCCCAAATATACATATTCTTTTACTGTCTCAATTTGCTTATCTCCCAGTGACCAAGTGAAAGATAAAGGTTTCCTTCTGCCATTAAAAGGGATAAGACAATAAGTATACAAAACAGTGATGGATGGAATGCTTGAATTAATCTCAGACACTGGTAATCACTCGAGCCGCATCCCAATCCATCATTAATTTGCACACCATGCCACCTCAGTTTAGACACGCCTATAAGGAAATCAGTCTTGACCCTGCTCCAATAGGAACAGTCCAGCCCGAAGCTGTACTCGGCTGATGAGCCCATAACTAGGGCGAAACTGATCCATGGTTGCTTGTGTTCCAGTTCAGGGCGGACTTGGCTTGGCAGTTCGGGCTGGACAGTTCCCATGGCTCTAATAACCATTCTGAAATGACTTTGACAGCCCTCACATCGTTTATAATTAATTTCTTCATGCGTCTGATGTTTTAGATTTATACTTCTGACAGGAAAAAATACTAGATTTCAGTGCTTTTCCCAATATTTTTACTAGCCTAGACTAACAGGTACAGGTCAGGGAGTTAAAAGTAAGCAGAACTTTGCTCCACCTATTGACTGGCCTGGTGTATCAAAGGTTTTAACCATTCTGGCCCACATTTACTAAGAGCTTGCATCGCTGTTGTGTCACACAAGTTGACACAAGCTCTTAAGTGATATTTACTATGTCACGCACAGCCACCTTGCTCTGTCCTGGGAAGGCATTCCATGGGTGAAGCGTGGGTGTTCCCTCACTTCCACCCATGGATTTTGGCACAGTCCCAGATTTGCTAAGACTAGTAAACCTGGAAATGCGTCAAATTATTATGTCTTCACAGGGGAGGTGTAATGAGGAGAAACTATGTTTATCTCTCATCTTTTTTTCCTCTTTCTAAGTGTGCTGCATTTTGCAGCACACATAGCAAGAGGAAAATACCTCAGAGGATTGTTTTTGTGCAGGAAGGTTTCCCTTCCAGCACAAAAACAATCCTGCCTCCAATGCATGCACACTTGCACCATGGCGTAAGTGTGCCTGCATTGGCACTAGGCTGCACTCAGTGCACCAGCACAGACAGACAGCTGGAACGCGCCATATCTTAGTAGATGTGGCGCATTCCTGCTCTCTCCATTTGATGCAGTGCAGCCAGTTGTCTTGCTGCGTTGCGCTGTTTCAAATGTTAGTAAATTTGCCCCTCTTTGTCTCTGAGGATATGCGTTAGTACACAGGACTTGGTCATTCTTAAAGACATCATTAGGAAAGTTGTTAGGGCGAGGTGTACTTGACGAGTGACATGACTTAACCACTTTTATCATCTTTCTAGATTCACTCCCCTAGTGTATCCAGGCTGCCCGCGTGTCATTCTCACTTGCATAGAGATCTGTAAAGCCTGGCAAATATGTGTCAAAGTTCATAAAGTGATCAGTCTCTGAAAACATATGTATCTAATCAGTACCCTATTAGAGATCAAAATATTTTTCAGTAGTTTTCTAGTTCCTAGCATGTTGAATGCATTAGCAGTTCCTAAAAATATATCTGGGTTTCTAATATTTCCTGTGGGTGTGAGTTGACTTTATGATTAGTTTCGAGCGTCTGTGAAAGAAAGCTTAGAAACAGTGTTAGCACTATAACTTTTTCATAACACTAGGGGGTATATTCACAAGAACGTGTGATAACTACCGCAAGAGTAGCGTAACGCAACTTTCAATAACGCAGCCTATCACGGGAAAATAACCCCGTGTCAACGTGGAATTCACAACAAGGCGGTACCATGCGATAGTCTGCCGAAACCGCGGACAAAGTCTGCGATACAACCACCACGATGGAGATAAAAACACAAACCACAACACCAAAAAACACGCGATGGGCCAAAGCGCGATGAGGAAACCAGCGACAAGCAGCGCCAGGCCTGCAACACACACCTGGCAGGCGTCAGAAACCTCCATAAAAGCAGGAAAAAAACCCACACACAAACTGACCAACTCACAAGCACCATGGAGGCAGCCGGAGCAGGCGCAGAGGACCAGCGCAACCCCACAAGCACCCCGGACGACCAGCCTGGGACCTCGGGGACAGGGAAGGGCAAGAACAAAAAGACCAGGAAGACCAAGTTCAGTCCGCAGGCGAACAGGATCATAGTCACGGAGGTGATGGAACACCATCAACAACTCTTCGTCACCTCCAAAGTGTCATTGGGCACCAAAAATGGAATATGGCAGGACATCGTCGACAAGGTGAATGCAGTCGGAGAGCACAAGCGGACAATGGACGAGGTCAAGAGGCGATGGAATGACATCAAGCGGAAGACCAAGGATAAACTCTCCGCCAACCTGAAGGCAGCAACGCAGACCGGAGGTGGGGGCCCAGCGCCACAGCTGGAGCTGGATGACATGGAGGAGCTGGTGTCGACAGTCATCAGTGTGGAGACTGTGGCCAGAGTCGGGGACCGGACACTGCTCGACAGGACACAACACAACCGCAACAGGGTGAGTGACCACCAGGTACTGGGGGGACGGGGGGAGATGGCCACAATGGCACACATGCACAAGCAAGCAGGGCACAGTGCACCCCCACAATCACTCTGGGTCCTCGCCCAGACCCACACACTGTCACAATGTACAATGCCATGCTGTCTGAATGTCAACCTGTACCATGCGGCAACATATATGTGGACACATTGTAATACACCATCTCCCCTTCACATCGCAGGGGCATCTTCAACACCTCCTGCAGAGCAGTCACAGCCACTCTTCACTGATGATGAGGAGGAGGACAACACCAGCATCGACATCCAAACCATCCAAGACCTCATTGACCACCTCCGCAACTCACCTCCAGGATCAGGGCAGCCCAGCTACATCCATGAGACCCCACCCACCACCCAAACCACCCAGCAGGAGGCACCCACAGCCCCGGCACCCTCCCAAGACCCCCAGGAACAACAAATGACCTTCCAACGCCATGTGCTGGAGGGCCAGAGGGAGACGGCCGAGCAGGTGCGGGTGGGGTTCGAGCTCATGGCTAACAAACTGGACGCCATCCTTGGGTGTCTATGTCCACCCCATGGTCTCCAGCGAGCCCTGACTGACATCTCTGGAGTCATGACGCGGAGGGAAGAATACCTGTCCACTCACAGTGGCCCCAGCGATGCCAGCCTTGAGCTGGCACACATGCGGAGGCTCACGGAGGACATGGTGCAGATGGAGGGGGAAAGGATGGCAGCCGCCGCTGCACATCAGCGAAATGTAGCTGGGATCTACCGTGCCCTGCATGTCCTCGTCATGGCATTGCTGCCACAAGGCGTGGCGATGATGAATGCTGCTGCCCTCACACCATCCACATCTCCGCCCCCTGGTGTGTCAGTGCCTCCCAGTGTGGCAGGCGTATCCACTCCGGCACCTGATGTGTCACTGCCACACAGTGCGGCCGACAATGCTCCTCCGGCCCCTGATGAGCCAGTGGCACACAGTGCCGCAGCCGGCACTGCAACACCCACAGGTGGGGCAGGGCACACACCCGGGGACGAGGACTTGGATGGGACTGTGGTCAGGAGGACCAGGCACTAGCATCCATTACCGCCACCTTGCCTGTTTCTGCTTGGTGCCGCACATGGCCTCAAGACCTACCACTGACCCCCGATACACTCCGAGACACTCACCTTGGACAGCGACATGGACTGCCACATGCTGTTTGACGACCAATGACACGGCGGACAGACTGCGGACTGTACCCTTCCTCTTCCGCAGTACAGGTCATCCCGGGATGGACAATGGCTGGCCCTCCACGGGCCCATATTGTGTGGTGTGCTCGGCATTGCCCTGTACCGCTCCAGCTGCATGACTGCACTGGATGTGCAAATAAACATCCAGTGACGCACTGCTGTGTAATGTCTTACGTCATTCCTGTGTGGATGTGTGGATAAATGTGGGGACAGTGCCTTCCCTTGCGTCAATGATGTTCATCCTGTGGGATGCCAGTAAGGGGGTGCGACATTGCATCTTGTGTAGCGGGTTCCGTGAACACTGCAGCAGGGACACACGCATCAGTCACTTCCTTGTCCGGACATTGACTGGACCACGCCCAGAGCCCATGAGTCATTGTTGCAAGCCCTGCGCTGGTCGGGCGTACGGCAGGCCAGTCCACTCCGCTTATGCCCCGAGGTGGGGCCCTCATTGCTACCCGTCGCAGCCGTACTCGCTGGTGGTGTGCAGGTCACTGGTCTAGTCGTCAGCATGTCACAGCCACTCCCTGAGGGCAGGTTTTCACACACACCACACCCATCCGGCACAGGCGTCACAGGCCATGTGACTCCGCCAACGTAAGGGTCTGATGACGTCACATTCCCCTCTTCCGGTGGTGACTGGATGACGGACACCCCACGGTTCACACTCATATAGGGCCCATGAGTTGCTGCGCACAGGGTTAGTGGCATCCGAGGCCTTGAGTACGGCACTGGCCTACCACCACGTGGTGCAGACTGGGGTTGCACAGGGTTAGTGGCATCCGAGCCCTGTGAGTACAGCATGGGCCTACCACCACGTGGCGCAGACTGGGGTTGCATAGGGTTAGTGGCACCAGAGGCCTTGCGGACGGCACAGGCACCCTGCCACGGGACGGTGACTTTGGGTGCACTGAGTCAGTGGAACCTTGAGCTGCTGAGCGGGTGTGCAGCCTGCGATGATGCCCCGTCCCGGCGGTCCGGATAGCTCAGGTTTTGTGTGCCCTGCTGGACCGCAGTGTAGGCCAGAGCCAGCGGGCAGCGCGGGCCTACCGCCCCGTGGCATTGCTTCCGGGATGCCAGAGTTGGTGGCACCCATTGGGCTGAGCGGGTGTGCAGCCTGCGATGGTGCCGCGTGCACTGGTATGTCCTCTGCCATGGAGTAATCAAGACCCAGCACCAAACGTGAGACCTGGTGGCCTGCAGAGCGGGGCTGCATGATGTGGAGGGTGCCATGTCCGCGGGCCCGGGGCTTGTGGCTTGCAGCGGCACGTGGTGGGACCTCCTGTCTACCCTCCGGTGGCAGAAAGTGAGCATTGAGGCCTGGGTGTGCATGGGCAGGCATGCTCTGATGGGCAGCAGGAGAGGTTGGGGTGCCTCTGCCTGGGTGTGCATGGGCAGGCAGGCGATGTTGTCTTGTGCAAGTGTGTGTACTATGCCAGTCATGTATCTGGGCTCTGTTTCAGCTGACGGCTCTGAATCAGATGTGTGACCTGGTGAACTGCCCTACATACCAGCACGTGGTTGGAGACACACCGGTGGCAGCAGGTGAGCAGTGTGGCCTGGGTGCGCAGGGGCGGCACTCTCTCTCTCTCTCTCCCTCTCTTCCTCTCTCTCTCCTCTTCTCTCTTCTCTCTTTCTCTCTCTCTCCTCTTCCTCTCTCTCTCTCTCCCTCTCTTCCTCTCTCCTTCGCTCTCTCTCTGTCCTCTGATGTGCGCAGGACACACCTTCTCATCATGTTTTTTGTCTTACAGGCTGTGACCTACGTATTGTCCGGAGGGGAGCGGCCATGTGTCTTCATTTCATTTTGTTGTTCATTTTAATAAAGTTTCTTTTGTTGCTTCGAAAGTGAATGTGTGCTGGTCATTTCTGTGACGACACATCCATATCACCAGCTGTGATTGTGCGGCATCAAGCGGAATATTTTGTACATGTTCAGGTGTGGCTGATGTGGCATGTCTTTGCTCGGGGGGGTGCCAGGGAGGAGTGGTCCTGGGGTGGTGGCGGTGGGTGTTGTGGCCCTCTTGGGTGTCCGGGCCGCATGATGGGTGGCTCCATGGGCATCAATTGCCCTTCGGATGTGGCCCTGGGCTGTGCTTCCTTTTGTGGTGCTGACTGCCGTCCGAGTTTACACCAGGTCAGAGCAGGTGTAGATTTCCTGGTGCTAACGCGCCTTATCGCCTGTTTTGTGTTTTTATTGCGGATGTGGCTGGTCGTTGTGAATGTTGAGGTGTGCTGTTGTCTCGGCTTTAGTCACGGGAATGCCTACTCTGCATCTCATTAGCGATATTTGCGAGGGTCCTCTGTTGCGATGTTTTTTGCGGCTGCTATCGCGGGTAAACTGGTGCTGTGGGCTGTTAACACCGGCTTGTGAATGGGGGGGTAAATTTATCACGACTTTGGCTGCAATAAAGTGCCGTTAATTCGGCGATATCTCCTTGTGAATATGCCCCTAGATGTATCGGTAGGAATATGTTTCTCAGGACTAAAACGAAGACTCCTTCTATTCAATCCCTGTTTGTCAGGCTAATCAAACAGGATTTTTTACGACTTTACCTGGAATTATTTACTTACTTCTTTCTATTTGTGGATCGTTTGTCTGCAGAGGATCAATGTAACTGCCCTAAGATCAATCATCTGCGACAGGTTGTGGGTGGTAACACTCCCTCCTCATAAAAAAGTGTAAATCAGTAATCGAGTGAAAATGGTTGTATGACGTTACAACGCATTCCGTTGCAACGCATGCCTTAACCACGCATGGGTTACAACGGAATGCCTTTCCTACGCATAACCTTTACCACGAATATTCCTTTACCACGCATTCTTTTACAACGATTTTCGTTGTAAATTTATGCATGGTAAGGGCATACTCTTGGTAATGGTTATTCCCCCACCCCTAAACCCTTCTTACATATACCCCTCCCCTCCCCTTAACCTTTAAATCGGACCTCTTCTTTTTGTCTTCTTATTTTTTTTCAAATTCCCCTTACCTCTCCACGTCGTGGCTTCTTCTTCATCTTCCGTGTTGACGTTGAACGTCGTAAAGAGGAAACGGAAGTGTCTTTCCGTTTCCTCTTACGATGCCGATTGCCTCTTCTTCGCTTCCCCCCTTTTTTTCACGCGTTTTTTTTTTGCCTTTAGCACACATGCCTTTACTACGTATCTTGTAGTAAAGGTATGCATGGTAAAGGCTTCCGTTGTAACCACGCATGCGTTGTAATGCATGCGTGGTTAAGTTATGCGTGGAAACGGCTTCGTTGTAGTGGCCGTTTCCCGTGAAAATCTGCTTCAACCGAGGTATATCACAGGGCAGCTCAGTTCTCGAAAGAATTACGAGTGTACTGGATAGGACTGCCTGTAATAACACATCATACCCTATTGTGGAAAAATTGTTGTAAATACTTCCCACTTGATCATTCTTGCTGTGGTTGATAGGTTTATTGAGGTATAAGGTAACATTCAGATTTCAATAAAGATTCCTCGTCACGGTCCTATCCTTAAATAGATTGCCATTGAAATACTGAAATCAACCATGACAATAATTAAACGGTCGGAGAATCGTTTATCAGCAAAGATAATTCATCAATCCACCATTTAAAGGTTGTTTCTGTTACAATCTGTATTTGGAGTCAGACACACATTCAGAGCTCCTTACCTTCATCACTATTATGCCTTCATGTGTCTTATCTACCTCTGCAACCTGAGCCCCTTAACAGCATGCCTTTAAAATCATTAGACGCCAACATGGTTTCCCTTATGTGTAACAAGCAGTTTTACTGATCTGGATTGAATTAGCGTTCCATGTTGCTTGTAAAATTATTATTCTAAAATGCTAGTTGGTTAAAGGAATCCCACAAATCTTTATGACCCTGTGGGAATCGTCTTCTCGTTCCAGCAATATTCCATGAAAGAAGACGGAATTATATTGCGGGAGGCTATCATGAGCCTCTCTATTTTGTCAGCACCAGAAACACCTTTGGGAGCTCCCCAGCAATGGATTAACAATGCAGGCTGCTTTTAAGTTATACCTATGTGATGTGTTGCCTGGGTCTGCAGAATAACTAACAGTGTGAGATGTTCCTGTCTCAAGGTGAAAATAATTGTCATTGAAACCTATCAAGGCGCCTAGAATTGAACAGCTTGGTCCCTGGAGTGGATAAACATGACCCAGCATGTTGAACCTTCTCAAGGAAGTCAAGTTTGGATCTCAACAGAATTGGAACTTACACATTATAGCTATTTTGATATGGATGCTAAAAGGATCCAGGGAACTCTGCAAACACTTTATATACATGCTCATTCGGTCAGCGTGGCATTATAGTGGCTTCTTTGCCAGTCTTGTAATCAATCACAAACTGTACTAGATCAACAGATAGTAGTGTCTTAAAATCGTAAAAGTAAGAGAAAAGATGTAGAATATTTCCTTATTATGAATGCAATAATGGCCGTCTGATGTATACATTAACGAATACATTGGCACAAAATGGATCTTTAGATTTTCAAAATTATCCATTTCCATGTGATTAATTTCACACATTCTTTATAAGTTATTGACCACCTGGAATGAAATGGATTTGATGTTAAAAGGTAATTCCCCAGCTGCCTATTTGATTTAGCTAGAGGATTGTGTTTAGTCAGTCTGTTTTTATTAACAGTTGTTATTGTTAAAAATGGAGTTGACCATAGGGAACCGGACAGTGTTATGTGGCCTAGATTAGGTACTGTCACAAATAGTAAGAAAAGAACTGCTCTGATGGACTTTAACTCCTTCAACTATAGATTTCAGCGCAGTTGGTTAGCTATAAACTTGTTGAATCTAAACAGTTAAACTTCACTGTTGTAAGATTTTATGACTGGTTTGAATTCGTGCAGGAATAAGATTAAGATGTCTATATCCTGGGTCTTCTAGCCCAAAATAAGTCGATGTTCCCAATTCCATGTCATTTTCCATATCTCTGTTTCATGGTATGTGTTTCATAATGGCAGTAAAGGTTTTGTACTCTCTTTATTTGCTGTATTATATCTATGCAAGTGACTACTAGATAGAATCAGATCAGTTTTCAGGCTTAGGGCCTGATTTAGAGTTTGGTGGATGGATTACTCCGTCACAAATGTCCCAGATATTCCATCCCCAGTATTACAAGTTCATTGTAAGAAATTGGGTAATTGAGTGAGGAATTGAAAATCCCCCTTAAGCAGTAACCACAATCCTTGTCAGAGTGAACCACAAAATTAATCTGTGCTTAACACTCTGATAGCTTGGCACAAAAACAGACAGGCTTAACTTAGAGGCAATGTGTTAAGTATTTATGCAGCACACAAACAGTAATAAAGTGCAAACACAACAAAAGAAAAAGACCACACCAATTTAGTAAAAATTAATAAATACAATGCTATCAGAACAACAAGAATCTAATCAGTCAAACCAGAAATATGGAATTTCAAAGTTTTAGGTAAGTATAGTGTCTAAAAGCACAAGCACCACTCGTAGTCATCTGGTCGTGCTAGACCGGGGGAAAGTCACAAGTTCAGGCCGACCACAATGGAGTGGATTTGAATACAGGGACCAGGTTAGTCCAGCTTAAAACATTACCTTTTCAAACTCTTGTACGAAGAGTCCAATTTGCGGTGGTGGCGATTGTGAGGAGCAGGGACAGCATCGCAGATGATTGTTGCTGTAGTGGTAAGGGCAGGCATAGCGCCTCGGATGGTCGTTGTTGGAGCTTTGCATTTTTGGTCATCAGTGGCTCTCGTTACTGTACAGCAAAGTGCTAATCTCGCATTGCCGGTTTTCTGTGACGGTCACTGTGGCTCAGAGTTGGGGTTAACTGGAGCTTCGTATTAACAGTCATCATGTGCGGCATAGTCTCAGTGGGAACAGGCTTCTTCACAGTTGTGAAGAGCCCTAAACTTCAGGAGTTCTCATTAATTAACAGAGGAGTACACTCTGATGCTAGTGAAGGATCCAGGGCCTGGGGAGGCACCTCTTAGGGATCAGGAACTCAATCTAGCAAAGGCCAGCAGGGCTCAGGCAGGACCAGTTGCAGGTCCAGGCAGGTCTAGTTGCAACAGGTCAGCTGGGCAGTTGCAGGAAGGCCTCTGGAACTTGCTGTATCCCTGTAGTTCAAGACAGGAGGTCAGCTAACTGACCCTTGGAGTCACTCAGCTCTCCCTGCGAACAAAGAGATGGTCCAGTTCTCTTTCAACAATGGAGGACTCACGGAACAGGACAGTCCTCTGGTGGTCCAGGCGGGCCTCGAGCAGCAAGGCAATCCTAAGGTAGCAGGATGGCAGTCCTCTGGGGGTTCAGGCAAGACTCTAGCCGCGGCTCAGTCCTCTGGAGATCAAGGCAGTCCTTCTGGAGTCTTTCACAGGTCCAGGAGTGTACTAAAGAGTTATTTTGAAGGTACAATATTTATACCTGGTACCAGCATTTGAAGTGGTCTTGGCATCCTGCCTACTCTCACATTTGGTCCTCAAACGTCCTTCCCTGCCCCTGTCAAGGCTCCAAGAAGACTAGAGTGACAAAAGTGTAGTGTCAAGTGCCTTTGTGAGTTTGCTGGAGAAGGTCCTTTGAAACATAAGTGGGGCACATAACAGCTCAGCCCCACCCATCCTGGCAGGATGTCCCATTCGGCCAACATCTAGTGCCCTTTGTCTCACTTGCCAAATGGGGCTGCGCAGCTCAAGAAGTCCAATAGGCAGATATCAATAGAAAAATAACTTCTTTATTTCAAATTTTTTAGGGCCATCAGATATGGACACTCCAGCCAACGCGTTTCATTCCCATATTGGGAACTTCATCAGGGCAAAAAACATTTAAAAAGTGACAATCTCCAAGGAAGAGAGAGGAAGTTTGATTCGGC
The DNA here is from genome assembly GCA_963921515.1 of Calotriton arnoldi. Lineage (NCBI taxonomy): Eukaryota > Metazoa > Chordata > Amphibia > Caudata > Salamandridae > Calotriton > Calotriton arnoldi. The sequence goes on along the minus strand of CAWUFW010014649.1, from coordinate 47,150 downwards.
ACTAAGGAGATGACATATCTGCCTTGAGTGCATACGGGTCTCAGTGCAATACACTGGAACTGATGAATTATTGGAAATTTCGACGGATATTTAGTGGACATAGAGATTACACTTGCCCCTTGGTTTTTCTTCGTGGGGCTTTATTGTGCTACACGGAATCGTCTATCTGACAACCATTGGTATTTTGGATTGTTTTAACAGGCATACATAGGAATACACCATCTCTTTGGGAAGGTTCCGCCAACTGTACAGAATCATGTACTACTACTGAAGTTTGTTGGTACCTTGGAGATTGTCACTTTTTAAATGTTTTTTGCCCTGATGAAGTTCCCAATATGGGAATGAAACGCGTTGGCTGGAGTGTCCATATCTGATGGCCCTAAAAATTTGAAATAAATAAGTTATTTTTCTATTGATATCTGCCTATTGGACTTCTTGAGCTGTGCACCCCCATTTGGCAAGATAGTTTCTGATCTGGAGCACAGTGACGTCATACAACGGCTGGCGTTGGGGTGGTTTGCACGGCGAACTTATCTATTGGAACTGGCGTGAGGTGCGGCATAGGAGGTCCGCCGTTGTTTCATTTGGACATTTGCCCTTTGTCTCACTGTCTGGGAGAAATACACTAAGGCCAACTGCCAATCTATTCACAGTCATATGACCCAAGACACAGGCTGCAGGCACCAAATACTTAGGACAAGAAAATGCCAACTTCCTACATGCAACATTTTCAGAATTTAAATTTTAATTCATTTGAGATCAAACACAACATTTCTACTAGTTCCCAGTCAAAAGTGAGCATTTAATAAGTGCAAAAGGAAGCCCAATGTTATCCTATAAAAGATGTATGCCTTACAGTAGTGAAATAAGAATTTAGGATTGTTTCACTAGCAGGACATGTATTTCTGTTTCAGTTTATTTTATTATTATGTGCACAGTTAATTAAAACCTTTGCACAAAGTGCCAATATTAAAAAAAGACTTTACGTAGGAAAATAGCTAAAAATAGCTACAAAAGTGGCACATTAAAATGCTAGGAGCCTTTTAAGGCTTGCATGTCTTTCTTATGTCTCAGCTTCAGTCCCTTACTGTTCAACACTGCCCTGGTGGCAAGATCCCACTCCTGCACTAGTCAGGGCATCCAGTGCACTTGAAGTTTTCTGATTGAGCCTAGCCAGGTATTTCGTAAGCCTGCATCTAAGCTGTATTTCCATCCAATTGAAACAGGATACGAGTGCTGGCCTGTGTGGCGAAGGCCTCTCTGGTTCCAGACTGGCCATAGAATGCTTTTTCAGTCTTTCATGGTGACCTTGCAGATGCAGATCTGGTGGACCAAAGACTTGGGAGCATTTCCACATAGCCGACACAGCACTGTCATTTTTTCTTGCTTCCATGGGGGCAGGTGTGAATGTGACGGCAAGCATGCCGATTCGGTATATCATGAAAGCACTTTGAGCTGTGCTTTGATGGCTATGCCCAGGTATGGTTGGGATGATAATTTGGTGGAAGATGCCAGTGTAAACCAAGCATGCTGTCTCTTAGCGTATAACTCTTTGTCTACAAGCAGCGAGCGAGCTTTTACACACTTGTTGAATGTTGTCTTAATTTTATCATAGCTGACAAAGGACTCCCACTGATCTTTTAGGCCCAGTAATGCTAGGGAGGATTAGTGGTAGGTTCTGGCTGGAGTGTGCGCCCTTCCATTCAGTTTGTTCCAAAGGAGGAAGCATAGTGTTGCTGTGCTAGCCTCCTTTAACTTGTAACAAAGTTTAATGAAGGCACCCTTCCTTGCAATTGATTGCTTGACTAGGCCATATTCAAGGTGTAGCTGGGCTTGAGACATGTATGCACCAGTTGGCTAATTTGTTCCACAGTTTGCCTCTGTCTAAACAGTCAAAGGCGGACTTGAAGTCTATAATGAAAGATGAAGAGATTTTTTGGTGGCCTTGCTATGGTCAAATATAATATATCTGCCCAGGAGGTGTGAGGTTGTTCCTGCACCTTTGCAGAATCCTGTTTGGTTAAATGGGATTAAGTTGTTGTCTGATGACCAAGCTTTAGTTCCTCCAGGAGACAGCCAGCAAAATACTTGGATTCCACGTCAAGAAGGGCTATAAGCCAGTAATTTCCTGCATCATTACCCATGCCCCCTTTGTCAATTGCCATGATTGGTGATCCTTTCCATGAGTGAAGGATGATGTTAGATGTGATTATGCTTTTGAACACTGCACAGACCGATTTGTCTTCTTAAGCAGGGCTGCCAGGATTGCGTTTGGTCCTGGTGTCCCTTCTCTTCGACTTTTAACAATCTGCCATTCGATTCTTACAGCTCGAGTGGGCGACGGATGTGATATCACTGGTTCGGATGAACCAGCTGCGTGGCTAGGAGAATCATTGATCTAGTGAAGCTCGTTGTCTTGCTTAATTTAGAACTTGAGTTACCAAAATGACCTAAAAGATATTGATAACAAGTCTCTTCTGCGATGTTAATTATAGCTCTTGTTTGCAACAGCTCGTTTAAATAATTCACCAACTTCAGAACTTGGCATGCCTATTTGCCTTGAGGTCACACAGGAGCTTGGCACATAGATTGGCTGATGTCTCTCTCCCTAAAGGCCACAAGTGCTGCCTGTATGCTGTCCTGGACTTGGTCAGATTTGCTCTTGACGTTTCATTCCTGGGGTTTCTTTGATGTAGTCATAGAGCCTGATTCAGGATCCATTTCAGTGCTTTAGTTTTCTAATTTGCTGATGGTTTGAAGACGTTGCAATCACGTCTGGAATTTTCCACCAGGTATGTGTGGTTGTCTACAAATTCTTTTATGAATTTCTCCCAAGCCGTAAGGACTGCGCTCAGTCCATCCTGTTTGGAGATCCACATGACTTCAGCTTCCTCAGACAGGTCAGTGATTGTGCCTGGTAAACATTTAAGCTTTTTCTGTTAACTGTATAGACAGTACCTTGAATGAGTCTGTTGATTTGTTGTAGTCCAGGGTCAGGGCAAGAAGTAGCTCTTGTGGTAGGTGGTCGCTTTCATTCTGTAGGGTGATTTGAAAATTGGAAACCAAGTGAAAAATGGGAGTCGAAAGCACTGTAAAGTCTTTTAGTGTGCATATCTTGTGGTTGTGAAAAGAATATGATGGTAGGCACTCCATGAGAAAGCAACCATTAGCAGCTCGCAGGTTCATAGACTTTAACTCACTGATAAGAGCTCTGCCCTGTTTGTTGTATTTGAATGTTAGGCTTGGAGCTTGATCCGGGATCTGCCAGAAGGCCCTTTTAGATGCCTGTGCCTCTTCGTCCTGACCTGTACCCACCAAATTCATGTTGAAATCCCCTGAGAGTATTATTTCGAAGGGGGAGGGACCTTCCTGCAGTTCGAGGATTTTGCTGGCCAGTTGTTCTCTAGCTGCCAATTTGTGTTTCTTTTCTGGTGGTATGTGATATTCAGAAGGGCTAGCTTAAGCCACAAAGGTCCCTGATTCAGAGTGAGTAGGGCTGTTTGCAGGAAGTTCTAGACTGTTGGTTTCATAACAATGTTTCCTTCGAATGGCGGCCTGGATATAGATTGATAATCTTCCACAATGTCGACCAAAGAGGGCTTTTTTGTGGCCGTGACTGTGTAGTTGATGTATCTTGAGATCATCTTGACTTTTACTGCCCATGTTGCCTATATCATAATTATCTGAAAGGAAAATAAGTAGTCAAATGTCTCATTGTCAGCTAGTTTGTCAAGCAGGCCATTGATATTCCAGGAGAAAACATTCAACTTCCCGGTGTGCACAGAAAAGGTCAATGCTGAGGGGCTCGTTCATAATTGGTTTATAGGTTGGCTCAGGACTCTTGGGAGCCAGGTCCAGTCCTGGGTGTGAGATAGTTCTCTGGCGCCATGCACCTTGTGAGTCCAGAGCAGGCCTGGACGCAAAACTCCACTCTGCTTGCGGAGTTTGCAGAGTTCCGCTACTCCGCGTTCCGCGTAGAGCACGGTGTTACCGATAAACTCTGCAGTCTGCAACAGAATGGAACTTTTTTTCTTAGTGCACTTAAAATGTCCTTTCACGTACGCAGGAGCAACTTTCAGGGCACTCGCGATTGCCCACGAGATTTCCTAGCTGTTTGTTAGCACCATAAGATTTGCGGGTCGGCAGCAAGCTCCCGTGAGATTTTGCAGTCGCCAACATTTCTCTCGGGTGTGCCAGCGACTTCCGGCGGATGTTTTGTGATGTATGCGATCCCAAACACGCAAAATCTACCAGGGCTACAATCTGGGGTAGATTCTCTCCTCAAGAAGCATCAAAATCATACCGAAATGACAATTTGGAGCTAAAAACCTCCTCAAAAGAATGGTTGGCGTTGTTTTTTTTGGGCGAGGAGTCCTTTTTTAGTACTTTTTTTCCAACAGAAAGGAAGTGCCCCAGAGTCTCCAACTTCCTGTTCCTGTCCAGCAGGCTACTCTCAGTGCTTTGTCCCTCTCCTGGTCACATTTCATTGGGATTTGGAGCTGGAAGGATCACTCTTCTCGTCGGCTGCATATTTACCATTGGGTTTAAATACTTTGCATTTGAGATTTCACAAGTAAGTTGAAAAGCTGGTGTATAAGGGTGTTGTTTGTTTGAGTGACGACATGCACCTGGATTGATTTGTACTTATAATCGATTTTTAAAATTTATTGTGGTGGGTGGCCTGCAGTTCTAGTAGGGCCTAGTTATTTATTTGCATGTATTTTTTCTTCTTTTATGAAGGAAAAATATTGCACATTTCACTACATTTTCTCTATGTTGTTTAATAAATGTGCAATATTGATTTAATTCACTATGTGACCAAGTCTGCCAATGGGCCTTTCAGCCAGTAGGCCTAGTACTAGTCATGGGTGCATGAAACAACTGTTTCTGTGCTGTCTGTTGAATTGAAACATCATTTAGGCCATGGATGGCATTAGATTAAAATACAAAATGTGTTTTTCATTGTGGTATTTCATGTTTTTTTCCCCCTGCAAGCAGTGTATAGGTAGGGTAATGCCTTTGGAGGATGTGTGTTGTTAATTTTCGTTTTTGGCATAGCTGAATTAATGCTGTGTTCTCCTTGTTACCATGCTTCCTTTGTCTGGCCAGTGAGTGTGTGTGTGTGTGTGTGTGTGTATGTGGGTTTGTGTTACTATCCTTGTGGGGACTTGGGCGTGATAACACACTCATGCTGTGGGGACTTGATTGCACTGTGGGAACCTGAACCCAAGTCCCCACAGTGCAATGTCTTATAAATTATATAAAATGACTTCAGGAACATCTGTGTCAATGTTTACACCTTTAAAAAAATGCCTTGTGGGGACCTGTGTTTCATCAAGTGTGTTTATATTTTTGCTCAGGTCTTCCCCTGTAGACAGGAGGTGGTACTGCAGTCTTAAACACCCTTTGCATTTAAACACACATTGCTCACCAGAAACACATGCTAGCAGCAGAAAGGACAGACATTTTAAAGGGAAAGCTGAACAATCCTGTATTTATCCAAATATTTTTCATGCAAATTAACTGTTTATTTATTAAAATAAAACTTTATTTACATGAATTTCTCGAATTTAGACTTTTGTGTCTGAAAATTGTTAGTGGTTTTATAAACATTACTAACAACGATTTGGGTCAGTTTCGAATGCCAGAATACTTCGCTATTTGATCCTTATCTGCAATTAAAGAAAGATGGTGCACTGCACTGCTATATAATATAAACTGATCTGACTGTTTTTTGCAAATAACCTAGAGGCATCAATACATATTGTTACATTGTAATGCTTGTACTAGGAATTCAGAGTCTTTATGCTGCTTTGCCTTTCTTCACATTTTAATAAGCACTATGGTATATGCTCTTTTAGATGATGGCTAGATGAGTGAGTGACTAGCTTTGCATTGCGCTAAGCGATACGCGCTCCCAAACACTGAACTGAAGCAATGTTATTCCCACAGCATGGGGAAGTATATTTTTAACAGGTCAAGCATGTTGTTATAAAAGTAGTGAACTTTGTAGCAGAAATATTCATATGTTGCCATAATATTTATTTTGAGGGATTTAATGAGCAGAACTACATGCATTTTGATATCAGTGCATGACAGATTACCGACTTTTAGTTCAAAATCACTTCACAATTGCAAGTTGCTCTTTAATGTAAGATACAGCATACCTTTGCAGTAGGTCAGCGCACCTGAACATCTTTCCTTATGACTATTGAGTTTAACAGAATGTTTGAATTCCTGCTTTTACATGCAGATGTTAGTGAAAATTATGGATTCTTGTTTAGGAACCGATTTGATTGCATGCACTTCTACAAAATTAGATTAATGTATGTTGGTTGCCAAAATTTTTTTAGCCCTAAAATTGAATTAAATCACATCTTTGTTCAGGCAGTCTACAAATTAGCACTGCTTTGTCATGGTGACATATTTCAACACAGAAACCGAGTCGTAGAGAAAATCTGCTTCATATGATGCGCTTTCAAATTTCACCTTGTATTAAAACTGTCAGTAATTTAACTAAGTTACTGTTTGCATAGCCTCACATCTATGTTTGTTGGCATTCCACTTGTTAGGAACAAAATATTCAAGCAAAATAAATTGTATTGGTACATGTAAAATCAAAGACAGTATCATTGATACAGTAATAATGTTATCATATTCAGAAAGCATTGTATGTCCCATAATTTTACATTACTATATTCAATTGGTATTCACTAGTGGTAGTCCCATTAAACACTAGTTTTTAGCATGTATTTCTTGAGGAGTTACAACTGCCTTTAGCAAAACTACATACAAATTAGGTGTGCCATGTGTCAGTATGGATTTTCAGTAATTGTGTAATACTGCATTTATTGTGAATATGATAAATATTAATAACATCTTCTTTAAAGTATTTCATACCACATGTAAAGACAGAAATATGACATAGTTTTTAGAGATTTCAAACTCTCAAACTCTTCCAAAAAGTAAACAGTTTCTTCACCCTTATTGACACACTGATGGTGGTGCAGCTTGTCATTGAACGAAATCATTCCATGGCAAAATCCTCATCTTTCTCTATTTGGAATCACCAATCATCCAAAAAAAACACCTTTACAACTGGATGGAAACAACCATTTTGCAATCTCCATCAGCATCACGTCCAACTAGCACATCGAAGTCAACCCAAAAGACAAAAACAAACCTTTAGATCCTCCCAAAAACTTTTTATTTACAATCTGCAGCTCTTCTGAACAACTTAAATACATTCCTGGAAAACCATGCAAGCATCCATGTAACTATTAAAACACATGGGTGTATACCTAAACCAGAGTCACCACGGTATGCCACCACCAACAACTGTGCCATTGATCAAGAAGAAATAAAATGAAAGAAAAGTAGATCCGCCAAAGACCGTACACTTTTATAATCCACTTGTGCTACACTAACGCCTTCAATGAGGCAGCAAACAAAAGCAAAATTCTCTTTAAGATAATCATCAAACACACAAAAGGTGATGGGTGGAATCTTTGCAATAAATCTAGCCACTGGTAATTGGTCAGGTAGCATTCCAACCCACAGTCCTTTTACCCACCATGCCACCTCAATTTGGGCCCAGCCATATGCAAATTGGTCTGGATCCCATCTCCAATAGGAACAGTCCAGCTCGAATTGATAAGCCAGGTCCTTCCTGAACAGGAACAAAAGCAACCCAAGACCATTTTCATCCTGACTGGGGCTCTTCAGTTGGGCGTAACTTGGTTCCAGTGGCACATTGAGCATGGGACCTATGTCTGGGCAAACCCCTGGCCACTCAGGGTGTTACATCAAACACACAAAAGTTGACCAACCATGCCACCTCCGTTTGAAACCAACCACATGCAAATCAGTCATATCCATGCTCCAATCAAGCAATGAGGCAGCCGACAAAAGCAGAATGCTCTTCAAGACAATCAAGCACTGCAACATTCCCTCACGTGACAGACAAAACCGACACTGAACGAGTGCAATGACATCAGCCTCTTCACTGAAAAAAGTACAAAGATATAACAGCATGTATATTACACTACTTACCTTAGTAAGTCCCCATACTTTCTATGAACCCTGATATGCACCCTTCCACCCTGTAAACAATCTCTGATTATACTCTTTGTCTTTGGGCTTGTATGTTTGTCAAAAACATTGGCAAAGCCAATTGGGTTGCATTCTCAAAGCCAAAAGGTGAGACCAATTGGTTTTGAAAATGCTTGTGATTTAGGCCTCTCCAAGCCTTTCTAGTACAGGTTGCTCGATTAGCAGTTAGAGCCCAGGTGTCTAGGTGCAAAATCTAGCAATTTACGTCCTCCTATCAAATTTAGTGATTCACTCTTCATGTACAGCACCAGTATACAAAAAAAAGCCCCTAACACTTGACCTGTCAGCAACAGAGATTTTTTGTGTATGTAGGGTCCTTCACAGTAATGAAAAACAAATGGTGACCCCAGTGAGGAAGGCGTAAGGGCCCCTATTGGGTCTAATACTGGCATACTCCATATGGATTGTTGGTTATAACAGAGGGGAGGCCAGTAAATTCAAGAGTGTAGTTCCTTGAAGGGTACATAATGACAGAGAAATTATATTATGGTTTGTCGATATAAGCTTTAAGATATTCACCTTAACCTATAGCATCCTCTTTGGCCAAGTAGAAAAACGATCCAGAGCGGTAACCCCTTCTCCATTGTTCGCTGGCCCTCTCAGAGGTGACAGCTCAGGCACTCCTACTAATACCACATCACCAGTAGAGAGGTTGTCCAATAGTGCACAGGTACAACTGTATTTTATGAAAGCCCTGGTGAGAGAAGTCTGGATTTAGTAAGCAGTCTTGGAGAGAATTGGTAATAGTGTTTATTAGTCTTTTCCAGGCTGCTTTTCTCCTTTGTGGCCTTTTCCCCTCTCACATCTGAGGCGCCTCATTTCTAGCTCCATTCTTAATAATCAAGAGCATTGGCTTACCTCCCCTGAAACTTCGCTATCTATCACAGCTGCCTAGTTGAATTCTCCCTCAGGACTTCTAGTTCGGACGTCGAGGTCAGACAATTAAAAGCCTCTGGCAAGGGCTTTAGGTCAGAACCCATGCCCTAGTTTTAACTGATGCCCTGATCTTCTGCTGTTTTATCTATATTATTACTAGATCTTTCCCTATGTTTAATTAAAAACACACCCTTACCTAGGCTTTCTAGAACCCATTCCCATGAGTTTCAGCTTTGCTGCAACTGGGTCAATGTCCCAGAGCATATATTAGGGCTGGTTGCCTAGTGCTCATCTCCTCTTCTGTTCTTTGGTGGATCTTAGATCACATTCTATGGCTTGTTATCTACCACCCATTCCTATGGGATGCTGCTCTGCCTTCCTGAGTGGACTGAGTATATATTACAGTTAGTCAAAACAAGCATGGCGTTTGGTAGCACTTTTTATTTTGGGATCTTCCTATGTTTCACACTAAAGTGGTTTAAACTGTAATAGACACCTCTTTAAAGATGGTAGGTATTAGCATACTTTCAGTACCTTGTCTATCCTCACACTTTTCCTAAATACTTGCATATCTACAGAAACACTCTCCTTGTGACAGTTTGGACAGTCTCTGACATACATGCATGACAAATAAGCCCTTTTGAAGGAAGGACGAAGGACACCGTTATGAAGAGTGAATAATCAAGGTATTTATTAGCAGGTACAGAGAGCCGTCCAGGCTGGCAGCATCCAAGGCACAAGCAGCAACTGCCACAGAAGGAACACTCGTGGCAAGAAGCACCTGTCAACATTCCAGGTGACATCACACACAAAGCTCTGCCAGCATCACCACCCCTCCCCCTTTTTAATGAAACAACAGAAACAAGAACGTAAAGAATACAGAACAAAAATGTTGAGCATTTTAGCAAACACATAGAACAATAGAAATGAAGCAATCAAACATAATCGTGTAATTTACTGGGTCTGGCACGAACACTAGTGCTTTTCCTCTTAGCCCACTCACGCCCATCCAAGCTGGAAGAAAAACCGGAAGGAACAGAGGGAACACCATCCCCCCGGAAAACACCCTTGTCTGCATTAACCACCTTGGATGGATCCTTTGCAACACGAGAGGTGTTCCACCAGTTCCCATTGGATAATTTCACTGCATTCCTGCGAACTTCCACAATTTGTTGAGATTCCAAAAACTTGGAAAGACCTTTTCTAACTAAGATGGGATTTTTTTATTCTGACCCAGTCCCCAACGTTAAGCCTATGATTTTCTCTCCTGACAGTAGACTCACAGTTCTTTGACCCGGCAACAACAGACTTTTTATTAGCTGTCTCCCACGCGCACTGCATATCACAACCTTGATGAAAGGTCTTGACCATCCAAAACGGGTAAACCTGAGTAGAAGCTCTTCTCCCCCTCATGAGTTCAAAAGGACTAAAATTGGTGGCAACATGAGGTGAGGTGCGGTAAGACCAAACTAAATCCTTTAAAGCTTGAGAAACATAAGACTTAGTCCTAAAAGCTGCCTGTACACATTCAACAACAAATCTATTAAATCGTTCCGCTTTGCCATTGCTTCGAGGTGATAAAGCGGAGATCTGATATGCTTAATGCCACAATTGTGTAAACACAAATTCATTTCTTGCTAAATAAATTGGACGCCATTATCCATCAGAATCTCTTCAGGATAACCTTCTCTAAGAAAGATCTTATTCAAACAATTAGAATTTGGAATACCGATAGGCTCGACCTCAACCCACCTAGAAAGATGATCCACAAGCACCAGAAAATATCTCATATTAAAAGGCAGAATGTGGAAAGGTCCAAGGAAATCCATCCCTAATCTCTGCCAAGCTCTTCCAGGCGGAGACACAGAAGAATCAACCACACCCCCCAATACCAAGACTTTGTCACTAGTGTTACATGTAACACACTGTTTGACTGATTCATCAATTTGAAAATCCATTTTCGGCCACCACAAATCAGCTCTAACCTTCCTTTTTGTGATGGTCGCACCTAGACGACCCAGATGCGCAGCCGAAATGATCTTTTCCTGGAAACACTCTAGAGGAACCAATTTATCACCTCTAACTACTTTGCCACCCTCAACCGATAACTCATCACAGACTTTCCAATACATTTATAATTCTGGTGAAAGGCACTTCTCCTTAGGCCAACCCTTCCTAATCAAGGACACAACCTCATTGAGGACAACATCCTTGTCCACCTCAGCTACCCAATCACTTTTGGTAAAGGACAGACTGTTCTGACTAATGCAAGCCACAAAACATTCCTCAATTTCTACTTCCCAATCTTGTTCCTCTGTCTCAGCAATAGGAAGTCTAGATAGACAATCCGCCCTACAGTTTTTTCCACCTGGGATATACTCTACGTTGAAAGAGTATTCTAAAAGTTTAGCAGACAACCTAGCCAAACGAGCAGTGGTGCGTTTTATTTTTTTACCAGACAGAATGTCAACAAGAGGACAATTGTCGGTCTTTAGCAGTGGCGGCCCGCAGCGGTAACACTGTGGGGCGGGGAGGCGGGGTGGGGGTGGGGCTGGGTGGGGGGGCAGTGGAGTCCGACATACGACTGCAAAGGTAAACGTAAATAAATAAATAAATACCTTGCGTCGTATGTCGGATTCCACTACGCCCCACCCAGCCCCACCCCAGCCCCGCCTCTCCGCCCCACAGCGTTACTGCTGCAAGCCACCACTGGTCTTTAGTACAAAGGATCTGCCCCACAAGTACTGTTTAAACTTTTCGAAACTCCAAACACAAGCCAGCAGCTCTTTTTCTATAACGAAATACTTCCGTTCTACAGGACGCAGTGTTCTCGAAGCAAAGCCCACCGTATGCTCTTTGCCTTCCTCATACTGTGAGAGTACAGCCTCCAAACCATATTCACATGCATCAACAGTGACAACAGTTTGTCTCCCCTCCACAAATGCCTGCAAAGCAGGAGCTTTAACGATATGATCCTTGATAGTCTGAAAACCCTTTTCACATTCTTCTGACCAAAGAAAAGTCGCCTCCTTTTTCAACAGAGCCCTGAAACATTCAGTCGTCTTTGCAAAATCTTTCATGAACTTGGCGTAAAACTCGCACAAACCAAGAAAAGACATGAGTTGTTCTCTATTTTGTGGCGCTGGAGCTTCCACAATGCCTTTAACTAAACCTGGTCTGTGTTTTATTCCATGCTCTGAAATATTATGGCCTAAGTACTCTATCTCTCTCACTTTAAAAGTAGGGGTGGGCGGAATTTGCGTAGTCGCACTACGCAAATTATCGCGAAAATGTTAAAAATCTCCGCGAGCACGCGGAACTTTCGCGAAGGCGCGGAATTGCTTGTCCCGCCCGTTTGCGATGTGTTTTTTACGTGCTCGCGGGGAAATATATCGCTAACTTGCCCATGCGGTCGCTAATGGGCACGGCCATCTTGTTTTTCACTTGTCCCGCTCGCGATGGTTATTTCCTCTTCCGGGTCGCGTATTGCGTGCTCCCGCCCGTTCGCGATGAGTATTCCCTGTTCGGGAACGCGTATTACGTGTTAGCGACGCTTTGTGCGTGCTCGCGGGGGAAATATCGCGCGAACTTGCCCACACGGTCGCAATGGGCGCGGCCATCTTGTTTTTCACTCTATTGCTATGGTTCTAGGCCTGCTTTTCTATCCTCCCTCTATCTTTGCAATCCTTTGTTTCTGTGCACTTTTTAAAATCTTTTTAATTTATTATCTATTTCTCTATTTTCCTGATTCTATATTTGGACTTTTTTTCTACTTTTTGTGACTTTTTTTACTACTTTTTCACTCTTTTTCTATAACTTGCTTTTTTCATTTCTTTTACCTACTTTTCAAATTCCTCCTTTTTCTTTTCCGCCCCCCGAGTCCAGAACCATGCCCAAGGGTGGGGGCAAGTCAAGGGCAAGGCTGCTCGCAGCCGCAGCCGCGACCGCCTTCCCTGCAGAAGGCGGCGCCCAAAGGGTGCAGGAACGGGCCATATTTGGTGAGGCGGAGGTGGCCGCACTTGTTTTTTTTGTGCAGCGCCACCTCCCCTTAACCCTAGCAGCAGGCGGCAGGCTTGGGTCCGGGTACGGGCTCCGGGAGCATCGGCAGCGGTGGGGAAAGGTGCGCCGGGCAGTGTTTCGCTGCTCTGGTGTCCGGTGCACCAATAACCAGCTGACACACCGGTGGTCCGATATCCTGGACCGGGAGCAGGACCTGCTAGACCTGGTAGGAGTGGAGGTCCCGGGGCTTGGTGAGTAGCTATTTAATATTACTACTTTGTGTTCTTCTGCTCTGTGTTATATATTGCGAATATATTTTTTTCCCCGAACAGCAAGAATGCTGCTGTTTACATTGCATGTAAATTAAGTTTAAAAATCTTCTCTGATTGTTATGACACAGGTGCTCGGCGCTAGTAATCTTACATGTTTGCAACTTTGCGCTCGCTTGGCATGATTATGTAAGAGTTTACTTAGTTTAGCGAACTTAAGTTAGGTAATGGTAGAGAGACTCTAGTCCTTCCTTTGTCCTCCTGCCACTAAGAAGAGATTGTGGTGGATTGATAGGTTTAGTTACTCATTAGTAGGTAATTTTTTAGTGGTCTGCGTGACGCATCCTCTGTCACGTCACGTCTGTGTTGCTGAGTGCTGCTTACCCCAGTCCTTAGTAGAACCTTTTGTAGTTTGTTTAGTGAGTGGTAATAGGCTTATCACTAGCAGAACATCAGCAGCAACCAACCAACAATTTGGTGTATGCTAAAATTAATGCATGTGTCCTCCATCTATGCATTTTTGAGGACTAAAATAAATGAAAATGCAGACTTAGTGAACAATTGGCCCGTCTGGAATAGGTGGCTAGGTCAGGTGGTACTTAGGCTTAGTTAGTATTCTGGAATCAGAATGGAACACTGGATTAGTGTTATAAATAAATAATAAGACGGACCGCGAATCCCGCAATACTGGTCGACCAGATTAGGTAGGTCAAATTGTTGTAACCATAAATTTTTTTGAGTGTTTTTCAAAATCTTTTTATTTGTTTTACTTTCACACCAATCATCCATGTTTGTCTCTTTCTTTCTTACATCTTTCATGACCAGCACCCAGGGGCAAGAAGACGGGGTTGGAGTCGGCGGGAGCTGGTGAAGATGCCTCCCAGGGCCAGGGACGCTCCTCTACCGAGGGCTCTGCTGCTGGCCCCAGTAAGTCCTCCTGTTGTTAATATTAATAATTATACTTCCTTAACTTTTACTGCACCTTATTTTTTCCGAACTATTATTTCGATTTCCTAATTCTATTTTTTACAAAATCTTCTTCGATCTAGACAATCTGTTTCTAAATTCTTGTTATCCCTGCCTCTAGCTGCCTCTGCTATGACTCTCTGTACTACTACTATTAGTCTGTCTGTAGCAAAGCTTGCCCAGGTGGCCACTCTTTATGTAAAAGGTTTTAAATAAAACTCAGATTCACCAATCGCTCTAGCCACTGAGTCCAGTCCTTTTGTGTTGTCCACTTCTATTCTTCTTAATCTTGAGGCTTTTCGACAATTCCCACCAACAAAATGCCCAAACAGATATTTTACTAATTTTTGAAAGGATACATAGGACATACTATTACTGTTGTAGGGATTCTGCACATACAGAACTATGCACAAGAAAATAGGACGTTGGCGATAGGAGGTTGGACCTTCCTCACACCGTCCTCCCCCACAATCCCCTGACTGACTAGATATAGTGTCTCAGAGTCATTAGCTCCCCGAACCCCTCCGAAGATACCCAATGATTAGACAACCCAGAACATAACACTACACTCCCGACCTCTCACACCCTTTCGCTCACTCACTCGTTTAAGTCCACACCAAATACCACAGAGTCTATGTAAGTTCAAAAGGTTTATTTTCAACTAACAAGCTCTGTACGTTGTTCTATAATGCAGTATAATATGAGCCAGCACCAACAGCAAAATGCATAAGATTAAAACAATAAACATTGTTACAACTACAAGTCCATAGAAGACAAAAGGAAATCAATCATGATGATAACTGAACAGTGGTGGAAGAACCACCCTCCCTTGCTAGGAATATAGTTTATATAAAATTATAAATGAAGATCTCTGAGCCAATTCTGGGGGACCCCTCACCTTAGAAGAACCTAGAAGTACTGGTTACATCATAAGCTCCGCAAATCTCTGGTTTGTAGAAGGGAATCTTCCGTCTGTTATGAGAAAAATGGTGCGCGTTAGTATATTGCAAGCATTTCTCAGTCGTGCCAAAAGTGTAGCATGTTATGGCTAAGCAATACGGACTGACCACCAGAACTCCATAACAAAGTGGCTTGTTTTTGCGACCTTGTACGCAGTGCTCAGACAGTAGCAGTACTATGAGCTCATGTGAACTCAAAGGCGTCTTACACAACAAGCTGCTAAGTAACGTGCGCAAAAATAAAAGACACAAAGCTAAAATGGTTGCATGGCTCAGGCTAACGTAGCAAAGACTAGAATGTCCCTAGGGACCATGATATAACACTACTAGTGTCTACTGTACTCTAGTACCCGATTTGTACTAGTGATGTATGTTATATATCTATGTATTTAACTTTTTTTTTCAATCTTGCTAGTGAAAAATAATAAATAGGGGGATGTGTGTATGGCATCTAAAAAATGTGTAATGTTTCTAGGCATAATACCGACGACCACCAGTACCGGGGCCAGCGGCGATGGTGACGTGGCCACAGAGGAAGCGGCAGTTGCAGGAGCTGCAGGGGGGGAGCCAGCAGCATTGGCCGGCGGTGGTAAGTTATATTCCTTACTTATTGACATTGATTACACTCGCTGCAAGGGTGTACTGTACACTGTACTGTTGAGACTTAGTAAGTAAGAAGTTGTTGTGAATGGTTGGAGAAGACACCCTTTACTTAGCATTAGCAATAGCATTAGTGGCGGGAGTGTTGAGTAACTAATGTCCTCTTCTATATGACTTCAACTCAGCTGTGAAAGTTTTATGGAGAAGACTAAAAGTCAGATCAGATGACCTTGATGGATGGGTTGAACGAAAAGGGAAAGAAAGGTGGAAGGAGGAAGGGCATGCGAGATGTAATATTTATGACTGGCAGAGAAGAAAAGGATACGAGCTTCCCCACCTGCAGACAGTAGTAAATAAAACTAAAGTGAGTCTGCGTCATGACTCGAGTATGTTTGTCTTGGGCGCAAGCAGCTGACTGAGCTGGCATGCCAGCTACAACAAGGTCACGTAATTTCGCTAAACAAGAGAGAAGAAGAAGACTGGTGTACTGTGTACTTGAGTCCATAGTGCTAGTATAATGCCTGAAACTCCCACAAATGTTAGAGGCCGAGGAAGTGGGAGGCTAGATACATACCACAAATGTTATGTACTGTGCTTGCTAGCGCTACTGTGCCACTATGTGTTGAATTAATTTTGTGTTACTGTTTTGCTAAGAGTATTGGTTACAACAATAGTATTTTTTTCTTTCTTGATATAGCTACTCCTTCTAAAGCAAAACCAACAAGGAAGGAGTTGGCAGCCGTGGCCCGGAGCCGGAAGCTGGAGGCCATCTGCAATGAATAGCGGCGGCTGGTGGCTCTGGCGGAGGAGGAGGCGGCAGCAGCTGCAGCCTCCTCCAATGCCCCGGGCCCCAGCACCCAGGCCCCTCCAGCGTTTCGGCGCCGCCATCTGGCAATCGCCCGCCGCAATTCGATATCTCTCACTGCCCCCCCTCTGTGGATGCAATTGTCGCGCATTGAAGCGCCGCGTGGCCCGCCTAGAGGAGCGGATTAAGGTCCTGGAGAGGCGAGCACGCCGATGAATGACCCTGTTGGATTGCCCCTTTTTATTGCTTCTTCTGGTGGGTGGGAATTGGGCGTTGGGGTTTATATTTAATGGACATGGACAATTGGTTGAACTTTTTAGTTTCGGACATTGGTTGGGGTTAGGGAGAGGGTGGGCCAGGTGTTTTTTTGGGGATTTTTACATAGTTTATTTTTGTTAGGGGATTAAATTATATTTATACTTTACATACGATGTTGTTAATGTTTTGTGGGTGGGGTTACAGTTTTACGTCACACTGTTTTCTTGATGCTGCAGGGCCACAACCAGTGTTTGATTTAAATAATTGGCTGACTTTGTAAGACACAAACAGATAGATGCGGTACCCCTCACTGAGTGACTTGTCCTACTAGTACTGTCAGTCTCTCCTCCTAGTCTATGCATTCTGCAACTGGACTCAAGGGGTGTGTGAACTAATGAAAAATGTTCCATTATTAATTATGCCTCCCCCAAACTTCTTCTCTTACCTGTGCTTGATGTTTAACTTAGGCACAGCGATGTCTGCATGGTGATGATGATGATGGTTTGGTTTGTTTCCCAACATGCCATGGTTGTGGTGGTAGTAGTAGACACTGGCAGTAGCATTTGCAAAAAAAGAAAATGAGACAGTCAGTCGCCTGAGAGAGACTGTGGGAGGAGTAGTAGAACGAAGTACAGTACAGAAATTACTGCCAAACAATAATATGCCAAAATAAAATAAAACATAATGGTGGCGGGGATAGCCTAGTACAACAACTTAGAAAACTGTAGTTGTGTCGAGTCACTCGACTAGGCCTACACTCGACACAAGCGTAACCTTTAGTGCTTTGTAGGAGGATGACAAATCCAATCGATGCCGGCAATTAATGATGATGGATTAGGTTCCTTTGAATATACTGATCATGGGTGGGCAAGCAGAAGAAGATCCTCGCCCTGCCTTGAAATTGAATTAGTGTTGCTTTCGCCACATCCGCCCCAGCAAGCGTGTGATCAATTATTGGTGTACATTTAATTTAGTCACACCTCAATAAATCACACAGCCCGGGGAAGAGGGTTAGGGTTTGATGAATGGTTGGGAAGGGGGTTTTGGGAAAGGTTTGACAAAGAAAAACAGTATGCATGGACAAACAACAAAACACAATCTTGGCAGACGACCATATCCATAAATGTGTTAAGGGAGAAAAAGGAAATGCATGCATGATGATGATAACTTGATGGTTAATGAGGCGTAGTACTTACTAGGGGTGGGCGGAATTTGCGTAGTCGCGCTACGCAAAGCTCCGCAAAACGGTAAAAAATCTCCGCGAGCACGCAAAAGTTCCGCGAACACGCGGAATTGCTTGTTCCGCCCGTTCGCGATGCATTTTTCCTGTTCGCGAACGCTGTTTGCATGCTCGGGGAGAAATATCTCGCGAACACGCATTTTGAAAGCGCGAAAAAGCAAAAAGCTCCGCGAAGCCGCGGATCGCGGAATTTTTGGCAATTCCGCGTTCTCCGCGGAACGCGAAATTACCCAAATTCCGCGAGCGGAACGGAATTTACCGCCCAGGCCTAGTACTTACTAACTACTACTAGACAATTAGACAGTAGTACAGGGCAGCAGTATATTATGCAATTTGCCTTGCCTGTCTGCCCTCAGAGAGACCCGAATTACATACACTTTCTGTTCTGTTGTACCAGGCTTACTTTTAAAGATAGCAAGGAAAATTCAAAAATAGCTGTAGGGATGAATTATTATAAACAGAGAGCAAACATAATAATAACAACAACACACAGTAGTAATGATTGAAGACAAAAAATGAATCAAATTATTTAAAAGATGATGAAAGTTGATACTGTTACTGTATGTTATCCTGGTCAAAATGGGGAGTTGCATCTCGGCATTGCTCTTGGTCCTCCCTTCCATGGACGCTCCGTCCATCAATCTTGGGTGATGCCACTGCCTGCCTGGCAGATGTAGATTCATTGGTAAGGTAAGTGTGAGTTGTTTTTCCCAGTATAGCACAGGGTAAGGGCAGGCCTGTAATTGTAGATGGAAAAACAAAAGGGATATTGATAAATCAAGTAGAAAAAAAATGCATAAATTACGGTGAAGTGCAAAAAGAACACTTTCAGAAGCGACATGGATAGTTTGGATACATCATGTCTAATCTAGTCTACTCTGTTTCCAGCATTAACCTACAACAACAACAGGACAGAGCAGGCCCACAGCACCCTTGACCCATCCTCCATTTAGCGTAAATTTTTTGACAGAGTCAGACAAAGCACATATACAGCAACATAGCATTTTACAAATTAAGTGACTAAATCAATGCACTGCTGTCAGTCATACCACTACACTCGACTCCACCACTACACAGACATGTAGGTCTGCTGTGGTTGTTGTTGACTTGTTTACCTTTTTTATGCCACTCATGAAACGCCCTGACTTATTCCATCAATCATCTCCGATCCTACTGGGTGACTGCATAGATATTATGTCACTGTGGTCATCATCATGGTGTTGTCCAACTCAGTGTGTGCAGTGTACATATTGAGTCCCCTTTCCATATTTAAAATGCAATGGATCGGCCTGCAGTAGAAGTACAAATTTGTTATTAAAAAACAAGAATGGAAACATTGCCTTGAGTTACTTTTAGGGTGTAGATTAGATAATAGTACACAATGAATTAACTTCATGCACAACAAACAACAACAACAACACAAATCACTCAGTCAGTGTCCAATGCATGGCATCATTCATTACCTGTTCCTTCTCATCTTCAGTTAATGGGCAGTCTCTCTCGGCTCGGAAAGGAGCTTATAGCAGTCATCATCATGTTCCACTTCTTTTGGAGGGACTCAACAGGGCAAGATTTTCTTTTTTCTTCTATTATGCTACATCCAATCATCATCTGGCTTGAGAGCAATGGATTTAGGGCGATTCAGGAGGATGGAGGAGCAGGACTCGGAGGAGTGGACTGAAATGCAGACAGCTGAAACTCATATGGCAATAAAAAGACTAGAAGGCGGTGGTGATGGATTTGTTGTGATTCGAAGTTTCGAACCAGAAAGACAGACACACAAATAAAAGTAAATAAGGGAGGAAGACAGTAAGAAGTGCAAGCCTAATTTTCAGGGAAGTATAGCTCGTCCTCAAACTCTGGGGGTTCAACCAGAAGTAGGTAATCATCATCTAACACACTACTTCCGTCACCTGAGCCGCTGTCCTAAGCTTCCTCCATTGATTCATGTATTGTGTAATTCAGTGGTATAAAGTGCTGATTCATTTTGATCATGGTTAACCTCTCCACGTTTTTGGGCGAGAGACTGGTCCTTCTCACTGTTACAATGGAACCAGCAGCACTGAAAACACGTTCAGAAGAGACACTTGCGTCAGTGCAAGCCAGATAGTTTGTCGCCAGCCTGCTGAGCAGTGGCCATTGGCCCCTTTTCCCATACCGATACCGCAATGGGTTTTGACCAATGTACACCTCTGTTGGGTTATCCAGATAGGCCTGGACCATCCGCTCAATGTTCAGGGGTGCTACACTTTGTTCAGCCTCTTTTGTCTTTGCATCAGCACTGGACCTAGCAAGTCCTTGCTGTAAATACCAATCCTTTAACGATTTTACTGGGGCTGATGATCCAGTTCTTGCTGTTGTCGATAGTGTTGGTGAGTGTTCTGAGCCAAACGCACTGCCCTCAGGCTCCGAAGTTGAACTTGACGCCGGATGCCCTGCTGCAGTACTTGTTGTGGGTTTATGTAGCAGGCTTTTAATTACCAGCCGTTCATTTTCCAAATTACTGGCTGCCTCAGCTATCCAAGTTTTGTACCGGGCAACATCCACTTCTGAAAAAGGAATTAATGTCTTACTGTTCAGTGCCAATTTGGACCGTGGATCCAGAATTGTGGCACAAATGTAATGTTTTTGTGACAAAATCTTATTTTGCACCCTTGTATTGTCAGCTAAGCGACGGGATAAGCTCTCCACCAACTCATATGCTTCTTTTTTTTTTTCCTCATATGACCTCTGTAGCTACAGCAACCTTTCAACCTGATCAACCCCTGGTGCTTATAGCTAGTAATCCCAATCTCAGCCATTGCTTCTTACGGGGATCTCCCATTGACACAACCTGGGGTGACCAGAGGGTATAATCATCGGAGGCATATCCTGAATTTTAAACTAATCAAACTAAACAAAAGATAAAGTATCAAATAAATTCCAAAATGCCCCCTAATCAGCATTCCCTCTATATACATTTACCCTCTGATCAATAGCTCTAAAATATCTCACTGAACTCCACCATACATTCCATGAGGGAGACATTGTCTGACGCCACAATTTACATATCTCTCTCCTGGCCAGCAGAATCAAGTAAAACATCAATTTCTGTTGTGCCGCAGTATAGGAAGGCCCCCCTGACTGTAGTACAATACCAAATAGAATAAGCAATGGGCTTACCTCCAGGGTGGATCCCATAGCCCCAGAAATGGTCTTACCCATGGCACTCCAAAACCCTTGAATGCTTGGACAGGAGGCGAATATATGGATATCATCAGCATTCTGAAAGCCACATCTCCAACATCTAGCTTCACCACCTCCACTTATTTTGGAAATTTTGAGCGGGACCAGTAAATCCTGTGTAATGTGAAAAAATGGTTCTTTCTGAGTGCAGCAGATTTAATCACAAGGTAGAGAAGATCTAGAGATACTTGCCAAAGTTCTTTCAGCTCCTCACTCGGCAAGTACCTCTCCCAGACTCGATGTGGCTCTTCCATCTTACTCTGCACTGCGACCAGGAAATGATTGTACCATAGGGCCACTTCCTTCTTCCTCAAAGTAGGATCTTGTAATTCCTTCTCCATGGCGTTATCCTCTTGACGGGACCCACATTGACTCCTACACCAGGATGCCAGCTGGTAAAACTTAAACCTGGACAAAGTTCTCGAAGTGATGTAACTCCAAAACTCCCACTGGTGGCACTTATTGTCCACCATAATGTCCTTCCAGTGTACAACTCCCGTCGATTTCAAAGGGAATGCTAGCGCGTCCTTAAGACACTCTGGAGTACCCGGAGAGTCCCATACCGGGGCCCAGTCACTATAATAGGAAAGCCCGAGGCAGGTTTGACAGTCTGACCATAACTTGGCCACCATATGTAGAATCTTCAGACGGATCTTTTTGAAAGATTTAGGAGAGCCAAATTTATACATAAAACCTATCTCCCCTACCCCGACTAACATGGCCTTAAACATGGTTCCTATTAGTGATTCATCAGGGGTAAGCAGCAACATCCTGCAGTTTTTAATTGGTAAGCCCAACAATATAACTGAAGATCGGGCAGGCCCATACCCCCTGGGCTAATTTACGCCGTAATTTTCTCCAAGACAACCTGATCCCCTTTCCGGCCCAAATAAAAGAAGAGATCTTGCCCTGAATCTTAAGGATGTCAGCTTTCTTGAATTCTAAAGGGATATTATTAAAAAGATACGTATATTTTGGGAGGACACACATTTTAATTAGATTTACCCGACCATAGTGAGAAAGAGGGATATTTTGCCATCTTTTTAATAGGACGTCCACCTCCTTCGAGTATGCTTCTTTTTTTTTTTTTTTCCCTCTACACCTTTGTACGCTTCAGACACCTCCTTCAGCTGTTGCTCTAGCATGTGCAACAATGGGATAGCTTGGCCCATAGTACAGTCCTCCTTGCTGAATTCACGTGTGAAGACCTCGAAAGGAAGAAGCATCTCTGTCATGCATTTAACTAGGCACCATTGGTCCATCTGAAGGGTCATGCTTTTCACAGTAGCATCCCTCTTCGCATGACATATTCATTGATTGGTCTGTACTGCTCAAACAGACGGTCAAGCATGTAATAAGTTGAGTTCCAACGTGTTGCCACCTCCTGGATGAGTGCTTTGACTGGCATTCTATAGTCACGTTGAATGATCCTCAGCTGCTTCCGAGCTTTAAAAGAATGGCTGAAATGAGTGCATATTCTTCGGCAGGTGGTCAGTAAGTTGCTGACTATGGCTTCTTTTTCAGAAAGTCTTGAACTATAATGTTAATGCAGTGCGCCAAACACGGGACCCTGAAATAGCAACCAAGCTCCATGGCCTTAAGTACATTACTGCCATTATCTGTGGCAACAAAACCAATCTTAAGCCCTCTTGGGCGCAGCCATTCAAAGACCTTGCTGTGAAACTCTTCCAAAATGTTTACAGCAGTATGAGATTTCTCCATGGCGAACATGGCTACAGTTGCATGTTTCCGAGTAGCATTAAAAATCTCAGCTGTGTCAACAGCACCTACTTCAGATAGCTTATCTCTAACCCCCACAAAAGAGACCCAGTGTGCAGTGATGCACATGTAATCAGTGGCTTGGCAACTGGTCCACATGTCTGTTGTCAGGTGGATATTGTGAACAGCACTCTGCTGCAAAGCTTGTCCAACCAATTCCAGCACATCGTGATGTAGTGCTGGAACAGCAACTCTGGCGAAATAGGACCGGCTGGGAACCTTCCATTTAGGCCAGATGGCTGACACAAATTCAAAGAAACCCACCCCTTCCACAAATGAAAAAGGGAGAAGGTCCAGCGCTAACATTTTAGCCAGCTTCGCATTGTACAACCGTGCCGTTGGGTGGTTGCGTTGGTACTGCCCCTCCGACCTAAGCATGCTCTCAATGGTAGGCTGGATTATTTTCCTTTGTGGTGCAGCTGTTTTCTTGAACCCAGTTAGGCTCAATGGATGCCTTGGTGTCTCAGTCTGACTCTTACTGCGGTGCCACTGAGATGTTGCTGAGGATGTGGGCGGAACCAATACACTGCTGGGGACAGGGCTAGAAATGTCTCCCTCTTGTTCACCTTCCACTGCGATCATATCTTCCCCTAATTCTTCATCCCCAACAACAGCAATGGGTTCAGTTTTACTTTTTTCTAAGCGAAGTAGGTGAGCCTCCCACTGGATACTTTGGTGTATTTTGAGATGACTTGTTTGGCCTCCGGTACAATAGTTTGTACCAAGCTTACCCCGCCTAACAGTCTGTCGACAAATTGAGCATATAGCAATGTTCTCCTCCTTACTGCTAACCGAAAAGAAGTCCCAAACTGGGGAGGAGAACTTTCTGGCGCTGCTGGATGTGTCACTTTCAATACCAGATGAACTGGAGGGTGGGCCTGGAATTTGATTCTGTGCAGTTACACTACCACTACGTACTGAGGTGGTGGTTGAGCTGGATGTAGTCCCTGCCGGGCCTTTGCAAATGCAAATATGGAAGCTGGAGGTCGTGTTGGTGTTACCTGTGTTGGTGGTATCCGTGCTACATCCCTCGCAGCGTTTTGGATAGGGTAATAATGTTGGTCTCCATCTCCATTGGGCCGGGAGTGATGTTCATGATGACTGGCTCGTCATCATCATGAGCCCCTCTTGTACATCTACCTGCATAACTCTAAGGCTTTCTGGAACCTTCCTTTTCACTAGCCTTGTCTTGTGGCGTGCATCACTCTCAGACTGATCTGGTGGCTTCCAAGTGGCATCTCGATCATCAGAAGCGGGGCTTGAAGAAGAAGATGATGGACTAACCCTCCTTTTCCTTGCTTGGGGTCTGGAAGACAATGGATCTTCTGAAACAGTGGCTTGCTCCTCTTTGTCTGCAGGAAGCTCGATTTCCTGAAATGCCCCTACTTCAGGAGGAACAACTACTATTGTGGGCTGTTGTTGTGGCTGTTCTTGCGGCTGTTCTGGCGGCTGCTGCTGTTCTGGCGGCTGCTGCTGTTCTGGCGGCTGCTGCTGTTCTTGCGGCTGCTGCTGCGCCTGCTGCTGCCCACTTATCTGCTGAGTTTCCGCCTGCGTTGATTGTGTACTACTTTGCGATAATGACATTTCAACATTTCTGCTCGTTAGTAGACTGGCTACCTCTGCGACACTCATGGGCTTGGGCCTAGGTTGGTGGGGCTGGCCCGCTGATGCGGAGGTGCTGCTCCCAGCTTGGTCCCCGGACAACGCTGCTGCAGGCGTAATTATTTTTCCCCAAAAAACACCTGGGGCGGCACACCAGTCTTGATAGGTGCCACTTCCTTTTTCTGTTCCTTCTTCTCACTGACAAATTTCTTGGTACTGGAGGACCTGTTACCTTTCTTTGGGCCCATCTTCTTCAGATGTCAGCAGGACGCAGGTCCACAAGTTGCAGAGATGTCTGTGGTCACACGTGGACGTGACATGGTGCGCAGCAGGACTTCTGTCTGGCAGTCCAACGGGTGATGATGACACCTCCTCCTCTGTCTTTTTGTGCACCTAAAAGCAAAGAAGCCAGGAGAAGAACATCAGTGAAATGTTGCATTTGTTGTTGTGGTTCAATTACTACTAGTACAAACAAACAAATAAAAGATATAACTTAGTGTAGCCATTTGTGAGACTTTGTCAACAAGTGCTTTCATGGTATACTGTGTACACTACACTCTCAGGAAGGATAGGAAAGAAGAAGAACAACAACAAAAATACAAATGTAATGGAAGTGGACCCTGTTTGGCATTAAATTATTTGCTCATCACATCATTCAGGGAGCTGCTGCTGGCAAAGGGGATGGATGGAAGCAGTAAGCCAAGAGGAAAACCATGCAGGCCTATTTGGCAAAAGCAGCACACTTATATAACTCCCACCAGAAATGGCCACCAGCCACATGGACACTCAAATCACAAGCAACAAGCAGGAGGCCTGGAAAACAATGAACTGAAACAGGCCTATAATAGCCAGGCAAAGGATGCATGCTAAACCACACTGCTTTGCTTTTAATGCAATAAAATGCAAATACGAAAATCCACAGGGCTAAACAAGGTCCGCAAGGTACACAACAACACACCACACACAACAAAGGCATTTATTTAACACACACCCAAAAACAGAAATACCCCCAAAAAAACACATTTTGCAATTCAATTCAATGCCATCCATGCCCCAAATGATGTTTAAATTCAACAGAACACACAGAAACAGTTGTTTTTATGCACCCGGGACTGCCTCTGAGCCTACTGGATGAAAGGCCTGTTGGCAGACTAGGCCACAAGCTTGCAGGCCTATGGCAAAAGCACTCTACCGGGCTTCAAAATGGCCACCAGCCACATGGCCAGGCCCACACAACTACAAGAAACTGAAGACAGACAATGCAGGTCTATTGCAAAAGCACACTGCCTGGCTTCAAAATGGCCACCAGCCTCATGGCCAGGCCCACAACAACAAGAAGCCTAGGCCACAAAGGAATAACATGCAGGCCTATATAGCAAAAGCAGCACACTAATAACTCCCACCAGAAATGGCCACCAGCCACATGGACACTCACAAATCACAAGCAACAAGCAGGAGGCCTGGAAAACAATGTACCGACAAAAGGCCTATAATAGCCAGGCAAAGGATGCATGCTAATTAAACCACACTGCTTTGCCTTTAATGCAATAAAATGCAAAAACAAAAATCCACAGGGCTAAACAAGGTCTGCAAGGTACACAACAACACACCACACACAACAAAGGCATTTATTTAACACACACCCAAAAACAGAAATGCCCCCAAAAAAACACATTTTACAATTCAATCCAATGCCATCCATGCCCCAAATGATGTTTAAATTCAACAGAACACACAGAAACAGTTGTTTTCATGCACCCGGGACTACCTCTGAGCCTACTGGATGAAAGGCCTGTTGGCAGACTAGGCCACAAGCTTGCAGGCCTATGGAAAAAGCACACTACCGGGCTTCAAAATGGCCACCAGCCACATGGCCAGGCCCACACAACTACAAGAAACTGAAGACAGACAATGCAGGCCTATTGCAAAAAGCACACTGCCTGGCTTCAAAATGGCCACCAGCCACATGGCCAGGCCCACACAACTACAAGAAACTTAAGACAGACAATGCAGGCCTATTGCAAAAAACACACTGCCTGGCTTCAAAATGGCCGCCAGCCACATGGCCAGGCCCACCACAACTACAAGAAACTGAAGACAGACAATGCATGAATGCAGGCCTATTGCTAAAAGCACACTGCCTGGCTTCAAAATGGCCGCCAGCCTCATGGCCAGGCCCACAACAACAAGAAGCCTAGGCCACAAAGGAATAACATGCAGGCCTATATGGCAAAAGCAGCACACTTATATAACTCCCACCAGAAATGGCCACCAGCCACATGGACACTCAAATCACAAGCAACAAGCAGGAGGCCTGGAAAACAATGAACTGAAACAGGCCTATAATAGCCAGGCAAAGGATGCATGCTAAACCACACTGCTTTGCTTTTAATGCAATAAAATGCAAATACGAAAATCCACAGGGCTAAACAAGGTCCGCAAGGTACACAACAACACACCACACACAACAAAGGCATTTATTTAACACACACCCAAAAACAGAAATACCCCCAAAAAAACACATTTTGCAATTCAATTCAATGCCATCCATGCCCCAAATGATGTTTAAATTCAACAGAACACACAGAAACAGTTGTTTTTATGCACCCGGGACTGCCTCTGAGCCTACTGGATGAAAGGCCTGTTGGCAGACTAGGCCACAAGCTTGCAGGCCTATGGCAAAAGCACTCTACCGGGCTTCAAAATGGCCACCAGCCACATGGCCAGGCCCACACAACTACAAGAAACTGAAGACAGACAATGCAGGTCTATTGCAAAAGCACACTGCCTGGCTTCAAAATGGCCACCAGCCTCATGGCCAGGCCCACAACAACAAGAAGCCTAGGCCACAAAGGAATAACATGCAGGCCTATATAGCAAAAGCAGCACACTAATAACTCCCACCAGAAATGGCCACCAGCCACATGGACACTCACAAATCACAAGCAACAAGCAGGAGGCCTGGAAAACAATGTACCGACAAAAGGCCTATAATAGCCAGGCAAAGGATGCATGCTAATTAAACCACACTGCTTTGCCTTTAATGCAATAAAATGCAAAAACAAAAATCCACAGGGCTAAACAAGGTCTGCAAGGTACACAACAACACACCACACACAACAAAGGCATTTATTTAACACACACCCAAAAACAGAAATACCCCCAAAAAAACACATTTTGCAATTCAATCCAATGCCATCCATGCCCCAAATGATGTTTAAATTCAACAGAACACACAGAAACAGTTGTTTTCATGCACCCGGGACTACCTCTGAGCCTACTGGATGAAAGGCCTGTTGGCAGACTAGGCCACAAGCTTGCAGGCCTATGGAAAAAGCACACTACCTGGCTTCAAAATGGCCACCAGCCACATGGCCAGGCCCACACAACTACAAGAAACTGAAGACAGACAATGCATGAATGCAGGCCTATTGCAAAAAGCACACTGCCTGGCTTCAAAATGGCCGCCAGCCTCATGGCCAGGCCCACAACAACAAGAAGCCTAGGCCACAAAGGAATAACATGCAGGCCTATATGGCAAAAGCAGCACACTAATAACTCCCACCAAAAATGGCCACCAGCCACATGGACACTCACAAATCACAAGCAACAAGCAGGAGGCCTGGAAAACAATGTACTGACAAAAGGCCTATAGTAGCCAGGCAAAGGATGCATGCTAATTAAACCACACTGCTTTGCCTTTAATGCAATAAAATGCAAAAATGAAAATCCACAGGGCTAAACAAGGTCTGCATTGCAAGGTACACAACAACACACCACACACAACAAAGGCATTTATTTAACACACACCCAAAAACAGAAATACCCCCAAAAATACACATTTTGCAATTCAATCCAATGCCATCCATGCCCTAAATGATGTTTGAAATAAATTCAACACACACCAAAGGAACAGTTGCTACATCATGCACCCACCCATGACTAGCTCTGGGCCTACTGGCTACCCACAACAATTTTTTAAAATAATAATGATAAGTACCAAAATTGTAGTTGCAGCAACTGCAATGCCCCAATCAAACAAACAACAACACCAACTTACTTGTAAAATATCAAATCCAAAAGTCCTCAAATCCAATGATAATGATGCAGCAGACACAAAGAGTGATCCTTCCAGCTCAAAATCCAAAGGAAGAATGAACAGGAGATGGACAAAGCACTGGGAGGAGCCTGCTGGACAGGAACAGGAAGTTGGAGACTCTGTGGCACTTCCTCCATCTCCCCAAAAGGACTCCTTGCACAAAAAGGACAGCCAAATGTCAATCTGAGGAGTTTTTTCATCCAAATCATCATTTACTGAAGGTTTTATGCTGCTCGAGATATTCTTCTTCTCCAGATTGAAAATTTTGCGTGTTCGGGATCGCGAGCTTCACCAAACTTCCGCCGGATGTCGGATGGCGCGTCCAAATGACGTGTTCGCGATCGCACGCTCTCTCTCGCGGTGGTGAATGACGTGTTCGCGATCGCACACTCTCGCGGTGTCCGATGGCACGGCGAATGACGTGTTCGCCATCGCAAACTCTCGTGGGATAGCGAGTCCGGCTACCAACATCTCGTGGCGCACGCGAACGGATAGGAAAACACGTCGGCGAATGCAGGGATCGCGGTAAGTCGACCGCGCGCGCGAGAAAGCATAATTAAAGCGCGAACAAGAAAAAAAACTCTGCTACGCCACGGATCGCGGAAATTTCGACATTTCCGCGTTCTCCGCGGAACGCGGAAATGCCTAAATTTCGCAAATTCCGCGAGCGGAACGGAATTTGCCGCCCACCCTTATTTAAAAGTACACTTGTTTCTTTGAAAAAGTTACACCTCTATTTTCTAAAATACTAAAAACTTTATCAATAGCTAGATCATGTTCAGCCTCTGTTTTGGAAAAAATGAAAATGTCATCTTGAAAAACCACAACGTGAGGATTGTCTTGGAACATTTCAGTCATGAGCCTCTGAAAAACGGCAGCCGCCGAAGTCAAACCAAAAGGTAAGCGGCAAAATTGAAAGACTCCATCAGGGGTAACAAAAGCCATGAGATAGCGAGACTCAGGATCTAATTCCACCTGTTGATAGGCAGCCTTGAGGTCCAATTTCGTGAACCAACAGGAGGATCCAACTTTTGCAATCAAATCTTCAATGCGTGGAAGAGGAAAACTGTCGACCCAGATGGCATTGTTCACACTCCTTAAGTCGACACACAGACCTCTTCTTAGCAAGAACTATGGGCGAAAGCCAGAGAGTTGCATCAACTTTTTCAATTATGCCCTGATCACAAAGACTCTTTAAATGTTGAGATAATTCGGCCCTAATGCTAAGAGGAACATTACGCAATTTATGCTTGACAGGTCTGGC
Source organism: Calotriton arnoldi (assembly GCA_963921515.1). Lineage (NCBI taxonomy): Eukaryota > Metazoa > Chordata > Amphibia > Caudata > Salamandridae > Calotriton > Calotriton arnoldi. Next base: position 17,097 of record CAWUFW010014649.1, on the reverse strand, counting down.
ATTTTCTTTCTCCCTGATGAAGTGTTGAAAACCAGTAACTTTGCCTAGACGTTCTTGAAAAACTTTTTCAAACTTATGCTCCCATTTGTTTGTTATGTCTGTACTAGACAAAGGATTGATGTCCTTTCTAGATTGATTTTGTATTGGCTTTTTCTCAATGAAAACTGGTTTGTCTAAACCTGGTTTAATAGTTAAACCAAACTCAGCTTGACATAGTAAACCAAGAACATTGATACCTTTCCTTGCCACATAAAATTTGCCTTTAATGACCTCCCCCAACACACTGATAATGGCCCAGAAATAACCTAGCAACTCAATTTTACTACCTTCGAAAGCCACTGTAAGAACATCAGGTGGTAATAAACGTTTGTTTTCCCAAAACCTAAAGTATTTTTCTTGTGACACAATGGTAATGCGCGCTCCTGTATCAACAAGAAGTTGAATTTGAATTCTTTCAATAGTAACATCAACCTCAGGATCAACAATAAGAGATGTCTTTTGTTTCTCACTATCTTTCACCACTACAATGTATTCGTGATTGGTAACATCATCATCATCACAACCTTCAGACTCATTCAGAACACATCTGACACTTTTCCTTTTAGCTCCCCTACAGATTCTCGCATAATGGCTCATTTTACCACACTGAGCACATTGCTGGTTAACAGCAGGACAAGTCTTAAAAGATGAAACATGCAAAGGTGAGCCACACCTGAAACAAATAATTTTCTGACTATATGATCTATTTTGCACAAAATATCTTCCACCTCTGAACACATTTTGTTTCCTGACATCATCACTCTTGGTACCAGGAGATTTACTGGAAACAGCACCCGAAACAGTGGTATTAGACAAGGCAGTTTCTAATTGTTTGGCATCCTCAATAGAACTCTCGATGCTTTTGGCAATATCGACAGCCTTGTCTAGAGACGGATCCTTACAAGTTAGCAACCTTTCTTGAATTTTTTTACAATGACATCTGGCTACAAGCTGATCTCTTATTAGTTGAATTTGCACTTGGCGGCAAGACCCTTCAGTGCAGTGATGAAAGTATCAATGCTCTCTGAAGGTTTCTGCACTCTAGTAAATAATTTGTACCTGTGTACTACAATATTTTTCATTTTAGAGAAGTACTTGTCCAGTTGAGCTACAGCTATATCAAATTCATCAGGATCTTTACCTTCAGGTGGGTCATATGGTGGCAAATGATCAAAAACATTCTGACCTTCAACCCCTAGGTGATAGTACATTAGATTTTTTTTCTTTCAGGTCTGAATCTTTGCCCGTCAATGGCACCTAAATAAGCTTTAAACGACCTAAACCACAATTTCCATTCTAATGGTGGTTCTCCTGGTTCTTGCAAAAATGGAGCTGGAGCCGTGACACTCTGCATGACGATAAAATACCTGTAATAAAAATTGGTCAGTAAGAAGAAGAAGAGAAACAAAAAGAAAGAGGAGAAAGACAACAAGGAACCAGAGAAAGAAGAAAGAAAATATATAAATTTGAAAAACAAGTGTGCAAACAGTATTGTCTATAGCTCTTTCTTTTGTCCTTCAATCAATTTTTTTTTTTAAATAGTCCAAATAAACAAAAATCTATCAGTGGTAAGACTCTTTCTGTGTATATAAATGCAGAAGGTGCAGAAGTCCTTTCTTTGTTCTGTTCCTTTGAAGCAACCACAGAGTAAAACGAAGTCCTTTCTTTGTTTTCTCCGTTTTCTTTTTTAGCAAGTGAAAAATTGTAGTCCTCTCTCAGTTTCTAATGATCCCAAAACATTCATGCAACCGGAAAGTTGTGCTGAAAGAGTTTGTGTGCAACAAAGCAGCTGCGAGCAGGGACGAACATGCGCCCCACTGGATCCAAAGCTCTATGTGAAGAAATCAGTGCGTGCAGGAATCGACGCATGAAGGGATGGACACGTGAACGTGGAAAACAATGGCCGAACGTTGAGAGCAGGTACGGCAGCGTTAAATAGAAAATGCGCAACGCAGCAGTTGATGGCCTCCCAAAGCTGGTAAAACTGCCAAAACACACACATGAGCAAGGAGTCTGCTATAATTAAACTAAGGGCAAAATCGTTGGGTTATAGCTAAAACCCACGCTCGCTCACTGCGGTAATGAAGCGGTAAACGGAAAATGCTCACTCGCTGCGATAATCAGGAGGTAAACATCACACTTTGCAGTAACAGCATGCAATGGATGCTCTCTGTACCCCTTTAAAAATATGTTCCTCGGTAGTAATGAACAAAGTGCACTAACGGTTTGCCTTTGAAGCGCGTGCTAAAAGGTTCAAACCAGTACCTCACGAAGCCAGTTCAGTCACGCCTTCCGTCCCGTCTTCCAAGATCAATCATAGTAGCTCACTGTTCGAAAATTAAATCCCGTCTTCTGTCGCCACTGAAGGGAGGACGAAGGACACCATTATGAAGAGTGAATACTCAAGGTATTTATTAGCAGGTACAGAGAGCCGTCCAGGCTGGCAGCATCCAAGGCACAAGCAGCAACTGCCACAGAAGGAACACTCGTGGCAAAAAGCACCTGTCAACATTCCAGGTGACATCACACACAAAGCTCTGCCAGCATCACCACACCTTTCCACATAGACCACATTGCGCTCACACAGTCTATCCATCCATATACCAGCCCTAATACTTAGGAAGCTGATCTCTGTTCTGTCAATTGAGATTTATGCTAGTGAAGAGTAATAATGCTATGATGTGGGATAGGCCAGAATTGCCAACCATTGACAATTGCTCACAGGAATGGATAAGTGTATGGACGTGGAAAGCGTGGACTACACTGGCAGTGGATGCCCAAAAAAGTTTGACAAAAAGGGGGGCAAATGGTGGGAACATTATGGAATACAATGGGAGGAGGGAGGACCACTATCATGAAGTTTACTATTAGTCATTTTCAGAGCCGTCATCAATCCCACGCCAGACCTGAAGGGGGCAATTCAGCGCAGATGGACATTGATGTGCCAGCCAGCCGTGATGTTCAGTCTTCAGGCAGATGGGTGCACTGAAGGGGGTGTGCATTTGGATAACCACAATGTAAAATTAGGACATATATCTTTTTGTGGGTGGATGTCACATGTTTTGGATTTGGCAAAGCAGAATAAACATATGAAGAAAAAAAGAATCCGGCCTTTTGGCTTCAGTTCCAAGGATAGAGATAGTGACAAAACATGATAAGAGAACAACTCTGGTCTGCACGCATGAAAAACTGCCTTGAACGGCTACATGGCAAACACTCTTAAATCCATAGTACAGCCTCAAAGTAGCAGAGTCCTTGTCTGAAACATGTACATATTTATACAAGCAACTACTGTGCTAACCCGTACTGTTTGGTGACTATCTGTAAGTGTATGTTTACCTTTGTGTATCAAGACCTCAATTTGCCCACCCTATTTACAGTCATCAGGCGAAGCATCATGTTTCCTCTAGCAGAAACTCACCGGGCTTCACTGGGAGGCAACCTTAGACCAACTGCCGTATGTGAAGCAGGCTGTCTATTTAAGTACCTGAGACAATTTGCTCCATTTATGGCAGATGTTCTGAAACCGCTTTTCCAGTAAAAGCCGAGGGATCTAATCTGGAAAAATATAAACCCCATACAGCAGGAAAAAACTACCAGGGTGTCAGGGCCATTAGTTTTTGCTTTTCAAAAACAAACTCCAGCTTTTGGCGTTTGTTTCGGAAAAAAACATTTTGCTAGGGGAAAGTTCCAACTGCAGGTCTTTGTTCAGCTCCGACTACTGATCTATGCCCAACTGCAGGCTTGTTCCCACCTCAGACTGGCATCCGTATTCCCAGCCTAGACTGCAGACCTGTTCCCAGCTGAAGCTGCAGGCCTGTGCTCAGCTCAGACTATAATCCTGTGCACAGTTCAAACTGCAAGCCTGTCACCAGCTCAGTCTGAAAACCTGCGCTCAGCTGAGACAGCAAGCCTGTGCCCAGCTCAGACTTCATGGCTCTGTATAGCTGTGACTACAGGTCTGTGCCTATCTCCCAACTCAGAGTTCACGTCTGTGCCCAGCTCAGGCTGCAGGCTTGTACTCAATCAGACTTCAGACGTATGACCAGCTCAGATTTCATGCTTGTGCCCAGATCCAACCACAGGTCTGTAGCCAGCTGAGACGGCGTTCTAGTGCCCACTCCAGATTGGCAGCCCTGAGCTCAGCCTAGACTGCAAGCGTGTGACCGTACAAGTCTAAGGTTGAAACTCTGCACCGACTTCAGGAATCAAAAGGTAATCACATTTTTTAAATGTTTGATGAATTCCTTGATCTGTTTCAGTGCGAGGACCAGTCAATTCTACAGGCGCAGAATATAAAGAAGAAATGAAGACTGACCTGACTACTTCTATCTTGCATGCGATAACTGAGAGCTCAATTGTGGGATTGGACAACACTGGATCCTTCCCAATTGCAAGGGTCATAGGGTCACATCAGAAACAGACTGGCCTATAAGGCAATCAGGCAGTGCTTGATGGACTGGTCTGATAGATCAGTGTGTGGGTGGTTTTTAGCAGTTTTGGGCTGGTTTTATGGCCAGAATGGCCATTTTTATTGCTTATGTCCCTGACATTAACACCTTTTGACTATATGCTTCGCTATTGTGGACAACTTTTATTTTGGTGCCGGGCTTATTTTTTGTCCCATTCTGAACCTGGGTCACATTTCCCTAAATGCAACTTTATTTCTGCTTTTCTGAATGGAATTATAAGCTAAGAGCAGGGCCACTGGAATTATTCAATTCCATTGCAGCAGCTTTTTTCACATAATTTTGGATATGCCACATTTGCCACATAATCCACCACCAGCTGCATAATCTGTAGATTTTAACAAAAACAATTTGTTTGAGATCAAATGGATAAAAGTTAAATATTTACCGGGACAGTATTGCCATGTGTAAAAATTACACAATAATGAAGTAATAGTGTAAAAAATTATGCTGCCTAATATTGCTTTTCTTGCCACATAGTTTAGTCAAACCGGCCACATAATCTGGTGCTCCCTGGCCCTAGCTAAAAGACAAGGTCGTTACCAGAAAAGTGGAGTAATCAATGTGACATGAGCCTCAGTGCAAAGAAGGAAATGGGCCCCCTGACTGCGGTTTTAATTGAGAAATACAGCAATAATCAGGGTTCAGCGAGCCCTTCAGACCTCTTGGACCTGGTACAATTGCACCTGCGGCAGCAATGGAAGCTACGCCCCTGTACCAGAAATAATGTTATCCAAGAGAAGTTGGTCTGATGGTCTTTTCTTAGCATTCTAGGACTTCTAGCCCTACATTTCTAGTCAGAAAAGCTAAACTATTAGGGGCATATTATCAAGAACGGCGTTAAAATTATCGCCGGTTTAGCGGCAGAAAACTGCCGCTAAAGCGGCGATAATGGGCTTGATAATATGCCCTGGAGAATTCCAATAGAAGCCCATGTTCACACCAGAATTTAAGGAATAAAGCAAGGGTATGATAGCTATTACTCTTTGCGAGCCCAGTGTTTAGCCACTTAATTTGCTTTTGAAGAAGGAGAAGCTTGCTGCAGCCCAGTGCCAAGAAATCCTACATGCCTCAGTTGTGGGAATATCTTTAAAGCAAGGCCAGACATTTTACGGATGCAATTCATATTATAGTAAAAGCGCAAGCACATCCAAACCAGTTCAAAGTGTATGTTTTTCAGAAATCACCTCTCATAGTAATGCGAGTAGAGATTTTTAAAAATGTTTACAGGTTTGATATAACACACCTTTTGTTTTGTTAGAGTTGCGCTCCTAATTATCCTCCCCAAAAAATGCTTTTAGACGATCTTTAAAAGCAATTTCCAAGTCAGTTCTTCAATGTACACATATATGCACCTTCTCACATGCCTTAGAATGGAAACTGTTGCTGTTTTGTTCCTGCATACCCGAGAACATTACACCCCCAAAGAGAAAAACTCGAGCCCCACTTCATCCTCTGAGACAGTCCCTTCCCCCTCCTACTGATGGGCAAGGTGAAGGCTCCCATTGTAATTCCAGCGGCTGAGGAAGAGGTGTGAATGTGCGCTGTCCCAGGCTGCTCTGAATGACAAAGGGCCTAGATCTTCTTGACACTCCAGTCACTTGGACCCCCTGGACCCAGTGTCTGTAAATGTCTATGAACTGCACTCACTTCTGAAACTCTTATGATCACATGGCACACAAGCTTAAATGCACTGTATACTTCGCCCTGAAAAATAAACATTTTCACAGCTACAATAATTGTAAATTTTTTTAAAGCTATTTATAATTGTACTAGTAATATGCGTAAAAAATCAACAGTGGTATTCAGGCATAGTTCCAGATCACTGTTTTTCATATACTGCACGATAAAGTACACTTGCTATATAGTCTTATTTTCAAGGGTTGCAATCCCGTGTGATAAAGCAAAGCAAGCCCACTAATAAAGTCGAAGTGAGCTCCAAAAGCATTGTCCTTGGTTGAGGAACTATGTAACATTCTTTAACATATGTGAAGAAGCGGGCCCCACAGAGGCAAAAGCCCAACAAAACGCATTTCTATTGTAATTTGATGTCACAACCTTTTTTCCATAAACAGTAAGAAAGCCTATAGCTTCAACTTATATTTGCATTTAGGTACAAATGTTGACTGCATGCCAATGTTTGTGTTTTTTTTAATATTTAGAAGCAGGTCCTTTATAGTGCAATGGTCTTCTTTTTCTTATAACATGCCCTACTCTTTATAAAATCATCACATGAGCAGCACTTCTTTTAGTTAAAAATCTTTCACAGCATCAGTCTTTCCACATCATGGTGTTCTTCCCCAAGTCAACGACATATAATCGTACAGTACTAGGCAGTGTCCCTGCCTTTTAAAAAAGGTGCATTGCTACTTCTCATATCACCAAGTCCCATTATTACGGTTTACCATCATTTTTAGACCACAAGAAATTTAAATAAAGCAGCGAAGGCACATAATGTTTGGAACTTTGATCTACACTTGTTAAGCAAAATTTCCAAAATTGCACCACTTCACATACTATTGTGCCATTTTCAGCAACATTTTACTGCAAGTACATGAGAATAATGCAAATGGTCTGAACATGAACGGCTGTTGCTTGCGCTGCTTGTGTTTTTACATGCTATGTTTTTACCACAACACGCATTTTGTGCTCCAATATCGCACTCAATGATGGATTCTCATTTTGAGTAATTGCACGTGATTTCTCATAATTTTCGAATAATTATGTGAAAACAAATTATGAGAATATCACACACCGAATCATTTTACACATTTGACAGGATCTCTGCCTTCCAAATATTACCAAATTGATTACTATACCTTCTCTGATTACCCCCTTTTTTAGTGTACATGCACATATCACCTTGTTGTCCCTCTAACTAGGCTACTGCTGTGTTGTTGCCTATATGTTTTAGTCCTAACTATATTATAATGTGTGTGTCTATCTCTCACGGCTAATTATTATTATTTGAATTTGTAATGCGAACAGCTACCCCAAGGGGTTTCCCGGCGCAAAGAAGGTAGGGGAGAGATTACTGAATTAAAAGAGCTAAGTCTTCAAACCTTTGCGAAAAGTGAGGATAGATGTACAGGTTCTCAATGATTATGGGAGAGAATTCCAGAGTTTTGGCACAAATATGAAAAGGAATGACCTGTCATACGAGTCAAGCGGAACCTAGGCACACTGAATAGGGAGTGATTCATAGATCGCAAGTATCGAGAAGGATGATAATGTGACACCAAGGGGTCGATTCCGATTCGGGCCGGAAAAAGCACCGACCGACTCGGAGCCGGAAAAATTACCGACCGACACGTACCAGTGGCACCCGACACGCCAAGTACGATGCAAGCCGCGATAAATCCGACCGACACGTCAGGAAACCAAGCCGACCGACCGAGCCGCTCGGAAAATAGCAATCCGGCCGGAAAAACACGCGAATCCAACCGACCGACACGCACCCGGAACAAATCCGACCGAATCGTACCCGCCAACTCCAACCCGCAAAGTACGATGCAAGGCGCGAAAAACACGACCGAGTCGGACGGAGGACAAGCCGTACGACCGACACGCACTACAAAACCGAGCCGAAGCAACACAATACACCGCGACCGACGCGTACGCAGCATACAAAACTGCACAAACACAGCGTGAACGAAACGGAAAACACCGTACGAGACCAATGCAGGGTCCGACTCGGTCACAAGAACGTTTCCAACATACACAAACAGCACAAAGGAAAAATCAACCAAAAAAGGCCAAACAAGCAATTACCAAGCCAATAAATACTGGGGGGGTGGGGACAGAGAACAAAGACACACCCACAACTCCACCTATATAAAGGACACAAATCACTACCATGAGCCTTTGCAAATGCCATTCCACTGCCAGCACCCAAGAGAAAGCAACCACACACCCACAGCTCATCCCTCACACAAGCCACACACCAGCAGCACACCAACAAATACCTACCTCACATACACCCAGCACAACACACACCCACACACCCTCACCTGCACACCAACACACACATCACCCACCATCACCACCCATCACCATGCCCCCAAGAAGAATCACAAGTTCCTAGATTGTGAATTGGAAGTCCTGGTAGACGAGATCCTCAGGGTAGAGCCACAGCTGTTTGGCACATTGGTCCAACAGACCCCCATGTCGCAGAAAACCAAGATGTGGGAGAGGATCATCAACAGGGTGAACGCCCAATCACCATGTCGGCGCACAAAGACCGACATCCAGAACAGGTGGTATGACGTGCGCAGGAGGGTACGGAAACTGCTGAAGCAAGACTACATCAACAGCCAACACACCGGCAGTGGCCCTCCTGCCAAGCCAATATACCTCAGGCCCTGGGAGGAGAAGGTGCGGGCCATCCTACCGCCAGTGAGCATATATGGACTAGAGGACATCCCAGAGCCTGGTGAGTACACAACAAATGTACACAATATACTGCCACAAAACACACACACATCACTGTCAAGGGAAAGTCAAACCATGCACTCATAGCAATCACACAGCAACCAGAACAGAATCATCCCAAAATGTGTATGTCAGTCAGAGAAACACAACACATGCCATCAAAAAAGTCACATCCAACTGTGCCAACACATGTACAAACACAACCACAACTACAGCTAGGCAGTGGCACAAATAGAACCAACAAACACATCCACACATGTAGCCACCACAACAACACCAACACACAGTGAAGACCACTCAAAGGAAGGAATTCTGTGTATGCTGGCCAAGTCAGTGTAGCCAATAGCATCATGGGAGTCGCAGTCACACATATTGCCCCCCACAACTGTCCCATCAACACCACCATGAACCATGCGCACATCACAGGGAGTGGAGAAGGACTCACAAGATGGCTGACACTGGCTACTGCTGTGAGGAGCACAAGGCCCTGCTGGCAACTGTGCACCAACAAACAGCAGGACACCACTGACTGACATCCTGAGAGACAACTTACACTCCCTGCAATGCAAGCACGTTCCATGGTGGGATATCTGGCTGGCTGGCTGGGTGGGAAGGGGGACTTGCAGCACTGACCATAGTCACCAGCACCTCCCCTCACACCCCCCCCAACACAAACTCCACAGTACCCACCTGGTAGAATGCAATGCCCTCCATCCTAACACAAGATCCCACAAAGAACCACCACCCTGGGTTATGTTGTGTGAAGCACAGGGACACTCTTGGGACTCTTAGCCAAACAACTGCCAGGACAACACTCCCAGCCATCCTGTCAGCACAGCCAGCCCACCCCACAGGGAAGCAGAGTCAAAAGGAAGGAAGCATGGGCATGCTGGGAAGGGGGTGGAGGCAATAGCATGATGGGAGTCGTAGTCACAGACATTGCTCAGCCTCACAACTGGCCCATCAACACCACCCTGAACCATGCTCACATCACAGGGAGTGGAGAAGGACTCACAAGATGGCTGACACTGGCTACTGCTGTGGGGAGCACAAGGCCCTGCTGGCAACTGTGCACCAACAAACAGCAGGACACCACTGACTGACATCCTGAGAGACAACTTACACTCCCTGCAATGCAAGCACGTTCCATGGTGGGATATCTGGCTGGCTGGGTGGGTGGGAAGGGGACTTGCAGCACTGACCATAGTCACCAGCACCTCCCCTCACACCCCCCCAACACAAACTCCACAGTACCCACCTGGTAGAATGCAATGCCCTCCATCCTAACACAAGATCCCACAAAGCACCACCACCCTGGCTTATGTTGTGTGAAGCACAGGGACACTCTTGGGACTCTTAGCCAAACAACTGCCAGGACAACACTCCCAGCCATCCTGTCAGCACAGCCAGCCCACCCCACAGGGAAGCAGAGTCAAAAGGAAGGAAGCATGGGCATGCTGGGAAGGGGGTGGAGGCAATAGCATGATGGGAGTCGTAGTCACAGACATTGCTCAGCATCACAACTGGCCCATCAACACCACCCTGAACCATGCTCACATCACAGGGAGTGGAGAAGGACTCACAAGATGGCTGACACTGGCTACTGCTGTGGGGAGCACAAGGCCCTGCTGGCAACTGTGCACCAACAAACAGCAGGACACCACTGACTGACATCCTGAGAGACAACTTACACTCCCTGCAATGCAAGCACGTTCCATGGTGGGATATCTGGCTGGCTGGGTGGGTGGGAAGGGGGACTTGCAGCACTGACCATAGTCACCAGCACCTCCCCTCACCCCCCCCAACACAAACTCCACAGTACCCACCTGGTAGAATGCAATGCCCTCCATCCTAACACAAGATCCCACAAAGCACCACCACCCTGGCTTATGTTGTGTGAAGCACAGGGACACTCTTGGGACTCTTAGCCAAACAACTGCCAGGACAACACTCCCAGCCATCCTGTCAGCACAGCCAGCCCACCCCACAGGGAAGCAGAGTCAAAAGGAAGGAAGCATGGGCATGCTGGGAAGGGGGGTGGAGGCAATAGCATGATGGGAGTCGTAGTCACAGACATTGCTCAGCATCACAACTGGCCCATCAACACCACCCTGAACCATGCTCACATCACAGGGAGTGGAGAAGGACTCACAAGATGGCTGACACTGGCTACTGCTGTGGGGAGCACAAGGCCCTGCTGGCAACTGTGCACCAACAAACAGCAGGACACCACTGACTGACATCCTGAGAGACAACTTACACTCCCTGCAATGCAAGCACGTTCCATGGTGGGATATCTGGCTGGCTGGGTGGGTGGGAAGGGGGACTTGCAGCACTGACCATAGTCACCAGCACCTCCCCTCACACCCCCCCAACACAAACTCCACAGTACCCACCTGGTAGAATGCAATGCCCTCCATCCTAACACAAGATCCCACAAAGCACCACCACCCTGGCTTATGTTGTGTGAAGCACAGGGACACTCTTGGGACTCTTAGCCAAACAACTGCCAGGACAACACTCCCAGCCATCCTGTCAGCACAGCCAGCCCACCCCACAGGGAAGCAGAGTCAAAAGGAAGGAAGCATGGGCATGCTGGGAAGGGGGTGGAGGCAATAGCATGATGGGAGTCGTAGTCACAGACATTGCTCAGCATCACAACTGGCCCATCAACACCACCCTGAACCATGCTCACATCACAGGGAGTGGAGAAGGACTCACAAGATGGCTGACACTGGCTACTGCTGTGGGGAGCACAAGGCCCTGCTGGCAACTGTGCACCAACAAACAGCAGGACACCACTGACTGACATCCTGAGAGACAACTTACACTCCCTGCAATGCAAGCACGTTCCATGGTGGGATAACTGACTGGGTGGGTGGGTGGGAAGGAGGTCTGGCTGTCAACCAAACACAAGCAATGCAGACCATGTTCACACCCCAGAGAATACATAGAAATGCCCAAATAATGCAGGACAATGTGCCACACCAATATCAAGCCCTGACTGTGACGACTTAGGACAATACAATGTACAGGCCCGCACCCGAGGCACAGTCACAACTGTCAGGTGTGTCAACCACTGATGCCTGCAGAAACATGACATACATTGTTTGTGTCTCCCAAAAACAGGTGATGATAGGGACACAGCAGCAGACGCTGAGGAGTCCCAGTCCCAGGCTCAAGAGGATGCCGAGCTCACTGGCGTCGTACAGCCTCTGTCCTCCTCGGACGATGAAGAACAACCTGGCACATCCGGTGCAAGTCAACATGCTGCACCAGCAGGACCACCAGCTGCAGCACCAGCAGGTCCACCAGCTGCACCCCTGCACCCACCCCTCCAACGACTGTCACCACGAATACCATCCCTGCCGACATGGACAGAATAAGGAACAACACCAGCGCAGTGACCCTGGACCAACCTGGGGCCATGGACACCACCACCACCACCAACCCCCAAGGTGGACCAGGGTTATCTGTGCGTGCAACTGCACACACTGCACATGTCAGCAGGGGTGGTGGGAGGGGTGGGAGACAGAGGTCGCTGCTTGCAGACGTTGCTGGTGTGCATGAAGACCCACAACTGGTACGCATAGCTGATGCGTACCAGTCCAGCACCGGAGAGCTCAGCCAGGTAGTGGGGCTCCTCAGAGACATCAAACAGCAGCAGGCTGCCCATCATGCCCGCTTGGACTCCCACATGTCCCACGTGGAGTCACACATGTCACGTGTGGACTCCCACATGTCACGTGTGGACTCCCACATGACCCGCGTGGAGTCCAAGTGGGATGTACTACATGAGATGACGGCGGTGCACAGGGACATTTTACAATGCCTCCGCCAGATGAACAGCAACCAGTCCACACCTCCCTGTGTGCCAACAACATCTGGCACCGAACAAACTGCAACTGCCACAGGGAGGGAGGAGGACTCTGGCGGAGAGTCCCCTGCACCGCAGCAGCCTGCACTTGAGGGCCCCCCCCAAGAAGAGGGGTCGTCCGAGGAGGGGAAAGTGAGAGGCTGATGGCCAAGCGCAACTCCCAGGAAGCCTGAACCTGTTCTGGATTTTCGCCTTTGTGCACAGACTGTTCACCCTGTTGATGGCAACACTACTCCCACACATTGCATGGGGAGTACAAGTTGGAACAATGTGTCAGACAACTGTGGCCCCGATACTGGGGATCCTGTCTACCTGGACTTTCTATTCATCTAGGAACTTGGGATTGCAAGATTCATGTACAGCACAATCCATCCTATGCACTATTATCACAATAAACACACTAATACACCATACTTGCCTCTGTCGTGATTCCAACGTGGGTGCTGTTATGGGGATGATGAACTGCAAAATTACACAGTGTATGCGAACTGCAACAGCAAGGACAACACAGGCATGTGAGTACAGGCAACGTGACACATATGAGGGAGACACACCACCAGGGCTACACAACACATACACACCTAGGCCATCTGACTCATTGCCTACACTGATGTTGCCAGGGAAGACGGTGCAATGCACAGACACCACACCCATTCCCAGTTGTAGTCAAGTAGCCCACAGGTGCAGTAAGCAAATGGCAGTCAAATGTGTGACCACAGACAACGCACATCACTAAGTGAAGCACAGGTTTATTACACAGTAGCAACATGCCGTAACCACTACAGATGCAAGGTAACCCCACCTGGTAGCGGGCACACAGTCAACAACTGTAGACAGAAGGAAGTCCATGGGTGTGGCGCACATCACCTGTAGGGACACAACAGCTACCAGCCTGGATGTGCAATCACGTCGTCGGTGGACACAGTTGACCAAACGAATCTGAAAGTACCCTGTGAAGGACAGAAATGACACACAGTCAAAAGCAATGCAGTACAGGACAGAATAGCAAAACTCATGCACAATACATGTTACAAGATACCCACCCAGAACCAAGTTAGCATGTCAACACTGTTGGGGAGTACAGCCCACCTGTCACCACACATCGCAACACACATCCTGTCAAGTAGCCCATGGACACACTCCAACAGCACCAGAGCACCACCCACACATCATGCCAACTCACATCATTCACATGACACCTCAGGATACTCACATTCAGCTAAAGAAGTTGGTGATGAGCTGTGTGCGGACATCACCATCACCATCATCATCATCATCGTCACTGGCATCGTGGTCCAGGCCAGGATCCTCCACAGGTGGCGGATGTTGGTCATCGTCATCCTGGATGAGAGGCAACTCCTTCCGCACTGCCAGGTTGTGGAGCATGCAGCAGACGATGATAATCTTGCACACTTTCGCAGGGGCATATGGGAGGGACCCTCCGGTCTTGTCCAGGCAGCGGAAGCGGCTCTTCAGGAGACCAAAGGTCCGCTCAATCACTCTCCTGGTCCGACCATGTGCCTCATTGTAGCGCATCTGGGCAGGTGTCACAGGGTTCCTGAGGGGTGTCAGCAACCACGGCATGTTGGGGTATCCCGAGTCACCTACGGACAGACAAGTGCACATCAGCTGACTTGGAAAAGTGGGCGGAATACTACAGATCAGATCACACACAATGGCACAAAGTCAGTACACACCGACAAGCCAGGCACGCTGGTTCTGCATCTGTGCCATCAACCTGGGGATGCGACTACTCCTCATCACAAAGGCATCGTGTGCTGAACCAGGGAAACGGGCACACACGTGTGTGATGGTCATGTCTGCAAGACACACCACCAGTGCATTGACCGAGTGGTAGTGCTTGCGGTTCCTGTAGGCCTGCTCCTGGGCCTGTGGTGGTACCAAAGCCACATGTGTCCCATCAATGGAGCCAATTACATGCGGCATCCTCCCCAGGGCATAAAAGTCACTCTTCACGTCAGTGAGTCGTCGCAGTCTAGGGAAATAGATGTACCGGTTCAGGAAGAGCAACATTGCCGCCAAAACATCGCGGAGCACACGGCTGAACATGGTCTGTGACATCCCACCAGCAGACGCCACAGTATGTTGGAAGGTACCGGTGGCAAAGAAGTGTAGGGCTGCCATCACCTTCACCTTGGGGGTCAGCGCTGTAGGATACGGCCGGCCAGGCTGCAAATGTGGGGACAACTGCACTGCCAAATCCTCAATCAGCTGCCTGGTGAAGCGGTACCGTCGGATGCTGTCCCGTTCCACCATCGTTGCCAGGTCTGGGAATGGCCGATGGACAGCAGGAGCCCTGCAGTGCAGAGGAGAAGTAAGCAAGATCGTCAGTCACCCCACATATGCGGCATTGAACACACTCAAGATCCCAACATACATCATCATGAGGCACAACTACATGAAGTGTGCAGTACCGGAACGACATGTATGGTACATACATGGCCAACATCTGTCAACACGGTCCTAAAGGTGGCATCAATTTGTCCCAGGTTGGCCCATTGGATATCATGATGCTGTGTCACAGTCACCCCCAGTGACATGTGAGGACAGATGTGCCCCAGGCACCACAGCTCAACGACAGGCACATTCCCAGGGACCCTGTAATGCCACATGGACACTGGCATCACCTGGAGTATCATGTGTACACCACAACAAAACAAACATGACCCCCACAGGTAGTGGCCACACTTGCCATGGCAGGAGAGCCATGGACGTCTGTGACACACACGCACAACATCAGAGTCCATGCACACACAACGTGGATGTGGAGACTGTCTCCCATTGTGCACATGAAATCAGAGACATTGTAAACACTACATGCACAAAGACTGTGGAGGGCCATCACTATTGTGCCACTGGGACACCCTGGCTCAAACATACCGTCCCACATGGGACTCACGGGGTATGTGACATGACATACACAAACACCACTGTGAAATGTGACCATGGCACATGCACAGATATGAACAGTTGCACATCACAGTGGTCACGTACACGTAACACCCAGGATCCTGTCCCCATTAACACGTGCACAGCCTGGGGGTGGCTGCCCACAGGTGACACCCACAGGACAACATGTACACCAACATACACACAATAGGAAATGCAGCCTTACATGCCTTATGATAAGGTTTGGACAGGCTGTCGTGATGTAGGTGTGCCCCTCACTCCCTGGGAGCTATCTGTGGCTGGCATATGTCCATCTGAGACAGGCATGCTGACATATGCCAGTCACATGTACAGTGATGCGTTGAACAGCAATGGACCGATCGGTGCCTCCGGCCGGCCCATTGCTTTCAATGTGTGCGGGTACGCGTTGTACCCCTGTGCGCGTTGTACTGCAATGGACCGATCGGTGCCTCCGGCCGGCCCATTGCATTCAATGTGTGCGGGTACGCGTTGTACCCCTGTGCGCGTTGTACTGCAATGGACCGATCGGTGCCTCCGGTCGGCCCATTGCATTCAATGTGTGCGGGTACGCGTTGTACCCCTGTGCGCGTTGTACTGCAATGGACCGATCGGTGCCTCCGGCCGGCCCATTGCTTTCAATGTGTGCGGGTACGCGTTGTACCCCTGTGCGCGTTGTACTGCAATGGACCGATCGGTGCCTCCGGCCGGCCCATTGCATTCAATGTGTGCGGGTACGCGTTGTACCCCTGTGCGCGTTGTACTGCAATGGACCGATCGGTGCGCACCCATTGACAATGGGCTTGCCTGGCAACGGACGCGTTTTCGAATATTCGAACGAGTCGGTTGCTGGAAAATCAGTTGGTCACCCACAACAATGTTGCAAAATCATGTATGTCATGAAGTTGAAATTTTGAAGGATGCTGTGGGCGTGTTTTGGTGCTGCTATTCCATGGATTGGCCAGATTCAGAAGATGCAAACGACTTGGACCTATCACTTTGGACACAAGGGACAGTATCTGCCTCTCCAGCACATATATATTGCTGCATGTTCCCCTGAGAGCCCACTTGCCTGCACTACATGCTCCAGGACGACATCTGCCACTGCACTGCTGCTGTCTCTGCCCCTCTGGACCCTGCAATGGCACGTACTGTGGAGAGAGCCCCAGCCTTCAGCCTTGAAGAGAACCAGGCCCTGCTGGACAGCCTACTTCCACAGTACAGCAAGCTGTATGGGACACCAGGGGAGCAGGTGAGTGTTCTGTGCACTGCCTTTCTGAATGTGCATTTTGTCTGACTAGCAAGGCTGAGAGTCAGCACACCACTGGCTAGCAGGCTCACTGAGTAGTTGTC